>JBBBDQ010001869.1:3665000-4055459 GCA_037127315.1 Ascarosepion bandense
GGCACATAAAAGAAGAAGAATCATTATATTTCATTATTGGAAATATTAATACATTTTTTAGCATAGTTTAAACTATTAACTAATAAACAATAAATCTATTAACTAATAAATCTACTATATCAAATTGTAGAAAAGAAGCTTTTTTCTTATCAGGAATATTTTGGAACCATGTAATGGTATCTGACGAATCTTTCCATAAATTTGTATGGAGACTTTCCTGTATGAATAGTATAATCTTCTTAAATATATTGCTAGAAATTAAACCTAATTCACTTTTGGATGGTTTGATTAGTCTAGTTTAGTGGTTATTATCAAAGTTTGGTTTGTGGTCTTTAAAGAGTACTTAGTTTCTGGTCATAATAATGTTAGACCAGTGCACATTTGTATTAAAATGTGTTAAATACAATTATGTTGTAGAACTTTGAATATTTTCCAAAATTAGAGGTAAAGACCAAAATAAGACAAATATTTTTTAAACTTATAGATAGACACTTTCCAAAAAGATCAGAACTAAACAAAATTTTCAACAGAAACACAATCAAGCTAAGGTAAATTTGCACTCATAATTTAGACTACTAAAAGACAAAACGCCAGAAACTTAGATAGCCGTGTATAAAACAAAACAATTAATTAAGAATCCAACTGCAAGGACCAAAATGTCCACTCTAAAAACTTTGAAACACTAAAGAAATAATCTACAAGGCAAAGGTACATGACCCAAATGGCCAATATATTTGGCTTCAATCAAACACACCTTAAGACCAGGTGGTTCAATCAAAAGTCTACATGCAAAATAGAAAAGTTAAAAAAACTGTTCAAAATAGGCTAGCCACGTGTGGAAATCAAAATCAAAATATGGAAAATACCCAGACATAACGTGGAATATAGTAAAAACAGCCAAGTCTCACAACGGTGGCAAAATATGTAGACTGTGCAAAGAAGAAAAGTTAGAGATTATGCTATTCTCAAACAAAAGGGAAATGAACTGTTGAATAAAAGAACGGAAATTATGACTACATGTAGGAATACTAAAAGCACTTCTTAGGTTCATACAACCATGGATAAAAACGCCATAATTCCTTGTAATTTTAAAAATTCCGCATGAAAAAATTTCCTACCACGTGAACCTTAAAAAAAAAAACACCGTTATGTGTGTGTTCTTAAAAAAAAAACGGTAAACAGTGAAATCATTTATTGCAAATAGTCTGAAGACACCACACATGGTACAATCCTAGGGTGCATAATAACTCGTTTAAAAATGGCATATATATATATATATATATATATATATATAGTGAAAATATTTGGAGGAATTTAGATATCTATTGGCGATAATTTATTTCGTGAAAATTTTACAATAACTTACCAGAATATAAACCTCCTTTTTAGTGTAATGATAGAAACAACTTCTCCATTGAAAGTGAATGCAATAACGATATGAAGCACCCATTTTTCCGGAAGAAGACCCAAACAGGAAAACGACATACATAGGTATATCTTCAGGAAGTTTGAAACAGTGATTTTAGAATCACAGACAAGCCTTTTCAAACGCTTCCTTGAAATATCAATCTGTCGTATCAAAACAATATTGGAAACTCGAAGGCGGACGACTCACCAGTCAAATTAAATATAGCTTCCTCGGATATGCACAACTCCCAAGAACTTCAGACGCAATCTATGCTTGGAGGAGAAAATTTTAATAATCAAATATATATATCCCAGTGAACTATTGAACCAGGAGAATGAACTCATTCTCAAATGCAGACACAAAAATAGATTTTAAATTCCATAATGAAATAGAATTTACAATTAAAAGTTTTCTTCGGCCAAGAATCGACCTATAAATTTGCTGAGATTCACAATTTTGTAAAAACCCCTACAGTTAATTTTAATTGGGATGAAGATGCACTAACATAAAGCTGTTTATATTATATATATATATATATATATATATATATATATGTACACACACACATATATATATGTGTGTATACACATATATATATATGTATATATATACGCACACATACACACACATATATATATATGTATGTATGTGTGTGTGTATAATGCATTTAATTTTTGATATCTACATATCGGTGTATAAACATGTAAGTATTTACGTAGTTATAAACAAGTAGATGTGCAATTAAAGATTTATATGCAAAAATCTCAAATTTAGGCCCTTTAAAACGGCACTCCAATATATTCATATAATACTCATGTAATACCCCATTAAAAACCTTATGGTTATTAATTTCTTTTTATTAGTTAAATATTACTATTATTTATAAAATAATATTTTAAAGTTTTATTGTAGTTATTATTAAGACTAATATTGTAGTTATTATTTAGACTAATATTAATCAAGATATGTTTTCATCTTTAACATTGTTATCATACTTGATGGTAATATTATTGTCATAAAATCAAAATGATTACTATTTATAAAATGCAAATATTATTGCCGTCAGAATTTATATGAAAATCTAACAATTCAGTTCTTCAATTAAAATACGGCCCCTGAATTTACAGTCCTGTATTTGAGAATGGCCAATTAAAGTTCGATCCAAGGTCATCTTATCGCCTGTAATAGAAATGCAGCATTCTAGGTGCGACATCTGCGCTTAAAGATTAACACTGTATATCTAACTCCCTCTCTCACCGATAAAATGTTTTCCTTCTTCCCTCCCCACCACGATCTGTTTCGTCTGGATAAATCTAACACATTAGTTTTTGTAAATAATTTCGGTCTGACGTAATGAAGAATATTTTTACAAAATATTTACGAAATAATCTGTCATTTGTAAGTTCGTCAAATTTTTTTTTTCATTATAATACTTGGTTGAATTGTAACATTAAGTTATCATCGGATTACGATACCCCGTGGAATTAACCTTACAAATTCACAAAAATACAACTTCTCTTATTGTTTTGAAATAATTATTTCGTCAAGTATTGAAGAATGTACATATATATATATATATATATATATATATATATTGTATCGAGGCAGCAGATAATTCCCTAAACATATACTGTTAAATATAAGAGACAATGAATGTCTATTATGTTTAATCATGAGCCGTTCTAACGTCGTACTTTGGCTTTAATTTCAGTTGAAAATAAAGACAAAAATTATCCAACATTTGGATAATTTTTATTAAGTTGGTTCTAAGATTTCGGCTTACATTTACATGTGTGTTTCTTTTGACTAATCAGAGCCCAAGATTCATTTTGGGATTTGGCTCTAAGGAATACATACTAACCAAATTTTTCACTTTATTTTCCTTTTTTCCTTCCTCATCCTACCCCTTTTCCCTTCTTTCTTTTCCTTCCTTAACGGTCAAGATGTTAGCCTGCCTTTGACCTGATCATATCCTATTCCCATTTTTTTTTCTCTCTTCTCCCTTTCGTTTTATTGCCTTTGATGTGATTTTCTCATTTAGTACCAATGCTGTATTTTTCAATTCCTTATCATTTTTGGTCTATCTATTTATTTGTTATAATGCTTTTTTTTTTATAGAAAGATTTTTTAAATAAATACTTTTATGTTTCAATTTGTTTTGCTAGTTCTTCAGTAATTGTTTCCCATTCACCACTTGTTGGTTATATGTACGTTATAATATTTCATTTAGATTTAACCCCTTTTTTAATGCAAAAAGTTTGCAATGTCGACATATGACATTTATCTCTTTGCGTTTATTTAATAGATATTTATTTCTAAGTGATTTAATAAATAATAGTTTTTTGTATAGACATAATGAACATGAATCATTTAAGGACTTATATGTTTTAGCTTCTTTTCGAATTTTTCACTTTATTTTGGGTGATTTTTTTTTTTTTGTTTCCTTTAGATACCAATAATATTCCGATAAGGATGTTTTATTTTTGTATTTGTTATTATTAAATGAAGAGATGTGCTGCTAAATCCACCGTTTTAAAGTATTTTTAGTACTCCCTATATAAATTTTTATATTATTTGGTTTTTCCTTTGAAGATATTTTGCATTGAATGACGATTCATTCTGTTAAGCACCTATTTTCTAATGGGCAGTCTATACGGATTTTACAATTACATTTCTTCTTGTCTAAATTGTTATATTTGTTGTCTGGTTGTTTTTATTAATTTAGTTAAAGTTTTTTAGATGATTATTATTGTGATTTTATTATAATTTTTTTCTAGATTATTCATACAGATGTAACTTAATTTAATAGTGTGTTTATTAAAAATCTTACTTAGTGGTTTTTTTTTTCAGGAAAGTGTTTCCTAATTAACGCGAGGAATTTTTCCCCAATTTACGACTAGTCATCTGGTTGAAAGGGGGTGTGCATCAGATTTCTATTCCTATTTTTCTTCGGGGATTACTTTTCTCGTTTACATTTTTAATATTTGGGATTTTGTATCCACTATTTTTAAGGCAGTATTATAAAAATTGCTATGCTTATTAAATATTTCTTCATTAGACGAATTTCTACTAATTCTGTATTCTATTGATGAGCGTACATGTTTGATAACAGATGGAGGGTTGCTAGACTTTGGGTGGATGCATAAAAGATTAGTATTTGATTTTTGTATATGGTTGGTGCATATTTTTCTCTAGATCTAGGTTATATTTTTCTCAGTCTTCCTCCTTTGAAACAAGTATCGTTTGTGTCAAGCATTCGTTTTATATTGATAAAATAGTATACAACAGTAACGCAATTTCTTATCTCTTTTATGTGTATTTGATAATACACTTTTTTATTTTCGCAAATAAATTATTTTGACGCCACTAATACGTAATAAGCAATTTCAGACGTATCTTTTGCTGTCATCCATGAATTGCATATTCTTAAAGATAATAGTTAATACTTTCTTTTCGTTTTTCCACGAATAACTTGTCTATACATTTGAAATCTGATTGTCTTCTTTATTATCAACACAGAGTTAATTTCGCATGTAATGATAAAAGCATTTTAATTAAAAATAAAAGTTATAATCTCTTGTAATCCTTTTCATATAGATTTGTTGTAAAGTTGGAATTATGTCTCCACGGAAGAATTGTGCATTATTCTTGCTTAACGTCGGGGCTTAGAGAAGAACATTTTAATAAAAAGAAACACATTCTTTGTTCGTTAATTATCAATATCATGTCAATAAAGAAATAAGACGGAAACGGTTCTTCTTCTATGTGCCTTGTCCCTTCAGGGCGTAGACGATCATGGTCTTTAACTTTTCCCTATCCCTGATGACTCTGAGCGCGCCTTCTCCTGTTACACCATGCAATCCTCAATCCGTCATCCACCTGATTAGATCAATCAAATATGGTATCCGTTGCTTTACCCTGTCTCTTTTCCCCTCTATCTGGCCTGATAGTATCAGATTCTCCAAGCCCTCCTTCCTCATTGCGTGTTCCAGGAACTTCAGCTGTCTTCTTCCTTATGCTCAGTATTAATTTCCTTTTCGTTTCCATGATATTAGTAGCATCCTTCTGTAGAACCACATTTTAGTTGCTTCAAGTTTATCCTTCATCTTTGATGGTATTGTCCAGCATTCCCTCCCATATTGAAGGACGGACAGCATGTAGCAATCCAATACTCTCTCCCTAGTTTCTAGCAAAATTGTTTTATTTCTTAATACTTTACTCAACCTCTGGAATGCTTCATTTGCCATGCCAATTCGCCTTCGGATCTCTCTGTCGCACCTTCCGTCTTCTGTTATATTGCTTGCCAGGTATTTAAAGCTGATAAAAACTTTTCTCAAAACCAAAATAGCAAATTATACATATATACTTAGCTTCATGTTAGAGAGTATAAGAATAAACAGAGGTTCTGTCGCCAAGCATACTATTTTCGAATATATAACTTGCTTTCCTTGTCAAAATGAATTTTAATTTATATGTGCATTTGCGTGGTAATGTCAACAGGCTGGTAACATTAAGAAGCACTGATATAAATCTATCTTTTAAGTAATTACGAAGATGAACAAGTAGGATAGTAATGAAACGGAAGAGGAAGGAAAGGATTTAAATATGTGTAGTTCACGCAGTAATTTCATCTTTAAATTGAAGACAAGATCAACTATCCTTTCATCATAATTTGTCTTATTATATTAGTTAGTATTAATAGCATAATGATAATCCACGTATACTGTCTTAATATGTATAGGAAAAACTACTAAAAAGTTGTAAGTTAAAAATGTTTTTTTTTTTTTACAGTATTTATTTATTACTATTATATATATATATATATTTGATATTTCAGACCGGCCTCGGTTTTTCATCAGAAACAAATGATTTTAAAATTTAAACTAGAAGCGTCCGTTGCGAGAAGCGTCCGTCCGTCACGTTAGTATTAATAGTTATTTTTCTTAACATTAGATCGGATCGGTCACAGAGGACAAATACAATGATTCAGGACTTCAGTGCCATAAATATTTTTTAATTCATACATATGGCGGGAAAGTTGAAATATTAGGATATACACTGACACACTGACTTTCATATTGTTGCAAGTTTTATAGTTAATGGTATATGACATGACCGTACCTTGAGGTTATGAAAATGCTCACACCTGTGTCAAGTGGGATCAGTATCATCACCGCTTAGTCTAAATGTAAGATGAGCCGAATTGTCAGTGTTTAAACGGTGTATGATAACATTTGCCAGAAAGTTTGGTTATTTTGTTTCTGAAATTGCGGGTATAATGGAGTAATTTATATACCATTCGCCAATGTATTTAATATTTATATTATATCTTGGTTTTATTGAAATTTCCACCTACGTAACATAAATTATCTGTGTATTTTCTATAAATATTTACACGGTGTATCGCTCATCCTTGCAAAGTATTGTGGGGACCTACCTACAAATGGACTCGTTCACACTTTTATAATATGGCTAACAAATTTGAGTGAAAATTCAGTGAGTAGTAGCCACAGAGTGAGTGAATGAGTGAGTCAGGACGACTGCGAGAGAAAGTACTCTCCAGTCCACGTTACTATTGTACTACGTTTCCCAAGAATATACTATTCAACTTTATATCCGACTCCGTGTTATCTTTCTGTGACTGTTTGGTCATAACAGTGGATCTCATCCTCGACGCCAGCGTTATGACCAAAAGGCTATAGAAAGATAACACGGACTTGCCTATAAGGTTGAATAGTATATTCTCTGGAAACGTAGTACAATAGTAACGTGAACTGGAGAGTACTTTCTCTCGCAAGCGTCCTGACTCACTCATTCACTCACTCTGTATGTTACTCAGTGACTCTCAGAGTTGGTAGCCATGTTATAAATGTGTGGACGAGTTCATTTGTAGGTAGGTTTCCACAATACAAAATCTAACAAAAACCACCCCGATTCCCCTCGATTTCTCTGTTCTTCTTCCTCCCTTTCATCCACTCTGTCACCATGTAACTAAATTTACTGAGCAATGCCGACCTTATGTGACATCTCGTTTTCTTCACCCTCCACAGTTAGTGATGGTGCATCGTTTTAATGAGGTTAATTCAGGATTCTCAAAAACCATAGGATATTAAGGACTGACGAAGTATAGTGTGGAACTTTCTGTGTACGTTGTTTATCACAGTGAATATAGTGTCATTATTGTCTGTGCACGTAGTCACGTTTGTCTTTTAGCATCCAAGCAGGTGTTGGAATCGAGCAGGTATAAGAATTCCTTCAACAAAATGCTCAACACTCATGAAAATTCGGGTTTCTTGAACATAAAGTAAATTCATTGAATAAAATGTCTCTACTATCAACTGGAAAATAAACTCCTCTCTTCTAGGACTTAAGATTAGAAAAGCTAGATGCTAACGCAAGAAAAGAACTAACCGCTAGACGCATTCTCATTTCTTCAGAACAATAACCAGTCCGCCGAGTTTAACTCAATTCTTCCGTCATGTGCTTTTGCCCCGGTCCGGGAATTGCGGTTATTTTGGCGGGAGTGGTATGATTATTTATTTATTTGAGTAAATCTATTTGCTAATTCTTTTGCTTTTTTATGATTAATATATTTCTAGCTTATTTAATTTTATTACTTTTTTATTTTTATTATTTTGATACAACCCGAAAAAACCACACCGACGTGTAACAGCAGAATAAAGAATGAATGTCCATTAAACAGTAATTGTTTACAAAACAACGTAATATACCAAGCGACAAACCTTAGAGCAATGACGGCTCGCTCTAAGACGACATCACCGCCTGACTGCTTTTTTTGTTTGTTTCCGATCCGGAAACAGAAAAAGCCGACTTGAGAGAATCTCTGGTTACTTTATTTTTGGGCAGATTTTTCGTCATTAGTTTCGATCCAGTCAAGAGAAATGAAACCAGAGTCAGTCTCCGCCGACATTCTTTATTGAGACTGATTCTCTGACTATGTCTGGGTCAGCCTGGAGGTCCTGGGCATGACAGTAAACTGCATCCAGTAGCAAGACCTCTGATTGGGAGGTTGTGAGGAGCATGAAACCACCTCGTAATTGCTGTTGTTATCAGGCCCACTCTCACCTGAAGTGGTAGCACCTGTTAGGATCCGACCTATGGGAAAATAGTTAACCCCCAAAGTGGGTTCAAAATACTATGAAAGTATAAAAATACATTTTTATAGAAATATATGCATAAAAATAGACTTTTATAGAAACTATACATTTTTGAAGAAAGGATTATTACCATAACACATTTTTAAAGGAAAAAATTATTCTCAGCAAACCATTTTTGAATACAAAACTAAAAGACATTTTCAGTTTTCTAAAAGAAAAAAGAATATAAACAAAAAAATTCATTAGAATCTGACTAAATAATCTTTTCATGATAACTGAACATTAAAAAGCCTTTTAAACCCCACCTTTTTGGCATTAAATAACCCACAAAGGTTGATATGCCGTTAAACAAAAAGGTCAGCCCAGAGATTATATATATATATATATATTTTAATTCAGATACTTCAATCCAAGGGAAAAAAAAGCAGGAAGGTAAATTCCAAAAAACCCGATCCTAATTAATATTAAAAATTTATTTTAATATTAAGAAATGATACAGGAAGAGAGCTCCATTAATAAAATATTACAGAGCAAATATATATTAAAAAAGGATTAATTCAAAGATGTTGAATGGCCATTTCGATATGAAGATCCCCACGGGGGACGACACATCACCTCAGCAACAGAAAAAAAAAGGTTTTTTCTGTTGCTGAGGTGATGTGTCGTCCCCCGTGGGGATCTTCATATCGAAATGGCCATTCAACATCTTTGAATTAATCCTTTTTTAATATATATATATATATATATACATTCACTTCTTGACGAGTTTTACGTAACGGCCAGTGCAGAGCAGGGCAGATATATACCAGTGTAGACTGGGTCATCAGTAGCTGGGCAGGAATATATAGGAAGAAGACATGGACAGAGGAATGAGAACATACCTTAGGGTGACTTGTATATCCAACCATCTAATGAAGGCTGGAGGAAAAACAGTCTGTCAAAATGGCCGAAAGTTTTGAATGAAACAACGAATTTTGACTGTAAATAATATTAACAATTTCTCCTATCGAATAGGTTTCCTTGAATTATGGGAAAGAATGGAGTTTAAAAAATATTATTTTGCTGATTATTGGTGAAGATAGACAAACATGCTGAAATATTATGTAATATCAATGCTCTTACATTCTTGTAAATACTGAACAATTTCCCTAGAGATGAAACAAACTTGTGATATCAGAAAACCAAAGGATGCTGAAAAACCTATGCACGGAACACGTATACACAAAAAACATTCTCACAAAACTGAAAAGAAACAGATAGTTTTTAATCATTTCACACAAAGCAAGGTAGTTCTATTACCACTGGTGCGCAGAGAATTACATCAGAGGAAAGTGATGAGGAGGCATAGGTCACAGGAGGTGTCAGGTGTAATAGCAGGATAAGTATATATATATGAGCATACTGATATGACAAGAGTGGAGGGAACGGAGAAAAGAGCAAGAAAGGATGTGAGTTAGTGATATATGAGTTGACTCTTGACCTTACATTTAAATTCTTGGATATTGTAGCTGTCCGGGAAGCAAGTATACTGAAGGGAAATCCACAGGCGGAAAATGCGAGAAAAGAAGCTGATGGATTAGAATTCAAAAAGAAATAGCTGGTATTTATTATGCATATAATCTAAAATGTACACTAAGATACCTTAACACTCATACGGTCTATCTAGGATAAGACGGACAAAGGGAGGCAAATGATCATATATCTGACATGCTTGAGTAAATAGATAATAGAAAGACTGGGCCGAAAACTTAGCAAATATAATAATCTAAAAAGGATATGAGTTTTTTGGAAGCTCTCATCACACCTTGTTCTGAAATGACGTCGAATAAACGAATAATCACATGGTGTTTGAAAGTGTCAGAAACAGAAAAATTGTCTTCTCTCTCTGCAAATATCTCATCAATAATAACAGTTTTGGGTCAGCGAAATATGAAAATCATTTCTACTCATGCAATGGCAAAAAATATAGTATATATATAATAAAATTTGTTGACTAGTATCACTGAGACAGAAAAACATTTAAGTTGTTCGATGTTAGAAATACATTTTCGAAATTATTTTTCAGAAGAAATCTTTAGTATTATTTATATCTCAGTCAGTTACGTGCCATACGTGATACACGTATGGGCTATCATGTCTCGAAAGAGACATGACGGACTGGGCAAAAGATTTTCCTCCAGGAGGTTGTCATTAATTTCTGTGGTAAACTGGTTACCAACTAAGGCTATATAACCCAAGCATCCTGTTATTTACACCGTAGCTTCAGAGACAAAAAGGAATAATACGTTTCCCAATGGTATTTGCGTGTAAGTGAATGCAAGAAATTCAACTGGAATTCGAACCCTGCTCGCCAGTTTTTTGTTCCGAGCCGATATTTACTTCACCGCAACTTCTATGTGCCCTGTCCCTTCAGGATATAGGCGATCATGGCTTTCCATGTCTCCCTATCTCAGGTGTTACTTAGCACGCTTTCTCCTGTTACAGCACGCAATCCCCGTTTCGTCATCCACCTGATCAGGACCTTCAAATATGATGTCCGTTGCTTTCCCCTGTCTCGTTTTCCCTCTATATGGCCTGTTAGTATCAGGTTCTTCAAGCCCTTCTTCTTCATTACATGCCCCAGGAACTTCAACTTACTCTTCCTGATACTCAGTATTAATATCCTTTTCGTTTCCATCATTTTCAAAATCTCATCATTGCTCACATGCTCGATCTATATTTGAAGCATCCATCTATAGAACCACATTTCACTTGCTTCAAGTTTTTCATTCATTTTTGATGATACTGTCCAGCATTTACTGCCATATTGAAGAACCGACAACACATGCCAACTTAAAATATATCACTTCACATCAATTGCATAAATCTATTCTAAATTTTTTTAGCCTTCAGTCATAAAACCTGCAATGCGATTTCTCGCCCAGACTCCGGCTATGAGTTATAATTGGAAGTGCCAAGTTTTAACCAATTTCCTCTAAACACCAATTCCTTTAAAACTATCTTCTTGCAAAGAAAGTTGCTTCCCGTCATCTAAGTGACTTGTCCATCTCTTCCATAATCAATAAAAGTAATGACTAGTCTAGATTACATATGGGTGTTCCCTGTATTTCCAGATTTATAGTCATAACTGCATATAACTATATAAGGTTAACTTTTAGTTTCTACCTTGTTCAAACGTAGTGAGATTACGGACATCAGCACTGATGCCACCCGTATCTTCGAGTACAATCAGTTTAATATCATAGATTGCTGGATGGGCATTTCAAGATTTGAAGACCCTGTTAATCTCGCAATAGTTGCTTCTACAACGAGGCAAATACGATTGCTACATTTGGTTCGGTTTTAGCATCTTACTCTTAGCGTGTTCTCACAATTCGAAAGATCTCAACGAAATGCTTTTTGTGTGATTTCATCAGGGAGTTCATAAAAATAGAAATATTCAGGTCCATATATTTTTTAGAAAATAAAAGAAGGGTTGAGATCGAGGTTCTTAAAATACTTCAAGATTATTCTTTTTTTAAATATATTCTTTTTCTAAATAAATTTATGCCAAAAAAAGATGAATTCTGGGATGTTTGGTTGATATCTAATAGATAGGTGAATATTTTTCTTGGGAGAAGGTCAGTTGAAAATTATTCGGTCTACTTCTATCAGAAGGGAGTGCCTATGCTAAAAAGAATTAAAAATGTTTGGAAAAACGATGTATAAATGAAAACATTATTCAAAATTATATTTTGAATTAGCCTCTAAGTAATCGTGTAAATGGAATTTAGGCAGTGCAATTTAGATTTTTAAATAAAGCATTGTTAATACGTTTATTGAAAATGCGCACATCAGAAGTGTGTTTTTCAAGGGTTTTGTTTAGTTCTAAGATCTCAATTAGCAGCGTTTGTAAAATTATGAAATTAATATTTAACGAAAAGTTAATACACCTTATATAAATTTGTTTTTTAAAAAATGCAAAAAAGAATTCAGTTAGTTGAGAAATCTTAATTCTGCCAGAGAAGTGTAAAAAATGAAATACTGTTAATAAATGGGATAAAAATTATATATATATACACATATTGTCATCCGCAGACAGATCTGTATCTCTGTACCACAGCTCATCAGTACTGTCAGACTCCGATTGCTACATAACCCAGGTTCGAAACCCGACCGAATTGTCATTAGTTGGCGACTCTACACCTGGGCCACGGTGCGTTCGGTGGAAGAAGGAAATCTTTTTAGCGCATATCATATTACGTGCCCAATAGCTAGAGTGATCAAATTATATATTTAAAAAAGTATATTTTAACATGATACTAGTAATAAGGGGTTTAGGAATGGTTTAAACCATCGGCGCAATTTTATTCTCGATTTGCTTTAGTGAATCTCCCAATAGTTGGCGTTTAAGTTCTATAATAAAAAAAAGGAATGCTATATATAGCAGAAATATCACAGGGAAATAAATGGAAACACAGCTGGGCTCTTCTACATAACCCGCCACATCTACTTAACTTTGCATCAACCAATTATTACATATTTCGATCGCTGCAAAATTCTTTGACGGTGAATATTACATCTGAAAATATGCAGGAGATCGTCGAAAAGCCTGAGTCTCCAAAACCTTTGAATTCTTACTGAAATTTATTGGACAACTATCAAGAAATGATAATACCGCTGTAAATATAACGGCCAATAATTGAATAGAAGTAATTATATTTTATTCATATTTTTTTAAAGAATAAACTAGATAAACGAATCCGGAACTTATTTTTTAGTTAGTTTCATAGCCGAATATTAAAATTTAGTTTCAAATCAGGACTTACTCAGAAACTCATTTGTAAAATACTTAATCAAGGGAAAAACTTTTCCTAATTGTTTTAATTATGAATATTACTTATATTATATTAACACAGATTTAGTATTTCGTGTTTTACCGAACTCTAATATTGTTAAAATGCAGTAATCTGTTTTTCTTTGCATTTATGAAAATTAACGATTTATATTATGAGACGGCCGATGAGGATCGAAACTGCATCCGATTTAGAGCTGCTCAATATTTTCAACATGATAGTGTTCACAAGTGTATATGTGGCCTTCAGTAATAGTTATTTTCAAACTTACAATTTATTTCACTTAAGCCAAACGTCGCAAACCTCTGCCTTCTCTATCGCTATTTCTATGGAAAATAATCAGGTGAACAATTTTCTTTAATTCCAGTAGTTCAGATCTTTATGTCTAAAACTCGTCATACCATGTACACGGATGCGAATCATCCTCATTTCCCTTAATATTCATGTTGATAGCTTCTTCGATGCTGCTTTGTAGAACTGAAACTCGAGAGGCTGCTTTTTCGATTAGTACAAACTTAACCACTTCCAGTTCTGATTTAACCTTTATCTTTCCCAGATATACTCATAATATGTTCTTACCTTATCTTCTTACTTCATTCAGTAACCCACTACGATGCGGGGCTATCGGTCCTTTTATTGGGTAAAATTAATGTAAAGTATATTTGAGTAGTAATATTAACCATTATCCTATTCTGAGGTGTGTATGTGTTGTCTTACTTACCCCGTGGCTTAAAATGCAGTTATGGGATCTCCCCCTTTTTGTATATGATAATGGACTCTACTGAGTGTAAATATAATCCTGCCATAGAGAGAACAGGGATCAGGAATTACAGTTGTAGTGGCAGTGAACAGTGGAGAGTAATCGTAAAGTTCCGTTACAGTTATCAAAGAGTTCCGACAGATACTGAAGTTACCCAGAGACCAGACTAGCTCTTAACTCCACTCAGAATTAGTTATGCGGACATACTATTTCCAACGATTTCACTTCAAGACTTGTATATATTTATTTCTATTAATAGTATTCCTGAATTGTCTAACACGCGTTCTAGTTTGTATATTACGTTCAATAAAACCCACTTTTCTATCTCATTATCTGTTTTTGTTGTTTATTATTTTGTGCGGTTCCTCATCCGGAATCAATACCATATACAATGCTACATACAGATTTTATAATATTTACGTTGCACAAGGAATATGTAAAGCAGTGTATTTGTTTATGTTATAATTTTTTATTGACTAATTAATTTTCTTTATTGTAGGTAGTATATAGAAAGATTTCTCAAAAATATCAAGAACATTTTTGGCGTTCTAAGAAATAGTTATGCGTCCTTAATGTAAATTGTCATTCTATCAGATAATAACTTATGCACACATTCAGTCAACAAGGAGATACCAGTAAATAGACACTTGTACCATGTAACCATCGCGTTTACCATAAGCGAGAGTTTGGTTAAGTGTAATACGCTAGACAGTTAATTAGGAAGCCTCAAAAGAAATGCAGACTTTTTTGAAAAGTGGACTGTAGGCTGAAAAAATGTGTGATGTTTTCAGTGATGTCTTTGCCCATGAAAGAATGTTCTCTTTAAATATTAAATTATTGGATACAATCCCGAACACGTATTATTTTTTCAAGTTCGCGTTTCTCAAGTAAATAACATTAAATCAATTTTTGAGCATTTAACAAAAGCGGTCATGTATTTATGGGCTTTGCTTGTTAAAAACAAAATAAAAGAAATTCATTTTAAATTGAGGAAATCAATTCAATATTTTGAGCAAAGGAGTGTCATTGAAATTTGAAATAAAACCTATTTTGAAAAAAATAATGCATATACTTGTTATTCTATTCTTAAATTTAGGATAACATGGAATGAAAAATATGTGAAAATATTAAAAAATGAAAGTTGTTCTTTAAAATGAATATTTTATTTTTAAATAATAAAAAATCTACAGACGATGTTTCAGTTATACAAGCAGTGCGAAACGGTAATGTAAAAAACAGTCATTGTATTATAACAGCTCGCAAGGACAAACAAAGAGTGTTTGATCAGAAGAAAGAAGAATTGATATTTAATTTTTTAAAAAATAAACGAAATAGCAGAGTAAAAAAAATAAAATTCTTTGGGAAAAAGGAACGACAGAAACGGGATCTTATGTAATTTTACAAGAATACAACAAATAGTTTAAATAAAGAAAAAAATAATAATGATGTGATATTGTACAGAAAATGAATGAAGATGAAAGGGAAAATATTTTCTGACACTCCAAATAATTATTTTATTTATTCCCCTTAAGTTTTGCTCTCCTGGCAAAAAAAGCAACTAACATCAATTAAATATATACACAAAGATCTCATTTTCACAGGCATAAAATATAAATAAATAATTTTAAGCCTAGTATATATGTGTGCGTATGCGTGTGTAGGCGGTTATAGTTTTAAAGTATGCTATATTTCAGCGTTTATGTGCTCAACATATAGAATAAAACGCATGTAAAATATAAAGTGGACATTAAAGTCAACACCCACCGGCGTCAGTCTGTTTCATTTTATTACGTAATCATTATGTTTGAGTTTTATGTATGAGTATGAAAATACTGGGCGTTCACATTGACATACACTTACATTATATATAAGTATATGTATATATATATATATACATATGTGTGTGCGTGTATGTATATATATATATATATATATATATATATATATATATCCGAATGGGTACGGAACGAAGAAAGAATTTTTCCGTCCAAAACATTAATTAAAAACAGTGCTCGATAACAGCTGTGAATATTTCTTATAAATTATGTTTTAGAACATGTACATTATTTTTTAATACATGTCTTCGACAATCATATGTTTGTTTCAACGTTGGGTACATTTCTTCGGGAGGTAAAAGCAAAACTGAATTCATCTGCTCCCTATATTTGTTTCATTGTTGTATTGGGTTGGTTGGTTGGGGTTATTGATAATGAAGGGAATGTGTCTTCTAGAGTTTTGAAGAGCCTGGTGTGTAAGTGCTAAATTGTTGATTAATGGTATTATCTGTTGGAGTGGTATACTTGAAAATAAAGATAAAAATTCCCCAACATTTGGATAATTTTTTATTAATTTGGTTCTAAGCTTTCGGCTCACATGAGCCATCTTCAGAGAGGTTATTAAGACGGTAATACAGTAACATCCACCATCACCGACGATTTTATTTTGTGTTGACATAAAACTTCTCTAGGCAAAGGTGATAGCGCGAAATGACAACAGAACCATGTATTCAAATGCAATGTAACGTTTTATGACCGGATTTAAAGGTGATTTTATTAAGTGTGGGTTGTTTGGATTTAATGTACATGTAGGCTATGTATATTAAATTTTATTTAAAAGTATAAGTTTAGAAAAAAATATATATGTATATATGATGTCAAAAACAGAACACATATCATTTACTTGCTGCCCAGATTTCAACCACACGTCTATTTAGTCATGCAGTATATATATATATATATATATATATAGACTGTTAAATATAAGAGACAATGAATGTCTATTATGTTTAATCCTGAGCCGCACCAAACATTGTATTTTGGCTTTAATTTCAGTTGAAAATAAAGATAAAAATTCTCCAACATTTGGATAATCTTTTATTAAGTTGGTTCTAAGTTTCGGATCACATGAGCCATCTTCAGAGAGTTTACAAGAACGTTAACACAAAAACATCTACCACCAGCGACGATCTTATCTTGTGTTGGCATAAGACTCATATATATATATATATATATATATATATATATATATAATTGATTGTGATAATATTCAGAGCTAAGGTTGCTGATTTGCAGTGGTTTTAGTGAAAACATGTATTTTAGCAAGCAGGAATTTTTATCTTAAAATCCTCTCGAAATTCGGGTTGAAGATAGAACGCTGATAAACAAAGTGTCTGTAACTTTAACTGATCAGCTGCATGCAGACTTCGAAGTTTCTTCCGTACAAAACTTGGAAGTGTGCATGAACCCGTTTTAAAATTATATTCAGTGGATGAAGGATTAGGAGAATATGGAGGATGAGGTAAATTCCCTATCACAAGGTTTAGAAATTTCAGAACGTCATTTGTGCAACATATGACCGCGGATTATGGTTGAGCAGAATTTTACCACGTCAACTCACCAGTGCAATTGAATTTTGCAGACTTGCATGCATTTCAGAAAGTTGATTGCTGTAAAGCTCTGCATTAATACGCTGATTGACTTCCAGACCACAAGACATCACCATAATCTTTTGCTGGTGGAAATGTTTGGGAGATTCATCAAAATCAAGCCATTGATTTGATCGTTTACGGTTTTCATAAGGAATCTACTTTTTATCCCAAGTGACTATTGGGTCAAGAAAGAGATCATTGTTGTCACACAGGAAGAGCATTGTGCACACTTAAAATTTTGATTGTCAGTGAAATCATGACGAACCGATTTACTGAGGTTTTTCATTTTGCTAATGCTCTGCAAATGGCTTGAGAATGTTGCAGTGTTAACACCAAGAGTCTGAAAAATTTCTCTGAAATGTTTACATAGGTTTTGCTCAAAACCTGCTTGCACCTGGTCGTTACAAAGATTGCATGTGCGTTCTTTACCATCTTTATCTTCAAGACTCTCAACAGCACTTTCTGAAACTACCTTCATGCTGTCCGATTAGTCGTGGACCCATCTCTACATAGTCTGTTGTTAATATCAGATGTTTGGGGGAACAATCTTCGAATTCATGCAAGAAAATCAAATGAAGATTATTTTTTGTTATGCTCATAATTAAGTACTTCTATGTTTCAAGAAAATTTATGTCTAAAATATGTCAGAAATTATTAAAGAGAACAAATTAATTATTATGTACCAAAATATATCTAATATATATATATATATATATATATATATATATATATATATTAATCACATCACCCCAAGCAAGGCGGTAAGGCCACTGGTGTGCAGGGGGCTACGTGAGAGTGAATAGATTGGAAACCACGTTCTAAGCAGGGAAAAAGGGATGAGCCTCTACACCTGTTCAATAGACGTGAGTGGAGTGTGAACCGGGTGATAGTTCAGTCTATCTACTCCAATTGAAAAATATACAAAAGAAAAGAAAATTGAAAAGATTGGAAAATATATATATATATATATATATATATATATATATATATATATATATAAACAAATTATTAGAGGCACACAATCTTGTATAATGCCAACTAATAAAGTTAATTTCATACTTACAGGCAATTATAGGTGATATATAATTTTTATTATCATCTATAAATGCCTGTATGTATGAAATTGACTTTATTTGTTTATATATATATATATATATATATATATATATATATATATACAAAAATAAATGTCATGTAGGTAAAATTACAGAACAGATCCTATTAATATAAAAAACGATCTTCCATTTTATTTCAAAAGTAGAGTTAAAAATAATTTCATCCATCCAATTTTAAGACGATATTATTGTAAAAAGAAACACCTTTGGGTAGAGCCGAATATTCCATCATGTTCTCTTTTTTCTCAATTCGTGGTTCCTATATATAAAGATAATGGAGAATCGTCTGAATTCTCTAATTATCGCCCTATTAGCCTCCTACCGATCGTTGGCAAAGTGTTCGAAGCCGTCATCAACGCCGAGGTGGTACAACATCTCACAGTCCATAGACTGCTCTCTCAAAAACAGTATTACTTCTGCTCCACCAGGTCTAATACTGATATGCTCACGATTATCACTGAGTATATACACCAGGCGCTCAACAAAAACGAACTGTGGTCCTTGACATCTCCAAAGCGTTTGACAGATTCTGGCATGCTGGCCTTCTATGCAAGCTGCAGGGTTATGGTGTAACTGGACAATTGTTTAACCTAATCCAGTCCTTCCTTTCAAACCGTACAATGAGGGTGGTATTAAAAGGACAAGCCTCCAATATTATCACATGAATGCGGGTGTCCCTCAAGGGTCTATTCTAGGTCCTACGCTTTTCCTTATCTATATTAACGAGCTCCCTTATGTAATAAGATCCCAAGTGGGCATATATGCTGACGACACTACGGTTTGCACTCGTCTCGATCACAAATCTACCGAGGCTGAAAAAGTAAGCCTTGCTGACGAGTTTGCTGCCGTGGTGGACTGGGCAAGAAATGGCTAGTAAATTTACTAATTTACTGCTCCAGCTAAAGGATTCTTAACAGAACTCGCTCGTATCTCCAGATTCAGCTCCTATAGTATGACCCAATAAATGACTTAACTCTGGCTGACATAACAAAAAACTGGTAAGTCGATACGCTTGTATTTCATGGCATTACTATATATATATAGTCATCTGCAGACAGATCTGTTTTGCTATATCACAGCTCCTCAGTACGCTTAGACATCCGGTTGCTTTTATCCAGGATTGAAATCCGACCAAATCGGCGATTCTACCTCTGAACTATAGGCGCTCAATATGAGGAAGCAGATTTTAGCGTGTGATATACATGGATTCATATGTCAGGAGTGAGAGTGTTCTAATTCATTACTGAACAAACAATGCGTAGATGCTAGGGTAGCTAATATTTTTTCAAAGTTTACCATCCTTCCAGAGTGCTCCATCAGTGTGTGAGAGCATATATATATATATATATATATATATATATATATATATATATATATATATATATATATATTAGTAGATGTCTAGCTTCACTGCTCAGATGTGATACAGCAAACAAGCTTGTATGTGGATGCCAAATATATTATGTTCTCATAACGACTGAGCTCTCTGGAGAGGAAAATTTTTGAAAAGAATTACCACTTCTGCGATTTACGCGTTACTCCTTAAAATGAACTGAGTTTTCCCGGTAAATTTCCTCTTTCTCATTTTACGGTTTAGGGAGTAGAAACTCCAACCGACACTAAATGGGTCGAGTTTCGATCCCGGCCAGAAGCAAGTAGATGTCTCGCCACACAGATGAGCTGTGATACAACGAAAACAGGCTAGTATGTGGATGAAATACACACACACACACACACACACACACACACACACACACACACACACACACATATATATATATATATATATATATATAAGAATTGTACCCACAGAAAGAACTAATTAATTTGAACAAAATGGATTTCATTATACTAACCTAACCTGAGGAACCTATCGGCCAACACTTTTCAAAGGCTACGTTGTTTTTTTTTTATTTTAAATACAGGACAAAGGAAAACACAAAACTTTACTTACAAAAATGGGGGGAAAGATGGAACTCGACTAAAAGTAAGTTTTAATCAAATAATTAAAATGTAAGGTGGGTGTAAAACACACAACTCCATAAGAGTGATAAAATCGAAATAATGTAATACTCCAGTAACTGCAAGGAGCAAATAAATCGCTCTTTCTGCCTACACAGGCTCGTTCGATGGATTTTAAGACAGAAAGCTTCTAAAATACGTAGGTGATGAGCTGAGCGAGCACTGTGCATGACAGAAAACCATTTGCCCTCATAATGAGAGGCATATACTTGACTGTCTAGCAGGTGTTAACCAATTTTGATCGGACAATGTATGTTCAGACTGACGGAGTTGTGATGGAAAGTCCTTTGGGTCCAGGTCCAGTTCTTGCTAACATTTTTGTGGGTTATTTTCAGCGTTCATTATTTGAGAGAGCTGATAAGCCCTTAGTATATTTGAGATATGTAGAAGATACTTTCTCTATATTCAATGACGTCAGAGATGCTGAAAACTTTTTGACTCAGTTAAATTCTTTACATACTTCCCTTCAATTTACTATGAAGCATATAATAACTCCAACTCGGAATAAATCTGCTCCCTATTAGCCTTATAAGGGGGGGATACAAATGTCTAAGCCACGGGAGAGAACTGAAAGTTCAATCCTACTGAAACTAATGTTTGAAAAATTAAATATATGTCGGTGTAAATCATCATTAATAGAACTATACCTTCTAGTAATTAGGTAATCTAAATACTTACTGCCTCTCTCACTAGCAGATTTTTCCAAACGTAATCTGTTATTTCCAAATAGCGTGAAAGACGGAAATAGTAAAAAAAAAGCCCATTTCGGCTCGAATAACATTCAAAATTGAATGAAATGAGCGTAAGCATTTGATAGAACAGCTTATCTAACTCATATCTAATTAATGAGAGTTCAATAGTGATCGCATTAGTTTTAATTCTGGTCAGCTTTCTTCGTATAAATGAAGGAACAACACCGCATGACAAACAAGATCTAAGAAATATTCTACTTATTCTCAGAGTATTGACCCTATGCCAAAGACGAACAGCTTGATCAATTTGGCCAACAACTTCTCTGGGGTACCGTCGACGAAGATATACAAACAAAGCTTAATACCCACAGAAAATAACCAATTACTTTGAACAAAATGGACGTCATTATACTATCCTAACCTGAGGAACCTTTCGGCCAACACTTTTCAAAGTGTGAGAGAGAAGAAATCAGCACAAGACGCATTTAATAGGCTTGAACAAATGGATGGCGGAGCGGGATTTGGAAAAATGCCACGATTATAGGCATGACAAGAGAAAGGGACAAATGGAAACCCAGGATTACCTACGTTCACAAGCGACACGGCACATAGAGACGAAGATATGATAAGATAGAAAAAATCAGTAGTGTGGTAAAGAGAGTATTTTATTAAATACAAATGACATTTTCCTATGAAACGCCTTGTCACAAAATCTTTTAAAACTGTCTTCCTAGACTTTTTGCAATACGTTTATATACACAGACACACATATATATGTGTTTGTGTGTGTGTATGTGCGTGTATGTACATGTGTGTGTAGAATATATATAAATATATAGTGATGTAACTCAATAAATAGACATATGAGGTGTAAATATGCATAGTAATATTATTAAGGTGTTATTAATATAGTGTTCAATGTATGAAAATACCTGCATTACATAAAAATGTATTCCCATGAGGATAAATATAAATTCAAATCTATTAAACTACCAGTTTGAAATATGCAGCTGATGATTGAAAATTTAGAAAGTAAATCGTTTCACCATTTATTTTAACATATCACCTGAAGAACAATATTGTTCTGAAACATGAAAAAATTTTCATTGTAATAATAAAATTAAAACATTATATATATATATATATGTATATATATATATATATATATATATATATATATATATATGTGTGTGTGTCACACATCGGCGAAAAAAAAGCTGGCTAGAGGGTGGTCTTTCCTAACTATCCTATGCCTAGCTAAACACTTTCACGACTCTATGTCACTCATTAACAATTTGCATTTTCACCACAAGAACCCATCCATTACCTCGCAATACTTCACGCCCCACAATACTTCATATTTATGATGAGCACCTAAAAAAAAAAAAAAGGAAACAAACCCATGACGTAAAAATGCTAATATATGCAATAGTACAAAAATATATTAGAAAAATTTAATGATAATAAAATGAAAAAGAGGAGGGGGATGAGATACTTAAAATGAACTATAATATAACAAAATATTAAAATTAAATAAACAAATTTTAGTAAGTCACGTCCATCCTACCAAATTAGAGTTGCTGCGGTATTCCGCCAAACGGCGAAATCAAGTAACACCCTCGCTAAGGGAGTGGCAGAGGATAAAATAAATAAGGGAATGGGAAAATCAAATACTGACCCAGTGATGGTTTGGAATCTTGATTTGACACATAAAAAATGACAAAGCCGGGAACCCATTTGTATATATTATGTAAAAGTGGACATTGACTGGACATTGGAAACAATACCAATCGGCGAGATTCTGCTTCATTCTGATACGCAGTCGCCTAACCAGAACCTGATGATTGCGTGTAAACAACTCCTTTTAACCCTGCAAGTTACTTGTTCATCACTGCTGTAGCCTGGTATTGATCTCACAACTCTAAGAGTCAAGTCAGGAACGAACTAACGTTTATATCTACTGGGTCATGTGTCCTTCAAGTCCAGAAATTCAGTTATTCCTGTCCTTAAGGAGAAACATGGCACAGTGGATATAGACATTGGTTAGTTCCTGACTTGACTCTTAGAGTTGTTAGTTCAATACACCAGGCTACAACAGTGGTGAACAAGTAACTTGCAGGGTTAGCGGGAGATAACTCATGACTTCTAATCGAGGATTTACGCAAGGAATGGAGTTCATATAGCCCAGTGATTGTAATAAAGGTTTTATTTTGAAATTCCTAGCACCTGAAGACGGTCGGAGCCGAAACATTGTACAAATGGCAACAAAGATGAGGACAATAGTCCGATTAATGTAAATACTGCGTTCAATGTATTTACAGGTGTGTGTGTGTGTGTGTGAGTGCGTGTGTTCTTATCTTTACTTTCTGTTCATATAATTGAAGAAATGTCATTACTTTTCGAAGCTTGTGCACAAATCTGAGTGTATTTGCAAGGATGTGGTTTCCGGTTTTCTCTTTTCCAATCTTTTCCACTTTTCTTCTGTATTTTTTGTTTTTTTTTTTCAATTGGAGTAGATAGACTAAACTATCGCCCGGTTCACACTCCACCCACGTGTATTGAACAGGTGTAGAGGTTCATCCCTTGTTACCTGTTTAGGATGTGGTTTCCGGCTCTCTTCTAATCTTTTCACTCTTACGTAACCCCCGGCACATCAGTGGCGTTACCGCCTTGCTCAGGGTGATATGCTTAAAAAAATATTGAAAATCATCGATGTTGAAATATAGGAATGAAAAACTGATAAAGAACAAATGGATTGAGACCCGTTTTAGATCAACTGCTTTGAGGTTTGTAAGAAAAATATATTTCATTTTAAATGATTGGTTCCAGTCAAAGTTGTTGGTATTGATATCAGTTGCTTTTGTCTTGGCTGCGCTTTTCTGAATGTTAAGAGAACATTATTGCCGTTGTGTTTAATAATTGCCCTCTTAGCGTGGGAATGATAACTATTTTAGATGCTCCAAATGGTTTCATGTGGATCTTCGTGTAGCTTAATAGAATGGTGAAGCGGTCAACAAAATTCTAGTCTTTTTGCATTAATATGAACGGGAAACGCTTGCTTCTTTGCTTCTTCTCCAGCTATGACTAAGATATTATTGTATATTTGACTCTATAGCTTTGATTGGCACCCAGCCTCAGTTAAGTAATAACTGAATAGAAATAAAAAGTCAGGGAAAAACAATACTATAATACTGATCAAGGATTTAAAGCAATTACCAAATAATAAAATTAAATCGTTAACTGTAAAGCACTAAGGTACATACAAAGTAGTATATATATATATATATATATATATATATATATATATATATATATATATAAAAAATAAATTTTGATGTTCAAAGCTGTCGAATGATCATTTCAACATGAAATCCCTAAGAGAGATTTCACATCTCAATGGCAACTACCACATTTCAAAATGAAATTAAAAAAAAATTAAAAAAATAACAAATTGAAGGTTAAGAATTCACCGGCAGAAGTAAAAATATTAATATTAATTAGGATCGGGTCTTAGGGATTTACCTTCCTACTTTACTTTTTGGATTAAAGTTATCCTAATATATATATATATATATATATATATATATATATATATATATATATATACACGGGTTTGGTTAAAAACGACTGAACCCTTAACTAGAACCCTTAACTAGAACACTTACTAGAACCCTTAAGAAAAGATTTTGTTAAAAATACAAAAAATACTGTTAAACCACAACATAAAACACAAAGTGCTATAAAAGAGACATTATGTATCAAACCTTTTTCTCTTGTCATCATATTTACATTATTTAGCAGTAGAAATGGAGTTTTGAAAGATTTTAAAAATAATAAGAACTAGACAGATTCTCACCCGATGCACAGCCACGTCCATCACGTGATATCTTTAAAGAACTCACCTTTTTCAAAAATCACTAAAACAAAAAATGCTACATTACAGTCAAACATGAAGACATAATATCAACACCGGAGAAATAGAATACATGAAAATGGCCCGTAAAGAGGCTGAAAGCGCTTGAAAAGTTGAAATTTTATATTCTTTCTCTCCAGCAAAAATGAAACATGTAAGAACATAGAAATTTAAAATCAAAATTTAACAAAGATCTTCGTTTACGGTCGTTTTTAACGAAAGGTTTTCAAATGAATAATTGATGTCCAAAAATACATTAATATATATATATATATATATATATATATATATATATATATATATATATATATATTAGACACAATAGTCAACAACACACACAAATCTGATGAGATATTTGTTAAATCAGACAAAACATCGAACTTCTATAAGATGGATTCAAATGAATACACGGATCTTATTAAAAAAAACATAACCAAAAAATACAGAAATATAGACAAAGAACACAAAAACCACATAGACAGAATAAACCAGGAAGTTAAACTAATTACAGACAAATGAAAAATAAGTTACCGAGTCCACAAAATAGCAACGAAAGAAGCATATATACTGTTGAATGGCCACAAACCTGATTTTTACAGCAAACTACCTACAAGGATAATAAACCCCACAAAATCCGAAATAGGTAGCATAAGCAAAACAATATTGGAAAGAGTCAACCAACAAATAAAAAACAAAATTAAATTAACGCAGTGGAAACGTACGGTAGACGTAATCGAGTGGTTTGAAAAGATTGGTGGAAAAAATAAGGCCAAATGAAAATGATTCTTAACTCTTACACTTTACTTCTCCCGATGATGTGTTTGAGTCCAAACACTGAAGCAACCATATGACTGTCGAGAAGAGGACATATATAGAAGGAATTATGCATATATTTTAATTTTCATTATTCTACACTCTTGTCACATTTGGATCCATATATTCATCTCATTTATATATATATATATATCACACTAACTCTCATCCATTCTCTCAATCTCTTTTTTTTATCGACTCCACCCCCATCCTCGGTATTCACATCCGTCTATTACCCTCCTCCTGATATTTCCTATAAGTAACACCTCTTTCTCATCCTTGTTCCCTATATAACTCCCTGTGCAAAAGCGGCAGTTCTATGCCACACTTGGGGTGAGATGATTAGAATATATATATGGTATTCATAGCTACCTGCCTGTCTACAAAAATATGCACAGTAATTATATATATATTGTAATAGTTGTTACAATGGTTTATAAACTTATAGTATCACTATACATCGGGTGACGAAGTTGGAACCTTCCAACTTTGTCACCCGATGAGAAGCACGTAAAGTAGCTTTGAAACGCGAAAAGTTTTGTGTAGTGATACTATGAGTTTATAAACCATTGTAACAACCATTAAAATATAATGCTCTACGTTGTATCGAGCATTCTTTATAAAAGTAAATGCCTGAACAGCAAGTAAAATATATATATATATATATATATATATATATTCTGTATAAGTGAATGTTTTAAGAAAAGCAAAACATTTATTAAATGAATATTGTATATTTAACAGTAAGTACAATAGAATAATATTACACGAATATTGCGTGGGTCGGTTGCACAGCGTTCAATAAATTCGATTCCCAAAGCATCCTCTTCTAATACAATTGAAAAAAGAAAAACGTACATGTGAAAAAACTCAAGGTTTGCCTAAAAATAAGATGGCTGACTAAAATATTCAACTAAAACAGATATTATTTTACAATTACTGGGTGAAACTCGCAGAAATAAATGATTTTCTCAAAGACTCATTAAGCAACCCCTACCAGCTGCAACAACTTGGCAAAATCCATCTACTTCTTACCCCAGATCCTCCTTCAATTGATCTCGACATAGGACTACCTAGCTTGGTTGTGTTGCAATTAATGATTAAAAAAGCTCGGTCAAGCTCTGTCTCCAGGCTCGAATGGTGTCGCGTATTTACAAAAGATACCCGAAATTAAAACGTATCCTATGGAAGTTACTGAAGGTCATTTGGAAGATAGGGAATATAGCAGACTAGTGGAAGTATTCCGAGGGGATATGGATCCCCAAAGTGGAAAAAGCCAAGAAAATTAACCAATTCATATGTATTTCGCTGCTGAATGTTGAAGGAAAAATTTTATTCAGTTTATTAAACAGTAGGTTGTCAAAATATTTAATAATAAATAACTACATTGACACCTCTGTTAAAAAAGTAGGAGTTCCAGGCATGCCAGGATGCATGAAACATACAGGACTCATTACCCAACTACTAAAAGATGCCAAGGAAAATAAGGGAGATATTGCAGTCCTCTGGTTAGACCTTAAGTATGCTTATGGGTCAATTCTCCATTGTCTAGTAAAAGAAGCTTTAAGTCGGTACCATATAGCCACTGCTTTCACTAAGCTCATTTTAAACTACTATAAGTATTTTAAAATGAGGGCAGTAACAAAGGCCTCAACTTCAGCGTGGAATAATCTCTGAAAAAGGGATAATAACAGGCTGCACCATTTCAGCGACTGTCTTCGCATTAGCAATGAATATGCTGATAAAAGCTGTTGAACTGGAATGTCGAGGGCCAGTCACCAGATACGGTGTTAGGCAACCACCGATTCGTGTGTATATGGATGACATGACCATAACCATCACGTCTACCATTGGGGCAAGGTGGTTACTGAAGGGCATCGAAAAACTCATCGACTGGGCGAGAAGAGTTTTAACGCTTCCAAATCACGATCCCTCGTAATGAAGAAAGGTAAGCTTTCGAAAAATGAAAGATTTAAGCTCTTTGGAAATGACATACCTACAATACATCAAAAGCCAGTAAAGAGCTTGGGGAAGCAGTTCGATGAAACCCTATTAGATTCAAGATCCGTAATATTAACAAACGAGAATCTAGAAGGGTGGTTAATCAGGGTTGATAAGTCTGGCTTACCTGGCAGATATAAAGTTTGGATTTATCAACGCATCATTCTTCCAAAAATACTCTGGCCTGTAACTATCTACGATTTCATTTCCTCCGCGGTAGAACTTATGTAATGAAGCATAACATCACGACTACGTAGGCGGTTAGGTTTATCAACATCCCTATGCAGCGCAGCGTTATACGGGAAAACAAACGTACTGAAACTCCCGTTTAAAAGCCTACACAAAGAATTTAAAGTAGCTAAAGTAAGAGCCACAATCCAGTACAAGTGCTCGAAAGATCTCAAAGTAGCCGGTGCGGGAATATCAGTAAATACAAGGTAAAAAATGGAATGTCCCGAAAGAATTGAATACAGCAAAGAAAGAATCCGAGAAAAGGCAATACTAGGGACCATAGCTACTAGACGCGCGGGCCTCGGGTTTTTCCTCTAAAAAAATATAACAAACTGCAAGGAAAAAAAGTCATTTTTTGCAGGAAGAAATCAGAAATGGCGAAGAAGAGAAACAAATAGCAATTCAAGTCGGGATGAGACAGCAAGGAGCATGGACCAAATGGAACTCAAGGTCGAGTCGCCAAATCAAACGTTCCGAAATATGGCACGGTGACTCTAGATTAAAATGTCTGATTCGGGCAATATACGACACCCTGCCAAGCCCCCCAGACTTACAATTATGGTATAAAAACCAGTCGCCAAATTGTCATTTTTGTGGGCGCAAAGGTACCTTAAAACAGAACCTGAGTAGCTGTAAATCTACACTGGCTGATGGATGTTACAGATGGGGCCACGACGAAATTCTAAAAGAGATCGTGAAAATAGTTTAAAATGCTATCAAAGATAATGTTTACAACCCAGACACAAGGCAAATAAAATTTATTAAAGCGGGCGCGAAAATCCCACAAAATAGATAGGTAAATCCAACCCTGTTATCTCCTGCAACAGACTGGGAACTAAGGGTTGATATAGGCTCGAGATGGGAATTCCCAGAGCAAATTGCCACCACAAAACTTCGCCCAGATATAGTTTTCTTCTCACATAATTTGAAGAAGATAGTTTTGTGGGAACTGACAGCCCCTGGGAAGAAAACGCAGAAGAAGCCCATGAAAGGAAAAAGTTAAAATACGACTAACTGCTGGAGAGTTGCAGGGTTAAAGGCTGGAGGGCTAGCTGCACTCCGATAAAAGTAGGGACTAGAGGATTTGCAGCAAGGTCCTTAAGCTAAGCCTTTACAGATATTGGGATAGTGGGAGTAAAAAAAAAGGAAAGCACTCAAGTCCATAACCGAAACAGGGGAAAGAACAGCTAATTGGTTGTGGATTAAAAGGGCGAGTACCTGGATTTCAAACCAAATTGTTAGCTAAAATTCCCCAAAATTCTGCATTTCTAAGTTCTCTTCATTTTTAATAGTACTCCTAAATAAGATAAAATGCATGAATAAGTTTTTAAATTAATGTATTTAATGGTAATTATTTTTTTACTTGTACATAATTTATTATATATTTATGCATGGTTTTAAAAGGTTTTTAACGTAATTTTGTATGTATATATATATATATATATATATTTATTTACTTATTTTCCTAATTTTGGGGGAACGATTTTTTTAAATTTATATATATTTGTAGATACTTGTATTTTTTTTAAACGGATTTTTTTTTTTTTATAAATTCTTAGACGAGTTTTTTATTCTCATATCTTTTGTTAGAAACAACTTAAAAATTATAAATATTTGTAGATATTTACTTTTTTTTTAAACGAATCGCGATTAATTCTTAGTCGTTCTTTTTTTTTTATAGCCGTTTGTCAAGTAAATTGGTTCATATATTTTAGGACGAGTTCATGTACGGTTCTCCTCTTAATGTAAATTGGCTCTAACTATCGCCAATCGGAAGAGTTTGTAAGACATCTTACGGGGCCGAAACATTATAAATTTTTCCAGTGTCTGAAAGCGCTTATTGAGGGTGGACTAGAGGTTGATCGTCTCTGGTCGGGTCGGCGCGGTAAGTGGGGGTATGATGTTGAGAGACCCGAAACCCCCTAATGATCCACGCAAAGACATCACTGACGACACCCTCTAGCGCTCCCATTACGATGCGTATATTTTAAATAACATAAAAAAGAACTTTAAATATTAAATTTAATATAATATTTTCTGAAACAGAAACAAAAAGACTAATATAAGATATTAGTACATAAAAAAAAACCTGAGGACGGTTTTATTTAAAGTGAAGACGAATTAACAAAACTAAAATTAGCAAATAAGTAAGTAGAAAATAAAATAAAAGACCTTAACTTAAAAGTCGGTCTTCAAAACTGAAAAGAAAATACATTTAAAAAGCAAAAAACATCGGAGAAATTTGTCGATTACAAGTTTTGATCTTTATCAGACTCAAATTAAAAACTCCTATTCAATAGGAACAGTTAAATCTATTCAACTATTCATCCAAAGTCTTCTCTGTTACTAATCTGATATTAGGTGGAAGAGTTCAACAGCGATTATTTAGATGGAAGACACCACCACAATATATATGAGTGTGTGCGTTTTTGTGTGCATTTATGTATGTGTATGTGTATGTATAATTCCGTAGGCATGAATATATTTTATCCGTCCGAAGGCAGATGAATATATTTTAATCGTCCGAAGGTAGATACTACGCTTTGATCACAGCCAGGTAAATTTTAATCTCACGGATACTGGCTGGTCAATGAATGAATGCCGATTATTTCCTGATAATCATTGTCAAGAACGTAACGCGATTTTTCCTGAAGTCATACAAGTACGGGTCAGTTAACTGGCCAAAGTTCCATACATACCTGAAATAATATTCTTCTTCTATGTGCACTGTCCCTTCAGGACGTAGGCGATCATGGATCTCCACGTCTCCCTATCCCTTGTGGCTCTTAGTATGTTTGCTCCTGTTGCTCCTGGCAACCCCCGTTCCGTCATCCACCTGATCAGACCCTGCAAATGATGCCTTAATATATTTCATTACCTGACAAAGAAAACCTACGTGGATTCACGCATTTTCAAAAACCTTTATTAACAATTCAACACATGCAGCGTTACCAGGATTTTGAAATGGGTTTGCAGCTTCGCTCTTTTTTTCTTTTTCTTTTTTTTTTGTAATTGTTTCACCCTTAAGAAAACACTACTGCCATTTGTGCGAAGTAGACTACACGAGAAGCGAGTGAAGTGAAAGAAGAATAAGTTACAGGGTGTTTCAGAGAATAGATAAGAGAAGGGTAGGAATACTGGTGTGAAGAAGGTTACGTGAGAGTAGAGCGAAAATGAAGAAGAATAAGATAAAGAGGGTATCAGAGAATGGATAATATAAGGATGGAAAACAAGGTGATAAAAGCTGGCAATTGACGTTCCATTAAAACTATTATAGCTATCAGTGAAGCAAGTATACGGAAGGGAGTTTTACAGGTGGGAATTGCGAGAAAAGAAGCTGTAGGACTAGAAGTGGGAGCTACATTTAACTCTTTTGACTGTAAAAATGTGCGATCTAGTTGGAGTCTAGTAGCTCGAATAGATTCGTGTAGAAGATGCACCAGGGAGATAAGTTCGTCGAAGCCATGAAAATATTTGAAGAGGAGATATAGGAAAGCCAAATATCGTTTGAGAGAATGTGAACTGAGTCGATCAGCCAGATCGGTATCGATTATATTGCAGATCATCCTTCGGATTTTGTCGAGAGCCCCAAGCTGGATTGCAGAGGCACCCAACGAGATATAACAGTATTCAATGCACAGAACGTCAATAGATTTGTGTATGTGCAAGATTGATTCAGACGGGAAAAAACTTCCTGAATTATATTTTCTAAGACTTGATTTCGAAGTCGCAATAGCATAGAATATTAAAATATACAAAAACATATCTTCTTTTGAGGAAGAGAATGAAATCATGAAGTCAGGTAAAAATTCAAAGAAGCACATCATTTAATGAATATATTTTAAAAAATTGTTTACTTCGTTCGATACTAAAAGCTTCCTAACATCTTGACACTCCAAGGTATTGTATTTTGTGAGCGGTTGATATTAACCCAACTGGAAATTCGTGAATAATTGAAACCTGAAACAGAATTGACGTGTTCTCGGTGTTTCCGTTTTCAAGAGAAAAGTTATTATTTCAGAAAGTTTTAAATCAATTTTTAGAATTTGCTTAACTTTTTAGAAAATCTTTGAATAATCTTCAATTCCCAATGATTGGCTGTAATAATCGCTTGCATAGAAGCAGCATTAATATATATTCGATAGCAATAAAAATATTTTCTAGCTGATAAAGTGGCAAAAAATTCCGTTTTGTTAAAAGTGGGTTTGAAATCTTTCTATATTTGAATTTATCCCTCTCTCTCACTCAGTCAGTCTCTCTCTCTCTCTCTCTCTCTCTCTCTATATATATATATATATATATATATATATATATAAAAAGTTTTTAAAAATTGTATGAAATGATAATTGTATTGTCAATTAAAATATCAGATTTTATCACGCAAATAAATGTTTTACAATTAAATAGATATTATCTAAGCAATGTTGACATTTTTTACTTTTATTTATATAAGCAACATGACTTGTTCATTCCCTCAAAAATAACTCTTCTGATTACAAAATATTTTAATAAATTGTTTTGGTGAATCTGTAATTATAATCAGTCAGTCAGCTAAGTGCCATACGTGATAAAACCATGGACGATCATGTCTCGAAAGAGACATGACTGACTGGGCAGAAGATTATCCCGCAGTAGGTTGCCATTGCTTTCTGCGGTAGACTGGTTGCCGACCAAGGCTATAGAACCCAATCTGTCCTGCTATTTAACCCATAACTGGAAGGAAGAGACGGATTAATATCTTTCCGAAGGGTATTTGCGCGTAAGTGAATACAATGGATTCAACTGGAATTCGAACTCGGCTCCTCGATTTCTCGTTCTGAGCCGATATCCACTGTAGCACAACGCCCATAGACTAAACAAAATCAGATTTTGAAACAAACGTTTATTAAAAAATGCAACCACAATATATAAGTGCCAGAAAATCGATGTAATTAACAAAACACCAAATATAATTAATTGTATGTTTATTTTATTATTTGATAGTTATTATAGTTCCCTTGATTTTCTACCAACTTCATCCTTTTTTCATCCATTGATTTGTTCTACCATTTTATTTTATATATACTAGCAGTATAGCCCGGCGTTGATCGGGTGTAATGAATGCTTTAAAACTAATCCATGGTCCTGGAGCTCAGACTCTTTGGACGTTGGCACGAATGACTAAAAATCAATAGTTGCTTCCAGTTAAAGCGAAACCGTAGATTGAAAGAAAAATGAATGGATGTAAGTCAAATTTTGGTTTCCTGGTATCGATATCAAATATTTTTTTGGTCGTAAACTGAGTTTTGAAGCCTAAATAAGTTCTCTGAGTAAATGGTATCATGGCTGAGACTAAGAACTACAATTATACCTACTTAGAGCCAAACCCGAAGCAAAAACTAAAATAAAAGGGCTAAAAAAAATACAGACATACAGGCAGATAAACAGAAACAAACACAAACATCTTAACTTTTATATACATATATTACCGATTTTCTGCACTATTGTAAGAACTGCAACCTTGAAACTTCTGATTTCATTTCTTATATCTTTGTCTATAAGAGTATCAAATTTGATTAAAATTGGACCACTTCTTCTATAAACCGATTTTTTCGATTATCGATTTTCGATATTATCGGGGATACCTCGACACAAAACCTAGCTAAAAACACACGCAGGAGCTTAGAGTACAACTGTGTAAATTTTCAAGAAAATCGGTTCAGCCGTTTTGGAGTCTATAGCTAACGGACACACACACACACACACACACATACACACGCACAGACAAAGTTCCATTTATAAATAAGTTTAGATATAAATATTGCACACTGAAATTTAGTCGTAATAAATGATGTAAATTCAGTCAGTCAGTCAAGTGTCATACGTGATACACGATTGGGCGTTCATATCTCGAAAGAGACATGACAGACTGGGCAGAAGATTATCCCGAAGCAGGTGCCCATTATATTCTGCGGTAAACTGGTTTCTACCGAAGTCTACAGAACCCAGTCTGTCCTGTTATTCAACCCATAACTGAAGTGGGGGCGGATTAATACATTTCCAAAGGGTATTTGCTCTTAAGTGAATGCAGGGAATTCAACCGGAATTCGAACTCGGTTATCCGACTAGTCATTCAGAGTCGATATCGTTATTCCGAGTCGATGATGTAAATTAAGAAACCTAAAATGTATACTATTATTTATAACGCTATTGTTCTGTACACACACATATAATCATATTATAAATTAGATGTACACTGCGACACGGAAATTTCTATGTTTCGTTATTTCTAACTTGTCATCAGGCTATGTTGGATGCTGGTTGCGAATATTTTGCAGAAATTTCTGTGTCGCAATGTACTTTTAATTCACAATTATATGATTATATTATGCTCTACAATATTTATCGTATTGAGCACTTTTTATAAAAAAAGTAAAGGCTAGGGAACTCAAACTCGTAAAACCTTGCATCTTCTTTACATGGATATATATATATATATATATATATATATATATATATATGTATATGTATCCTTTTAGTGCTGAGACAATGGAATAAAAAAAGTAAACATAAACGAGAAGAACAAACCAAATCAAAAATTTAAGCGGTCACTTATACAACAGAAAACAATTAAGCGGACACCAACCCATGCATGTGATAAAACATGAAAAGATATCAAACACCTGCACATTAAGAAACGAAGAAAAAGAAATCAACCAATTTCAAGTGGGACCGCTCCCAGAAAATAGCAGATTACCTTAGGCCATTTATAGATAAGAAAAAGGAATTGGGACTCAGCAGCAGAAAAACCAAGCCCACATGAGTGAAAATATTTAACGGTGTCTTCTTGAAACTTCCAAGTCGACGTGAACTTGCTCAGTTAAAGTTATAAATTGTCTGCACTGAAGCTATCAACGCTATTCTATTTACTATGGATATCGAGCACTATGTGATAAAATAATCTGCCTGTCAAAGTGACTTTTATCAGTAAAACTACTGAAAAACAACAACACTGACACCAAATTCTACCCCAACACACTACTATATTGTTGCGGATTCTTCTTTAGAAAACCACACAATATAATAATAATAACGCAAAACAGATATGAGAGGCAAAATGTAAGTATATCGAACAAAAGATATACTACCTGTACAAGGTTAGTAGATTCAGGAATACTTGTTATTAGGAGTCAAATATATACAAAGAAGTCCGGGTAATAGGTCAATATTCTTCCTGACCAACGATAGGCGGTTCAACACCTCTGACAAGCACTACAACTCTAACAACAACAACTATATTTAGTTGTCCCTCCCAGTAAGGGCAACATGTGACACATGGTCAGTTATGACAGGGATTTCCGGGCTATATGGCCCGGCCAAAAAATACCTGTCTATTTTTCCCCAGTCGTGATTCTACCCTTCGGCGGAACCACGACTGGGTTATTGCTCTCTGCTCGGAAGCAGAGAGCACCCTCTACCCGAAGGCAGAGAGTTGACAGTGTTATAGTTGAAGAGTCTCAGCAACTCTAACAACAACAACACCAACTATATTTAGTTGTCCCTCCCAGTAAGGGCAACATGTGACACATGGTCAGTTTTGACTGGGATTTCCGGGCTATATGGCCCGGCCAAAAAATGGCTGTCTATTTTTGCCCAGTCGTGCTTCTACCCTTCGGCGGAACCAGGACTGGGTTATTGCTCTCTGCTCGGAAGCAGAGAGCGCCCTCTACCCGAAGGCAGAGATCTGACAGTGTTATAGTTGAAGATTCTCAGCAACTCTAACAACGACAACAACAACCCTCCTTCTCTGTAGGCAGGATTATTTGTATACCTTGGAAAAGTTCATTGAGTGTGTAAAAAGGGGCGATCCCCAACCGATATATATATATATAATAATAAGACTAATCACAGTGAAACTAACACCAATTATAAGAAACTAAATTGCTAGAACTGGCGCTAACTTAATAATTTAATCGTCTTTAATACCCAGAAGAGAACCTCCTCAAGGCCCCTGGGGGGATAAAAAGAAACAACGTCATGCAAGCACAAAACGTCGAGTACCCGTTAGAAAAAAAAACCCAGTATACACACACACACACACACACACACACACACACACACACACACACACACACACACATATATATATATATATATATATATATATATATATTGTGATGTGCAAAAGTATTAGGACAACAACTATTTTATATTTTATGAGGCATCAATATAAAGTTTAAAATCACCCCTGTCCTAACACTTTTTAAGAAAACAGAAAAAAGACTCCCAGCAGTGTGCAAATGTATTAGGACAGGATGATTTTCCTAAAAAATTCCATTGAAATTCAAATACAGGGTGAAAAACCAAGTTAATTGCTAATAAATATTGATTAGTTAAAACTACGTGTAAAAGAAATGTATTAAAAAGAAGTTATATTTAATTTTTCCTACTTTCTATTAAACAAGATCTTTTGAAACTACTCATTGGATATGACTGATTTTTTATTCCCTCCTCTCGAATTGATAAATCTAATGTTACTTCACAAGACACACTTTGGGAACAAATACAAGCTACTTGGCAGGAGTTGCAATTAGTTACATTGAAGAAGCTTGTTATGTCAATGCCTGACAGAATGAAGGCTGTGATCAAAGCAAAGGCTATTATACTAAATATTAAATTTATTTTGTAACAAGTATTTGTTTTCTTTTTAAAGAATTTGTTGAGTAAATCAAATAAAATTACTTTAAGTATGTTGTTTATTTTTTGTCAATATGCCTCATAAAAGATAAAATAGTTCTTGTTCTAATATTTTTGCACAGTACTTTATATGTACTAAACTAGTAGAGCAAGTGTGAGAAATAAAAACAACACAAAAATAAAAAGATGAAGTCCCTGATATAAGGTGATTATAATTAAAAAGCCAAACCTTACAATCAGATGGTGATGTCTGCAGATTGTGCCAGGGAGATATGTTGACCATAATGTTGTTTCCAGAATAAAAAATAATAAACTAAATGAAATTTCTGAAATAATGTCCAGTTATAATCACACTGGAAAATACATCCTAGGAGGCTTATGGCCATATCACTTTAAATATACCAAGTTCCCGCTCGATCAACAAAGTTGAGCCTGGTCAGTACTTAGATCGGTGACTGCTTGGAAATACCAGGTGCTGTAAGCGTTTAGTGACGGATGTGCGTTGTGGTGCAGTGGATGTCAGCTCGGAAAGAGACATTGGTGAGCCGAGTTCAAATTCAAGTTGAATACACTGCATTCACTTAAGCACTGGTACCCTTGGGAAAGGCATTAATCCGACCCTTCCCTCCAGTTTTGGGTTAAATGAGAAGGGTAGGACTTGTGAACTCTGCCCTTAAAAACAAATCCAAATGAATCTTGATACACGAAAAGAAAAATGTTTTACTGGACACAAAACTTATATAAAAACAACAATAAATCGTTGAAAATAAAGGTATTACCAGCAATAAATAAATAAAATTAGTTTGCAATAAAAGACCCGCCGATGTTGATATGCCATAAAAACAAACAACCACCCAACATCCTAGGATCATTTAAACCTGAATGAAAGAGTTTAAGGTCCTTAAGTAACTCCATCCTAATTTTTAAAATTTTTGCTTGTTTAAAACTTCATGTCGTGGAATAAATTTCTGTTGTATGTTTAAAAACGTTGGAATGAGAGTTATTATAAATAAATAAATAAATATAAATTATGATACCAAAAGGTAGAAACCTAGTTTGCGGAAGTAACACTTTTCCAAATAAAAAAAATTTGAAAAGCTCTACAATATATATAGATATATATTGAGCACTTTTTAATACAAGTATTTCTGAATTTAATGATGACGAAAAATCTGATTAAAATATATATATATATATATATATATATATATATATATATATGTTTAATGCAAAAAAGTTGTCATTTTAACTGAACAGGTTTCTGCTAATTCGAAGTTTCTGGAGGACACAGCTATGTTGTCTTCACCCATCAAGGATGGATTGTATTTTTTGTTTTATTTCTTTGCGAAATTTAATCATATTTTACATGACTCTACATACATAAATACTATACATATTCAGTTACACGTAAAATATAATTCACTGATGATAATAGCTAAAAGTATAACCGAAGGCCCTTCGAAATACAAAATATTTTGACTATTCCTAAATTATTTGTGATATTACAAGAAAAAACATTAAAACAATTGAAAAGGTGTAAATGAAAAAAAATGATACGAAAAAAATGATACGTAAAAAATAGTGATGATACTTTTATGTCGGTTTCAAAGAAAACTTCATAAAAGAGAGATTGCTGCCAAAATACACAATATATATATATATATATATATATATATATATATATAGTATGATGGGGTGTGAAACCATTTCGTCAACTATCACAAAGCCATTGGGTAAATTTCTATCTGAAATTTTAATTGTATAATGTTGCGATGAACACCTGATCAATATTCATGACTGAATTAATTTCCTGACTAAAGTGAGTATGTTTGTGAAAACGAAATTGTTCTGGGAAATGAATCGTCTGTCGGGTCTATTGAAATATCTAGGCTCATACATATTTCATTCTAGTCCGGTGGAAACCGATGCAAGTAGATAGTTATGAATAGGAATTCGTACGAGTCAACATGAATTTCAAAAGAAAGTAAGTACGAGAGTGTGTTGAAAAGTTTGTGGGCTCATTATGAGGGATTTTTGGTAAAGCAGAGGGATCTTGCATGCATTAATTTTATCTTTTATAAATAACTGCATTTTCTCTTCACAGGTAAACAGATGATTAGATTTACTGCATATGTTGAGAAATAATGCTCAAATGAAATTTTGTGAGCCAGGAAAAATTTATTCGTAAAAGGGAAGAAAAAGGACATCTATAGTAGCAATTAAGACGGAAGAATTGGATTTTGTGGGATGTTTCATAATAAAAAAAAACGGGAACTACAATTCAGGATAGTTTGAGGATAAAAAGTAGCAAGAAGTAAACAGTAATTACTAACCTTGCTAATTTTTCAGAATTGCATTTAATGCAAGGACAAAGATGGTTGGTAAATAATTAAAGTATACATCAAAACAAAAGATACAATTTTTATAGAGTCATGAACAGAGCCACGTATTGAATTCAGACGGCATATAAAAGAAGAAGGGTTTGTTTAATAAAAAACATTTAAACATTTTTAATCGGCATGGCTGAAACCACGAAGACGCAAATAGTTACAGTGTGTAGAACAATTAAGAATAGAAACATTAATGATGAGCGGAAAAAGACAAGAGTAATCAAGAAGACAGTCCATAACGATTAACACTATATTTAAATATTTCATAATTAAAATTGGCTGTAAAGCCTGGAGTTCTGGAAGCAAGAAGTGCCAAAACATAAAAAGAAACTGTTAACATAGAATTTACGGTTGTATGAAGCCAGAACAACTGCTTAATATAGTGGAATGGCATATTAGGATGCCTGTCTAATACTGCGTTTATTCATAAAATCTAGGTACCAAAACGAATACCTCATTAGAATAATTATCATAAACGTATTTATTCAAATAATGCTTCGAATGGTAAGCTTGCGACGTTGGTACTGTTGTGGATCCAGAATAGGTCAGGAAGAAAATTTGAACTCGGGTGTTAGTAAAACATATATTTAACGAAATAACAAATACAAAGAGTGTTACACGTCAGTCTGACTGGTAAGTATTAGACCGGAGTGAGTCAACCCAACTCAACTCAACGCTGAATGGCATAACCTCCGGTATTCATAATAAGATGAGTTCATTATTGTCCAAAAAGGGTAGGTCTCATAACAGTTACATAACTGAATCCGAGCTACCAGATCAAGCTAATAATTTTGCTCATTTTTGTTGTATCTTATCAAGGTTTTGAAGTAAAATTGAAGAGGCAGCGTGTCATATATGGCAGCAATATTCCAAGCGTGAACAAATGGTAGACATATATATATATATATTTAGTATATCGAGGCACAGGTAATTTTCTAAACATATGCTATTAAATATAAGAGACAATGAATGGCTATTATATTTAATCATGAGCCGTTCTAGAAATGGATTAGAACGGCTCATGATTAAACATAATAGACATTCATTGTCTCTTATATTTAATATATATATATATATATATATAATTTTCTTCTCTCGGGAGCTCAATCGTAATGAGGGCATAATATATTAGTCATCTACATACAAGCCTATTCCGCTGTATTACAGCTCATCCTTGTGGCTAAACAGATCCATTTGTGGATATATATATATATATATATATATATATATATATATATATATATATATAATTTTTTTAATTTTTAAATTCTAAATTTTTCTAATAATTTTAATATTTTAATTTTTTAATTTTATTTTAATTTTTTTTATGTATATGTGTGTGCGAGTGCGCGCACATATATATATATATATATATATATATATATATATATATATATGTGTGTGTGTGTGTGTGTGTGTGTGTGTGTGTGTATGTGTGCATGTATGTGTACACATGTATATTATGTGTATATGAATTTTTTGTATATAGGTGTGTACACACATATATATATGCGTGTATGCGCATGTATATAAGTGTGTAATAAATTGAATGTATGTGTGTGTATGTGTATGTATATATGTATTCTTATTCGTAGAATTGTGTGTGTATATATATGTATGTATGTGTGTACTTCTATAGGTATGTATATAATAATTGTAATTAATTTTTTTTTTTTTACCTAGTGTTGTCTTTATTTAGTTTAATTTCAAATGACCTAATTTTTTTAAAAATAATTTTATTTTAAATCCTATATCTTTTTATTCCCTTTTATTAATAATTATGCCTTTTTAAGTAAAGGCCTTTTTCTAATACTTCAACGTTTTGGCGAAATTAGGTTTTTGAATTTGTCCAGCGTCTGTAATATTTAAAAAAAATTTTTTTCTTTAGTTTCTTTCTTTTTCCCTCCCTTCCTTCTTTTATCTCTCTTACCACCTTTTTTCCGTGTTGCTTAAACTTACGTCGATTTAACACGGCTGTCTGTTAATTTTTAGTTACATTCTCCCTTTTTTTTTGCGAACCCAGACGATGTCAATTTTTTTTCTTTTCTTATTTATTTGATTTTATTCTATCTTTTTCTTTTTCTTTTTCGTTTTATTTTTCTTTTTCTTTCCCTTTATTTTTATTTTATTTCATTTTATTATTTATTTTTTAATTTCTTTGCAATCTATTTAAAAAGGAAAAGTTGACTAATTTTTCTCCAGTTTCTGAAAGGTTTTTTCTGTTGCTGAGGTGATGTGTCGTCCCCCGTGGGGATCTTCATATCGAAATGGCCATTCAACATCTTTGAATTAATCCTTTTTTAATATATATATATATATATATATATATATATATATATATATATATATATATATATATATATATAATATTCCAAAGGGCTAAATTGTGTCGTACTACACAGTGAACTGGCTATCTTAGCAGCTGATCTAGAAATGGATTCAATATAGTCTTTTAACCTTCTGTCAGCTCAGAAAGTTATCCCTAAAAATCACGTTTCACTTTCCAGAAGGTAAGTATTATTCTTGCAGATAGAAGGACTAGAGGGGCCTCTCAGATCATTAATGGGGAGAATTTTCTCTTTTTAGGCATTAAAATTAACAAATCATCTTTCGTCCCACTGAACAACGTTCTCGAACTCTTTTTGTACATTAGCTACCATTTTAATCTTGAATGACTGATCAGCGTTACTAACGAGGCAGAGGTAAATAGTTGTGACATCAGGGTAGATTTCAAGTTTAGTTACATATATTTAAGATAGTTTGAGCACGTTTAAAGAAAAAATATTAAAAATCTGTCCATAATTTTGTAAAATATTTTGTTAAAATAGTGCCTGCGAACCCGAGACTATCTTTGATATTTATAACATCTTGTTTTGTATAGCAGAAGGACAAATATGGAACGTGTGTCGAAGTTTTTAAAGTAATAAGACTACTTACTTGAACTGTAACATTGATATTCTGAAATGTGACTTTTAATTAATTTTGAAAACCAAGCTCTGATTTCGTTGCGATAAAATTAAATTCTCTTTTGAGTTTCAAGTAATATTAAATGAAAACTACAAAACGTTTATTGATGTGACCGGTGAACTAATCTAAATTTCTAATACTATTTACATTATTTGAATTATTCTCCTCATCTTTATTGCTATGTGTACGAGGCTTCGGCCGTTATACGCTCCATCCTACTTCAGAAACAAGGAATTCGAACTGAACCCATTATTACAATAACTAGGTTACATCATTCACATTCCTTGTGCGAACCCTCTTTTGGTAATGTTGAATTATCTCACTCTAACCAGATTCTCTAAGTTAATTATTCACCACTGCTGTAGCCTGATATTGAACTCAACTCTTTGTGTCGAATCTCTGGAACTAACCATTGTTTATATCCACTGGGTCACTGGGAGTTATGAATGTTCAGTAACCACTTTTTAACAGAGTTCATATTGCAATTTTTGATATTAATGGTTTTTCTCTAGTATTTTTACCAGAGCTCATATTGCAATATTTAAGACTACTGATTTTCTCTGGCACTCCGTATTACTGATTCCCGTATTGTATTTATCTCTATGCTTCGTCGGATTAGGAGATTTTTGTAGCCTAGCATATGCGCTAATTCCTTGAGTTTACGTACTTTTCAGTAGATTTCTCTGTGTATTATTTCAACTTCATCACATAGGAGGTGGTGATCTCTTTTTTTCTCTCCATATGTGGTAGCTACGCCCGATTTCTCTATCTCCCCTCGTGCTACGGACTTGAGATGTTCCTGTAGCCTTGCCTCATAGGGGCGACCTGTTTCTGCTTTATTTTTCTTTGCACAGCTACATGAAATGGCGTACACACAGTTCTTTGTCATGTCCTTCTCTGCTGGGAGTAATACTCGGGAGATGTACCTGTGATGTGTAGAACCACTTCTGAAGGTCATCCCGATGTTATATAGAACACAGATCCTTTGTAATTTCTCCGATAACCACTTCACATAAGGAAGACAGACCGTTTCTTTTTTTGAGAGTTGTTATCCTCATGCACCCTTCCTTTCCATGTTTGTTGGAGTTGTTGTCATGTAGCCGGGATAATTGTTACGTTGTAGGGTACTGCTTATACTGATCATTTCCTGTTCGTGTGAATCTCCGCTTATGACGTTGGGTTATTGTCCGGTGAATGTTGTCTTGCCGTATACTGATAACTTGAACCCCACCACTGTTCGAGTTACTAGCACATCCAGGAATGCCAGTTTGTTGTAACTATCTTTTTCCATAAGGAACTGTATCGATGATCTCATGGTTCTGTAGCATCTAGACCTACTCGTGGTATGGCCAGAGTATGAAGGTGTCATTATCGTATCTTAGCCATAGCGATGTCTTTACAGATGTAGATTCTAATGTCATCTCTTCAAAGTAATCCATGTATATCGTGGCGAGTGATGGTGATAATGGCAAGCCCATTGCTAAGCCTTTATCCTGTTGATATATGGTTGATCCCAATCCAAAATGTGTTGTTTGTGTGCAGAAGTCAGAATCTAGATCAAGTTCTTCTCCTAGGAATGAGTCCTAGGCTAGTCTGTCCCTGACTACTGATAATGCCTTCGCCGTGGGTAACTTGATGAACAGACTCACCACATCCAGGCTCACCATCTGGTTGCATTGGATATCAGCATCTTTTATAAGTTCCAAGAAGTGGGAGGAGTTTAGAATATAGGATGTCAGTAAGTCAAATTATATCTATAAGAGACTCAGAGGTTAGCACAGTCTGAGTGGAATAGCTTCTTTATAAATTTTATGGAAACTATACATGTTAGGTAGCTTCCTGCAACGTTAAGTATATAAGTCCCTGAAATTCAGTTGTTCTTGTCCTTAACGAAACCTGGCACAGTGGATATAAATATTGGTTAGTTCCTGTGACTTGAGTTGTGAGTTCAATACTACTAATCTACAGCAGTGGTGAAGAAGTTAGTTAGAGATTCCGGTTAGAAGGACATCACTCTTGACTACCAAAAGAGGCTTCGCACAAGGAATGGGAATGATAAACCTCAGTGATCGCAATAAAGGGTTCGTTTCAACATTCGTAGCACTTGAAGAAGGCAGGAAATGTCGTACAAATGGTAACAAATATAAAGACAATATTTTGAATTTTTCATAATTAAAATTGGCTGTAAAGCCTGGAGTTCTGGAAGCATGAAGTGTCAAAACATAAAAAGAAACTGTTAACATAGAATTTACGTTTATATGAAGCCAGAACAACTGCTTAATATATTATATTTGAAGAATGTAAATAGCATAAATACTACCTCATCTCAGAAATATGAACAAATACTAAATTTATAAATTTGTTGAGAAGGGTTAAATAACGTTGCATTAAAAAATCGGTTTCGTTTTACAAACCGTGATTATGAAAGCAATTTTATGGTACAACTGGTTAAGTTAGACGAAGGGCTGATTTGAATTGTCTCAACAACCTGAAAAGATGCAAAGCTCTCATCGGCGGACAAGACTCATGATCATCACCTCGTAAATCAAGTGTGTGCACCAGATAACATATGTGTCTTCTGTGAATATCAAGTGCAAATATTTCCGAGACTTTTATAAATGTCATGACTTGGATAAGAAAAGGGCATTCCATTTTTCATTCTCTTAAATGTGATCGTTTCTCAACTGTTGATTTGCATAGAGAAAATATTCAGGAGTGGCTAAACGAGATGAATTTTTTTATTTCATTGGCGTGTATATATATATATATATATATATATATATATATACATATATATATTATATATTATATATATATATGTGTGTGTGTGTGTGTGTGTGTATGTGTGTAGATCCAAACTATACATTTATATAGAGGCAAAACGACCTTGAGAGTGAGCGATAGATACATAATGAACAAATAAAGAGATAGAAAAATGTCATAGATTTAAATATAAAATTATATGTAATAGAATGACAGAATTGAACAGATTGATAATGATACGTAGATATTAACAAACTCACACAGGCGTATATATATATATATATATATATATATATATATATATATATTAGTCATTCACATACATGCCTATTTCGGTGTATCACAGCTTATCAGTGTAGCTAGACACTTCAAATTACTTCTCGAAACTCGACCCCTAATCCATAAGCGCATGGAATCAGAGAATGGAAATTTTAACGTGTTGTTTACACACGCCTGTCACCGAAAAACTCAATTCATTTCTAGAGAGTAATGCATGTATCACATGAAGGGGGAAATTGTTTTTAAAATTTTCTTTTCTCGAGAGCTCAGTCGTGATGAGAGCATAATATATTAGTCATCCACATACAAGCCTATTTCGCTGTATTACAGCTCATCAGTGTGGCTAGACACCTCCACTTGTGGGGATATATATATATATATATATATATATATATATGTATAATCGATATATATATAAATATATATATATATATATTTATAATCTATATATATACATATATATAATCGATATATATATATATATAATCGATATATCTATCTATCTATCTATATATATATATAATCGATATATATATAATCGTTTCACCCCAAGTAAGACAGTACTGCCACTGGTGTACAGGGCTTAATAGTGAGAAACGGAAAAGAGAAAACAAAAAAAAAATGTTACGGGAGATGTCGAAGAATCAGTAAGAACGACATCGGAGTCAAGGAGATGAAAATTGGCAATTGACGTTGGATTTAAAATTTTGGAGACTGTAGCCATGAGGAAAATAAGCATGTGGAAGTGAGTAACACAACCGGAAGCTGCTGTAGGAGCTACTGAGCCAAAGAAGTCAGACGAATTTACTGCCTCAGTCGCCAAAACAGCCTACTTCGGCCGTTTCTGTAAAGCTTCGGTAATGAGCTGTGAAAAGACTTTTTTTTTCTTTGGAAAATTGAAAGCTCAGATTATTCTTAACGAAAACTTCGCTCCGTTGTGAACATTGAATATCGACGATTGTATATTCTATTTTTTTTTTATATATGAAGACTCTTTTCGCAACTTATTCAGGCATTATAGAATTTTTATTTTATTTTAATTTTTGTTTTTGCGCCGTATTTATTTATTTATTTTTAAACAAATGTACGCGCGCATCCGGCCCGGTTCGACGTGCTAAAGACTCAGCTAGCGAGATTTCGGCGTGCCTTCTTTGGATCAGAATTCACAGCGAGGGTAAGTGGGAGGAGTCACGAAGACCAGCTGCTGTGTGGAGGTCATCATTACGACTAGCGAACCGAGTAGAAGTGGCGGTTATATTTGTTTATTTCGATGATTAAAGAATAGGACTTAATATTTGCTAAACTAACAGCACGAGTAAATTCATGAGAGTGCGTACCAGGGAATGAAGCTCGTCACAGCAGATGCCGTGAATATTTTCGTAGTAAAACAGAGAGAATCCATATCTCATCAGTGAGAAAGACAGTGAAGCCGAGCTGCCAAATCGAGATCGATTAGATTGCAATCCTCCCTTGGATTTTGTCGAGAACAACGAGGTGAAAAGCAGGAGCACCTGACCAGATCTGACAACAGTATTCAGTGCATGCCCGAATGGCAGATACTGGACGGATGCAGGATGTATACTGGCGAGAAAAACCTCCTGGCTCGGCACAGCTACCGAAACATTTTGGCAGTACGTGTAGCTATTAATTCGATGTCGCCATTTCAAAGGTGAAAATAAAGACAAAAATTCACTAAGATTTCGATATTTTTTAGAACAAACATAATACAAAATATCCAAATGTTGGAAACATTTTGTCTTTATTCTCACCTGAAATTAAAGCCAAAATACGATGTTTAGAATGGCTCATGATTAAATATAATAGACATTTGTTTTTCTTATATTTAACAATATATGTATAGAAATTATATATATATATATATATATACACACAGAGGGAGAGAGAAAATATAGATATATATGTATATAGATAGATAGATAGATAGATAGATAGATAGATAGATAGATAGAAAGCCAAAATACGATGTTTAGAATGGCTCATGATTAAATATAATAGACATTTGTTTTTCTTATATTTAACAATATATGTATAGAAATTTTATATATATATATATATATATATATATATACACACAGAGGGAGAGAGAAAATATAGATATATATGTATATAGATAGATAGATAGATAGATAGATATGTATATAGATAGATAGATAGATAGATAGATAGATAGATATAGAGAGATAGATAGATAGATATATATGTATATAGATAGATATAGATAGATAGATATATATGTATATAGATAGATATAGATAGATAGATAGATAGATATGTATATAGATAGATAGATAGATAGATAGATAGATAGATAGATAGATAGATAGATAGATATGTATATAGATAGATAGATAGATAGATAGATAGATAGATAGATAGATCGTTGTTCTTCAGTATAATTATATTATTGGAGATTTGCGATTTAAATGCATATTATTCATATTATGTTTTTACAGATGTATTTATGATTTTATCAATATATCGATAGAGGAATTTATCAGTGTCAATATTCGCCTTAACCCAGATTCTAAAATTACTGCTGTTATTGTTTGCATATAAGAAGGTTACAAACAAAAAGCATGTAAAAGTGCTGTGCAACCCAAGGGTGCTTAGAATCTGAACGCGACATTGTCGTTTTCCACTATCTGAGATACTTTTATATACCATGACAATAGTCAAGATAGCTACTTTATATTGAAAGTGAAAACGATACTGCGTGTGTGAGTCGTTCAAACCGTGCCATAAATAAATTTACGGAGAACTTTTTGCTTTGCTGAATATATGTATTTGAATCATCCTCAGGTAGTTGAAAACAGAATAAGAACAAGAAAATATTTTATATCCAGTGAGGTTGGTCACATTCCTTTAAAATTTCAATGTTTTCTATGAGGTATTTTTGCCTGTGAGTAAATTGATGTTGAATTATTAAAAGAGGAATAGATATTCAAAATGTACGCTTCTTTATATATATATATATATATATATATATATATATATATATGTCTGCTTGTTTATATATATATATATATATATGTGTGTGTGTGTGTGTGTGTGTGTGAGTGAGATGAATATACTTACAAGTATATATATATATATATATATATATATATAAGTTAAATTAAGACACGTTATTTCATGGTAAAACGGAGGTATAGGCCTATTCCAGGCGAACCATCATCAGCTTCTGTCTTTATTGTACAAAGGATTTTACACGAAAGATTCTTTCTTGTACAAACGTTTTTACACGAAGCTGTTGATGGTTTGCCTGAAATAGGACTTTACATCCGATTTACCATAAAATAACTTGTCTGCCTTAATTTTTCTTATATTTGCTCTGTATGTACTTATATATATATATATATATATATATATATATATATATATATATATATATATATATATAGAGAGAGAGAGATACAGAGAGATACAGAGAGAGAGAGAGAGCTATCTAAGAGAGTTATCCTACCACTGTATGTCCAAGATACTCCTTTCGATTCTTCTATACCCACACCGCATGGTGATATATATATATATATATATATATATATATATATATATATATATATATATATATATTTACGCTCTCACACGCTGTTTGAGCACTCTGGAAGAATAGCAGACTTTGAAAAACAGTAGCTATTCTGGGATGTACGCATCGCTCATTCAGTAAATGAATTAGAGCACTCTGGTTATTGGGCGGGTATAATGGTAATATACACGCTAAAAAGTCTGCCTTCTTGTACCGAACGCCCATAGACCAGAGGTAGAATCGCCGACTGACGCCAATTCGGTCGGGTTTCAATCCTGGGTTAAAAAGCAATCGGAGTCTGACCGTACTGATGAGCTGAGACACAGCGAAAGATCTGTCTGCGGATGACTATATATATATATATACATAGATAAACAATTAGGTAAAGGCACCTGATGAAATAGATGATACTCGTTTTTAAAGCCTGTAATAATTCTAAATAATGAGAAAATATTTTCATTCATATTGTCTATAGTAAGAAGCTAACAAAAATACGATCTTATTCCAAAAATTTTCCAGGTATTTGTGACCCACGGTATGGCGATATACTCCATCCACCAGCAAGGTTTCTGATCGCGTGACTGGATGTTCGCAGGAGCGTGACCCAGTGAGCACATAGCAAATAAATAATTTAAAATGTTCATTAGATTTCCCTATTCACTGGGATATAGACATTGGTACGTTCCAGGAAATTGACCCGAAGAGTCGTGATTTCAATACCAGGCTAAAGCAGTGGTGAACAAATAACTTAGAATTGGGTTAGAGGGAGATAATCTCATGACTACTAAATGATGGTTCGCACAAGGAATGTGAAAGATATACCCTAGTGATCGTAATAAAGGCTTCGGTTCGAAATTCGTAGTAACAGAGGAAGGCTGTAGCTCACAAAGGCCGAAACGACATACAAATGACAATAAAGATGAGGACAAGAGTAAGGGTAATATAGACAAATACAGCTAAAACTTGAGCAGTATGAATGAGTTCATTATCATTATGAAACAACATTTCTTTCCAGAAAATATTTCTTCCTCACGTTCAATAAACGATGAAGATGACCATTTGAAGATCGTTGACTGTTAATTCTAATTCTAATTTTAAAATAATATAAATAATGTGTTTACTTGCGATAATCTTAAGTAACAAGATTTTTTTTCAATGATTTTACTGTTAATTATATTTCGGTAAGCAGTTTCGTTTCCTTAAAAATATATATTGTTCTGAAGATAGAGCGTTGGTAATACAAACAACTTATTTCCTTAACGGAGCATGTTCATACAGATTTTAAAATTTCGTGAGGACACTAGCGCTGACGAGGTAACAAATGATACACATGTCCTCACGGAAATTCGATGTTAGCATTAATTTGCTCTGTTAAAGAGACAATCTCTTTGTGTGTGTATATATATATATATATATATATATATATATATATATATATATATATATATATAAAGTGTGTGAGTGTGTGTGAGTGTGTGTGTGTGTGTGTTAAGTGTGTGTGCGCGTGGGTTAAGTGTATCTACAATATTTAGTTTGCTCGATTAGAAAAATTCTTAAGTGACTGAAAATGGAGTATGATGAGATGTTTTCAATGTAGGCGTCTTTCCCTTAACATATACTTTTTAACAATTTTCAATTTGGCATTATTCTTTGTTACTCGTTGTTATTTCAAGGTAATCATAGAAACGTTTATTTAAAGAATTTATCTTTCTGAAACTGGATTTTAAACTTAGCTGGATTTATATGTCTCTGTTCTTTTTGCATATCTTTCCATTTAAGTGTCTCAACTAAAATCAATTCCATCTTCATACTTTCCATGTGTCTTTTCTTCATAGAATTCCGCACTGGAATGGATATATCTCGTCTTATTACATCTCTTCTTAAAGTGTCATTTAATAATTTCCTCACTTTCAATAAACGCAGATTAACTTCCTCAACTTACCTATTCTGAAAAGTGCACACTTGCGATTACCAACGGCAATCGTGTAAAGTAAACACAGATTACCGAAGCCGAAACAATTATTATTTGTTGTCTATTTTTCAGCTTCATGAATTCTCAATACACTCTCCGTTGATCATGAATAAGCTTTACTGGTTTTAAAAATCATTTCTCTTGAGTAATATAGACAATTTAGTGCTTAACGAATAAAGGAGAAAAAAGAAAATTAAAACATATCCGTGAGGTTAATGTACTTGAATTATTTAAACAGTCTCCATTGATCATGAGTAATCTTTACTTGTTTATAAAATCATTTCTCTTGGGTAAAATAGACAATTTAGTGCTTAACGAATAAAGGATAAAACAAAAAAAAAAAAAAAAGAATATCCGTGGGGTTAATGTACTTGAATCATTTAAACAGTCTCCATTGATCATGAATAAGCTTTATTTGTTTATAAAATCATTTCTCTTGGGTAATATAGACAATTTAGAGCTTAACGAATAAAGAAGAAAAAAGAAAACAAAATACTATCCGTGGGGTTCATGGACTTGAATTATTTAAACATTGAACATGAGTAAGCTTTACTTGTTTTTAAAATCATTTCTCTTGGGTAAAATTGAGTGTTTATTGTTTAATGAATAAAGAAGAAAAGAAATGAAAAGACTATCCGTGGCGTTAATGTACCTGAGTCATTTAAACGGTCTCCATTGATCATGAATATGATTTACTTGTCTTTTAAAATCATTTCTCTGGGCTAAAATAGACAATTTAGTGCTTAACGAATAAAGGAGAAAAATGAAAAGAAAATACTATCCGCGAGGGTAATGTACTTGAAGTCTCCATTGATCAAGAATAAGCTTTACTTGTTTATAAAATCATTTCTCTGGGGTAAAATAGACAGTTTAGTGTTTAATGAATAAAGGAGATAAAAGAAAAAGAAAAAACTATCGTGGGGTTAATGTACTTGAATTATTTAAACAGTCTCCATTCAACATGAGTAAGCTTTACTTGTTTTTAAAATCATTTCTCTTGGGTAAAATTGAGTGTTTAGTGGTTAACGAGTAAAGGAGAAAAATGCAAAAAAAAAAAAAGACTATCCCTGGGGTTAATGTACTTGAATTATTTAAACAGTCTCCATTGATCATGAATAAGCTTTATTTGTTTATAAAATCATTTCTCTTGGGTAAAATAGACTATTTAGTGCTTAACAAATAACGGAGAAAAAAAAAGAAGAAAAGACTATCCGTTGTGTGAATGTACTTGAATCATTTAAACATAGAACATTACTTATTCGAAGAGTAAATCTCACCTATCTTGAATATATCATAAATATGAAAGTATTTTCAAAAACATTATTCCTTATATACTCACTATATACTTATATATACTGTGTGTTAATATTTACTCTTTGATAATGGCTTATGTGAGCCGAAAGCTTAGACCCGATAAAAAAATCAACAATTACTGTGATTTTTTGTTGTCTTTCAACGATATCACCATCAAGTATATCAGACGGTATGAACGGATCCTACACAAAATTAATAGACAAAACTTGTCTATATTATTCAATGAAACCTGCATTAATGAAAAAATGCTGCCAAAATACACACAATTTAAATATATATATATATATATATATATATATATATATATATATATATATATATATATATACTATCGTCCATAATTATTAGGTCGCCCCAATTGTTTTTAAAAAAGAAATCATGCATTTCGTACTATGTTTACCATTTATTGCCAAGAGAATAATAAATGAAAATAGAATAATTCTTTTGTAATACAGCACAATAACATGTGCATCAAATGCTCTGTTCTGTTGTTCAGTTATTGGGCTCTCTTCTCCATGCTAGTCACTTCTTATTGGCTGGCCCAAGCAAAGACTTCCTGGTTACCTTGTAAACTTCTGCAAAGTAATAATAACAAAAGTATCATTCTATTTTCATATAGAATTATCCACTTGGTAATAAATACTAAAAATAGTATGAAATACTTCATTTCCTAAAAAAAAAACTTGGGTGGCCTAATAATTATGGCGGTAGTATATATATCCGAGTGAGTATAAAATGAGGAGAGAAAAAAGAAAAAAAAATCCGTCCAAAACATTAATTTAAAACAGTGCTCGATATATGATGTATAGAGCAGTGAACCAAAAGCCAAAAGATATACCCAACCGAGAAAAAGATAAAACATACATTCCAACAGATAATACCATTAATCAACAATTTCACACTTACACACCAAATTCCTCAAAAGTCTAACCATCAAAACGAGACATTCACTTAATTACCAATAACCCTAACCAACCCCAACGACAACAACGAACCAAATATTAACAGAGAATGATTCCAAACCTTTATTTCCCCTGAGGAAGTGTTTAAATCCAAACACTGAAACAAACATATGATTGTAGGGAGAGGACATATATAGAAGAAATTATGTACATGTTCTAAAACATAATTTATAATAAATATATATATATATATATATATATATATATATATAACTGAAGAAACCTAAAATGCAACGTCTAATGCTTTGAGTGTATAACAACGAATATGTGCATATTAAACAGAATTAAACTGTACTGAAGTATAAGTTCTCATCTTCACAAATCCTACCAAAATTTGATATACATGAGTGTTTATTTTTAGGCTCGTTCACACCATCATAAGTAGATATCAATGATATATCACTAACGAGTGAACATTCCTGTGAATACCCATATGTATTTTGTCTATTCTAAGTGATTCCATAGTAAAGTGTCGTCTGACATTAAATTACCTACGGAGCAGTAGCGTGGCAACCTATTCGTCGATGATAAAAAGATGACAACCCATTAATATTCTTTCAATTTAGTCAAAATTTTCCGTGACTAACTAATAGATTTGATCACAGTTAAACAGTGAATAATCTCCTTGGAAGTGATTTTGGAGATTGCCTTTATATCTTTCTTGGAGAAAATGCTATCATCAGTTAGTGTGGTTTTGAAATATTATATTGGCTGTTATAGTTTGCTTGGATATAAACAGGAGTAATGTCCTTCGCGTTTATATTTTGAACCACACGGGCAAAATGCAGTTATTGATGTCGATCACGGTTGAGGAGCGTTTATGAAGACAACATTTCAGGTATAAGAATAGTTAAGAAACTTCACGTTTGTCGGTAGCCTTGTGTTACGCAGAAAAATACAATTTCAGTGGTGTTGTAAAAGTGTTTTGCAGCGTAAAGTCAGCCCCATTCCTTGATGCTTTTGTGATTCCTCTATCTGTTTCTGTAAGGGTGAAATCATTTCGTAACGTCCCGTGTGTATATCACTCGCATGTGTTTGTGTGCACGCATGATTTACCGCGTAAATACGTGCGTATATATTGCATCTGTGTATGAGCTTCTACTGATTGTTCTGTATGGACAAAGAAATCAGTAACAGGAACCAAAATGTTCATTCTTTTCACTTCTTTTGGTCTTTTCTGCGCATGCGTATAAATCGTCCCGCAATTTCATTTTGACAAACAGAACAAAATATGAAGAATGAACCACCAAAATTCGGTTTGTATATGGATTGGAATTCATACGAATGAAAAGTATTTTCAAAAGCATTATTCCTTATATGAAGATATTTTATATTTCTTTAATATGATATCAGGCATAACAAACGATGAAATTTCCAATATACGTCAATATATTCTATATATTGAACAAAGTAAAAAATCCCGCAAAAGGCAAGAACGCATTTTAAAAAATCAAAACAAAAAGCATTGTATGTAGTCAAGGACAAAAAGAGGTTTGTAGGTTTTAGAAACATAGTTGAAATTGATTCATTGAATATATAATCGGAATGCCTCATATACATAAGCAAGGCGAATGGAACGAAATTAATTCATTGAAAAGGGAAAATAGAAATATGCAAGCCATATGTAAAGAAAACGCTTAAAATATTTAAATAGTCATGCATGTTTATGTCAATATACACACACGAGTATATATATATATATATATATATATATATATATATATAGATATAAGAGAGAGATAGAGAGATACAGAGGGGCTATGCATGCAAAATTAAGACTCGTCGATTAACAATATTCCATCTCTGTTCCAACTACCATCCAAAATATTTTGTAATAATATTAGAAAAAAATGAAACTCCTGTTCCTCTCTATTTCTTTTTCTCTTTCTCTCTATATATATTCATATATATATATATATATATATATATATATATATATAGAGAGAGAGAGAGAGAAAGAGAGAGAGAGAGAAAGCGAAAGAGGAATATGAACAGACTAATAGATAGATAGAGAGATACTGCCTTCCATATATATATATATATATATATTGAGAGTGATAGTGTGAGTCTAAATCCGAATCAACGCTTTCCAGTGACTAATTTTGAGAATTCAAGTAAATATATATATATATATATATATATATAATTGTAGTTGAGATCAAAATAATTTTTGTTAAAAATTACTTCGAGGATGCAAAGAAAAAGAAGGGAATTAACTATAGAATATGAATAAATTATATAATAATATATAATATGAGTAAATAATATAGATAAAGAAAAGAAAAACAACTGTTATAGAAAAATACAAATTTAGATGAATGTGAAATGATAAATTTAATATGACCCCCAACACTTACGTAATACTCTGATATAAAAATAAATTATAATTAAACAAATAATAAAAATTAATTATTAATCCCCGAAAACTAACTAAATAAACCAATGTATGGAGATAAAAACTTACTGCCACCATAAGATTATTCACACTCTTAAATATATTTAATATTATCTCAGATTTTTTACTATAATCCTTCACCTTTTAGTTATTTATATATACATTTAAATTAAGAGAAATTATCTGTGACATCGCTGTTTAGGCTTATTTTCACGATTAGTTAATTCTAAAATCGAGTCATTTCGTTTACATCTATTTTCTTGCATCAAAATTGAGTTTTATATTAATAAAATACTTGAATACAAATATTTTATTGTTTCCCTTTCAGTATCGTCTCCTCTCAAACAATATATTGGCTACATATTTGTTTAGATTTAATGTCAGAAATCTCCTAAGTTATAATAATCTCCCATTCCACGCCAAGAACTAATTTTTATATTTATAATTCTAATTCTTAATTTCTTCATCAGTTTATATGGATCCGTAATTGAATCAGACTTCAATGTCTAATGAAAGTGCAGTGAGCATCGAAACTTTATAGCTTTTGAGCTGAAGTATGCCATTATCATAACAATAAAAACTATTTATATATAAATGGTGTACATCTTTATTGAACATTTTATAAAAATAAGTATTAAACTGTGAAATATATATACATTAGTTGAAATCACTAACACACACACTCACTCACACACACACACAGACATACAGAAATATACATATATATATATTCAGAAATTATAACATAAATATGTTATAATTTCTGAATAAATATTATTATTTCTTCTTTGTATTGAGCACTTTTATAAGAATAGTCTTTCTTTGGATTCGGAATATTGTTCCATCGATACCTACCCTATACTTATATACATAAGAAAAATGTTAAGCTATACGATAAAAAGAAGTTAACACAATAAAATAGGTCAACATAAACGACAAGTAATTGTCCGAAAATCTATTCAATATAAAGCATTTAAGCGGACATCTATTCACGCATGCATTTAAAATAAAAAAAAGAAATCAAATACCTGCATAATAAAAATGACAATAAACCACCCACTTCATCGTGGCATTTTTAAAACAATTTTTTAAATTTTTTATCAATATATATAACTCCGTAACTGAACCATATTATATTAACAGATTATGTATTAAGCAGATAGATAAGATAGATAAGATAGATTTTTCTGATATATATATATATATATATTTCTAAAAAATCACCTGAAGATGGGCTGGCTTTGAAACGCGAAAATTTTTGTGTAGTGATATTATGAATTTATAAAAACATTGTAACAACCATTACAGTATATATATATATATATATATATATATATATATATATTAAATACTGTAGCATATACGCATCGCTCACTCTGTAATGTATTAGAGTACATCATAGGCTAAAATCAGCCTCCTTCTAACGAGCACCCATATCTCAGAGGTATAATCGCCGACTGACGGCAATTCGGTCGCGTTGCAATCCTGGTTTAAAAGCAATTGGATGTCTAACCGCACTGATGAGCTGTGATACAGCGAAACAGATCTGTCCGCGGTTTACTATATATATATATAAGCGTCAAACTAACACAATGTACAAAAAGTAGCAAAATATTTTTTTCAAAATAATAGAAAAACACGTCCATAAACACAACAATTATCAAAAATCAGTCAAAATCAGCTACAGTCACATGGAAAATATGGAGTAAATAATAAGCAAACACTATAAGAAAATAAATTCTAAAACCAATAACATTAACACAAATAGAATCCATAGCGAAATTCACTCCTAAGAAGGTCGTTTCTCTTTCTAGGGCCAGCAAGACCGTCAGAAACAATCCTGCACACATATAATTCTACCATCCACCCGTGCATTGAATGCAGCTGCCATATCTGGTCGGATGCTCCTGCTATTCACCTTAGCGTCCTTGACAAAATCCAACGGAGAATCTGTAATGCGATAGATTCCGACTAGCAGCTCAGATACAGTCAATTTCTCACCGGTTCAATGTGGCTTCCCTGTGTCTCTTCTACAAATACCTTTACGGCTTCTGCTCCGATGAACTTAGCTAACTGGTGCCCCCCATATATAAATTTATTCGAGCCACAAGATAAGCAACTAGGTCCCACCATTTTACTGTGAAACCAATAAAATGTAAACGCAAGTTCTACTCCATCACCTTCTTTTCTTGCACTTTCCGCCTGTGGAATTCCCTTCCATTTACATGATTTCCCGACAGCTATAATCTGCAAGAATGTAAACGTAAAGTCAATAGTCATCTCCTATGTCACTAACCAGCATCCTCTCTCTCTCTCTCTCTCTCTCTCTCATGCTTTTTCTCCGTCCACTTAAATCTTATCAGTATTCTCATCCTTCTCTTACCCACTTCCTGACACCCCCTATAACCAGTCACTCTTTCTCATAATTTTCTTTCTATGTAATCCCTGCAAAACGGTGGCAGTAAAATGCCTTGCTTACAGCGATATGATTATAATAAAAAAAAAATGCGAATAGATGCAACTGCCAAAACCTGAAAACTGACCACTTGATATTAAATGTCTAACAAGCAGCATAATACACAAAGCTAAAGTGACAAATAAAAGATACACCAATTAAATAAAGATTAAAGAATCAGAAACTGTCATCAATCGCAGAAAAATACATAAACTATATACCGCAATGAAAATATATTTTGAATTAGTTAGAAACATTATTACCAACCACATTAAATCGAAAATATTAAAGACAGCAACTCCCCACAGCTGTAATTGAAAATATTGTAACGTGTGCGTCGTAGAGAAGCTAACATTAATCAGCTGCAAATATCAAAGTAAAATACTAAAGAAAAGAATCGAGTTATTTGAAAATTGTAGACATGCAAACAAATAGTCTCTAATACTTCTTTTTTTTTCATACAATTCATTTTTTCCCTTCAGTCATCCATGATTTATTTTATTCTAATTATTTACCTCCCGTTGAGGCCTGGAGAGCGGGGTCGAAACCGATTCATTCGTTTTTAAAATGTCCAATAGTATTCAGCTACACACCTTCGTAGTTGTAATCAGGTTCTCTAAATACAAAAATATCTTTAAACTAGATGCGGTAGAAAAACGCGACCGCCATAGCATTCACTATCCAAAACAAGATATCCAATTTAAACTGCATAAAAATAATTACAATTACATAAAAATCATTATGGATATTATCAGGGCTGCAAATATTAATAACAGAAATAATTTTGAAGCGGGCATATAAAAAATAAATTAACAGATGTGTTCATCACAACACATTTGGGAAACTTACAGACTTTTAATAAATCTCATGGATAGAAATGGAATTCTACACAACAGTTTAACAGAAACATTAGTTAAACATGGAAATAAATTCAACCACAACTTTCGTCTATAAAATGTCAAGCTTAAAAGAGAAAATATCTTACAAGGAAACTTCTCCAGAGTACCGCTGAGGATCTTATAAAAGTATAGGTTTGTGCTACGGAATTGTAAAAACATCCCTATTCCTAAAAGAATTACTTTCTCAAGACAAGATACATGACTACAAAAAAATGAATGAAAACGGTTTAATCATTAACAGCATGTTATTCAAAATACATAATGCATAAATTCCACAATAAAACATTTTAAACACTATATATATATATATATATATATATATATATATATATATATATATATATATATATATATATATATATATATATATATATATATATAACGGTCATATCCCGTTGAATACACTGGTTCCCGCACGATCACCAAAGTTAAGCAACGTTGAGCCTGGTCAGTACTTAGATGGGTGATCGCTTGTGAATACCAGGTGCTGTAAGCGTTTATTGACGGATGTCCGTTGTGGTGCAGTGGATGTCGGCTCGGAAAGGGAAATAGGTCAGACGAGTTCCAATTCCAGTTGAACACTCTGATTTACTTACGCACATGTACACTTGGGAAAGGTATTAATCCGTCCCTTCCCTCTAGTTATGGGTAAATTAACTGAGGACTATTGTTCATGAGATCTGTTTCGGACTTCTGCACCGGTTGCTTGTTATTAGCAGTTCAAAAAAGTGCGGATGGTGCTACACAAGCCTTCACGACTAAACACAATTCTTTGTGTGGCAGCCTAATAGATTTAGTCACTCATACGTCGAAATCTCTCTCTATATATATAGCGAGAGAGAGAGAGAGAGGGAGAGAAGGAGGGTATGTTGCTAACCAGTTTCTGAGTCCATTGACGACCGAAAACTGCTTGAGTACCGCCATGCAGAAGTATATCAATGCCAAGTGAAAAACAACTTAATGAATTATAAAAAGCAAATTGTGACGACATAGAAGTAATGTAAATAAGGAAGTTTGAGTATTATCTTTTAATCTAATAATGTGTTTATGATATGATTTCCGCATTCACTTGTAATCATACGTGGCAATATCATTCCTCGAGTTTTGCCACAGCTTTTATCATTCAAATAAAAAAGGACTTAATTAAGAGTGAAATCAGTTTTATTGTTAATTCTCCGTGATTTGAATCGTTTGTCCTACAATTAAATAAACCCAATGTTGGTTGGTAAATTTATTTAATACATCATCTTGTACGTAGAAAACTTAACGAAAACCAAAAATAGTTTTTTCGTAATTTTTCTCTAAAATAGAAATATAATTCCTGATTTTATGGAAGCTTCTGAATGAGAATAAAGAGAAGTTGCGACAACATTAAAACATGAGACAAACGCCTGCGGTTGTGTAAAAGAAGCAAAGATAAAATAATTATTCAGCAATCATCAAATAAGTGATTGAAAATTAATAAACATGAAGAGAACAAAAATTTGGACATTCAAAGCAAAAACAAAAGTGGATGCGATAAAAAATGTCATTCAGATAATAAAGAAAACATAAAATAAAATAAATAAAATAAAAAAATGTTTAAAACAAACAGGAACAGCAATCAGCATAAACATACGAAGTATAGAAAAAATTCAGAAGATAACAGAAAATTAAAACAAAACTCAAACAACCAGCTGTTTATATAAATAGCTAGTAGAAATTCTTAAACAAATACTTCCGAAATGACATTCAGAGCAGGAGAAAGAGAGAGGGAGAGAGAGTGGAGATACACACACACACACACACACACACATATATATATATATATATATATATATAGTCTATCGAATCCTCAGGTAATTTTCTTAACATATATTGTAAAATGTAACAGACAAATAATGCATATCATCTTTAATTATGATCTGTTTTGAATATCGTGTTTAGGCTTTAATTTCAAGTGAAAACAAATACAAAAATTGTCCAACATTTTGATATCTTTTATTATCCTGTTTCTAAGCTTTCGGCTTACATGAGGAAACAAAAGCATAATAAAGAAAAACATGATGAAACAACACTCAAAAACATCACAGATAAACATTTTAAACCAATTAATAATAATAATCAAATTAAGCTCATAATATATAATAAAAATTTACATTATATTCTCTAATAACACTACAACATAACAAAATCCTCTACAGAAAAACAATGTAGTGTATCAATTTAAATGCCCGTTCAGAAATTGTATCTCTGGTACTAATAATGAACCCATACATATATGGTTTAACTACTACCACGCTCTACTGTAGACTAACCTCTCACCATTTTCATCGTAGTTCAATTAAACAACATTTCTTAGAAAGACATATCTAAGTATGTAATATTAGATAGATCTTATCTTTACCTTCACCTGATATTAAAGCCAGAATACGATGTTTAGAACGGCACATGTTTAAACATAACAGACATTCATTATTTTATATATATATATATATATATATATATATATATATATATATATATATATATATATATATATATATAAACCGGTTTAATTAAAAATGACAAATAAGTTATTATTATTACGTTTTTACATAATTTTTCATGAGCTCACATAACATTTTTCTTCTCGGAAATCAAATTATATAAGAATTTACCTGTTATAACTGATTATTATTTTTTCCATGTTTTCCATGCAGCTGTAACTGTTTTGTCAGGTTTTTGTTGATGATTTGTGATAGTTGTGTTTGGGGAAGTGTTTTTCTATCACTGTAAAAATTATTTTCTCTATTTTTATTATTTATCTATTTATCTATCTATCACTCTCTCTCTCTCTCTCTCTCTCTCGCTCTCTCTTTCCATATATATATATATATATGTTGGATAACACAGTTTTTGATTATAATTAGATTAGAACCGTACACAGTTGGATTAAAAAGTGTTCGATAAAATTATATTGTAGAACTTTTTAATATAGTTATATATTAAACGTAGTTATATTTTGCAACCCAGGCTTCTACTATCGGGTAACATCAGGCGATTTACAATAACTGGTTTACCATTTTTTTAAAAATGCTCATGTAACAATTATTTGTTTTGAACGTGCAATTACTAAAATTAGAAGAAGTTATAACATTTTCATCCATTGTTGTATATTCATAATATTTAGTTTGGTATGGTTACACTTAGTCATAAATTCTGTTCTTTCATTCAATAATTCATTTTTTTGGGGAAATATCTTAATAGCTAAGATTTCTTCCTGGTATAGTCTACATATTATGCCACCGTTGTAAGACTTGGCAATTATGTCTGTTTCTTTTTCATATTTTAGTTTCAATTTTCACAGATGACGAGCTAATTTTGTATATTTTTTTTTTAATTTTGCTGGTTTAAATGTAGACATGTGATTATACCATCTGTTCTTAAAAGTATCTTTGGTTGATCCCAAATATGTTTTCTTTTGAGCATTAAAGTCATGTACTTTTTCTCAGTAAATGACTTCTTTTGCATTACAAAATCTTTGAAGTGGGCATTTATTTTTGTCCCTGCATTTACATTCTCTATTATTAAAGATCTTGTTTTATACCTTGCTATAAGTGTCTGGAGTTTGTTTTGTTTTATGAAACTTTCTAAATTAGAAGTAAAAAAATAAATAAGTTTGATTATATTTCTATTGAATTTTTTTTTTCAAAGCTTCTTCGAAAGTGTTTACCAATCAGTTTAAAACATATTTGTCCTATTTTGGTCTTTCATTCTAAGTTAAATGTTGGGTTGAACCAGTTAAAGTTTCGTTTTTTATTATTGTTTTTTATTTGATTGTTTGGTTGGGAAATTGTATTCTAAAATGTTGTTACAGCCAGACTTTCTCACTGCATCTACATAGTTTGTTTTCTTTTCATCAAATATAGTTTTATTTGATGAATTTTGTGATAGCCTTTTTTCTATTGCTTTGTGAATGTGCTTTATTATTCTTTTGGGATGGTTAGATATTGTGTATATGTATAGACGTTATGGCTATTACTGCTGGGTTTGCTTTTTCACCTAAACATCCAAGACTTGTTGTCCAACAGAAACAGCGATAGATTTTGTTTTTGGCGTCAGGAAGCTTCTCTTGTTGCACATGCGTAAATTGTCTTTCCTGTCAGAGGACTCCTAGGAGATTTTTATGTTTATTTTATTTTGTACTTTTATTTTATTTTGTATTTTTGTTTTATTTCGCAGTTTTTATTTTATTTAGTATTTTTATTTTATTTAGTCTTTTTTTTATTTTATTTCGTATTTTTATTCTATCCCTACAACACATCCCTACACGATGTAACGGAGCTACAGTAAGGATGCATTGAAATCAAAGTTAGTCTTTTTAAGGTGCATGTGTGTATGTTACCCTTTTCAATGTACATATAAATTTGTTTATGTGTGTATTTTTATGTGTAGTAAAAATAGTCATTGTTCCTTGCAAACCGCACACGTCTACTCGAGTTGGTGACGATTGGTTCCTTTAGTGAGTCTTGCTGCGTTTCAGGTGTTGGTTTTCTGTTAAGCTGTGTTTTTTGTTTTCATTCTTTTTCTGGGCATGGGCAAATATTGCTGGTTTCAATCGCTCAATTGAAACCGTTTTCTCATCACCAACCAATGGCTTTATGATAAAATATTTTTCTTCTTATTTTATTACTTTGTATGGCCCTGAATATGGAGTTTCCAGAGGTTTCTTAATCCTGTCGGTTCGCTGGATATCAATTCTGGATGTAGGACAGACAATACATGATAAAACCTGGTTTCTTCACTTGTTATGTGTCACAATTCAAATTGTGCCTCACAAATTGCAAACCAACCATCTGCTGCTGTGTGCATAAAGACAGGGATTTTGACTTATATAGCTGACGCGCTTTCTTCCATTTTCGTGACTTAGGATAAGGCAACAAGAGGGAGGAAGATAAAAGAAAAAGCAAGACGATTAAACAAATCTATGCTAAACGGAACGTGTTTGTGTTAATATTTCTTTGTGGTCTGTGTGAATGCAATAAAAAGATGAAAGTAAAAGCAGTTACTCACGTCTTTTTTTTTTAATTTTACACATCACGTGTATGGTTACGGTAATCAACTTGACCTGATGTGTTGGTGGAGGGATGGTAAACCAAGGATTAGTAGTGGGAGAAGTAGGCAAAGTCACACGTGGTTAAAAGATTGCGACAATTAATGTATACTCATTGTAGGAAAGTTGTTAACAATTCTTTTTCATGCAAGAAACTTCGCGTGTTCATATCACCTCGCGTGGTTGTCACCATTATAGTTGTGGTTGAGAAATGAATTTCTCTTCTGTTTTTTTTCCCCAGAAAACTTGAGTGTAGATATCACGTTGGGGTGTTAACCATTATAGATGTTATTGCTATTACTGCTGGGTTGGTTCTTTCACCTAAACACCCAAGACTTGTTGAATACCTTTCGTCGATGAAATAAATTGGCAAAGAGAAAAGAAAAGATACAGAGACATTAGAGGGACAGTTTGGACACTGATTTTATTTTTTGATCCCAACGAACTCTTGTTTGGGAAATTCCTTCCCGAACAGTCGGCACGTCTTTATCAGTCAAAGTCCAACACAAACAGAGATAGATTTTATTTTTGGCGCCAAAAAACTTCTCTTTTTGCACATGCGTAAATTGTCTTTCCGGTTAGAGGTCTCCTGGGAGATTTTCATGTTTATTTTATTTTGTACTTTTATTTTATTTTGTATTTTTATTTCATTTCGTAGTTTTTATTTTATTTTGAATTTTTTTAATTTAGTGTTATTTATTTTATTTCGTATTTTTATTCAATCCCTACATATGTAGTTTAAATTTGTATTTGCTTTCAAATATGTAAATACATTGCCAGTTTGTAAATTTAATTCAAGATCTAAATATTGGACTACTTTTCTATTTGTTTCGACTATTATCTTAAAATCTAATTGTTTGAAGAATTACTAAATTGCTACCTTTATTATTATTATTATTATTTTCTTTTCTTTTGTCTGGTGCTATCATTAATCCACCATTTCTCAATAATCGGTGGATTATTTTATTTATTTTATTTTAAATGTATATACCCATCAATTTCGTTGATATTATTCCAAATGTATATACCCATCAATTTCGTTGATATTATTCCAAATGTATATACCCATCAATTCTGAAATTCCTGCTACGTCATATTTGTTGTACTTCAAAGGTCGCAGTTAATTGATTTTTTAAACCATGCTTTTCAATTGTGTAAAGTATGGATTTGCGGCAATGTAGGATTATATTATCTGTGTTTTGATGCTATGTTTATGTATTCTTTAGTAAAATTAAACGATTCCATCAAACCTTTTTCAGACATTTATGAGTAAAGATTTTTTTATGTCATAGTTAATGAACGTATATTTATTGTTGTTCCAGAAATTTTGGACCCATAAAATGCAATCACTTGTGTTATTCCACTCGTTAGCTTGAGTGGCAATTCTGACTTAGTCAGATATTCTTTTAATATTTGGTGGTTTATTTTGCCCACTTCTATTTTGTTCGATATATATCAGTTGGTATGACGGGTTATTGGGAAAATCTTCTTTGTTGTCTTTTAGTGTTTTAAAAGCTTACCATTTGAAACATACCATGTAAACATACAGATATAATAGACTAGCAGAATAGCCCGGCGTTGCTCGGGTGAAATGAAAGCTTTAAAACTAATCCATGGTTCTAGAGCTCAGACTCTTTGGACGTTGACACGAAAGACTAAAAAGCAATAGTTGTTTCCAGTTACAGCGAAACCGTAGACAGGAAGAAACATGAATGGATGTAAGTAAAATTTTGATTTCCTGGTATCGATATCAAATAAGTTTTTTCGTCGTAAACTGAATTTTGAAGGCTAATAAGTCCTCTGAGTAAATGGTATCATGGCTGACACTAAGAACTACAATTATACCTACTTAGAGTCAAACCCGAAGCAAAAACTAAAATAAAAGGGCTGAAAAAAATACAGACATGTCGGCAGATATACAGACACACACACACAAACATCTTGCCTTTTATATATATATATACTATCGATTTTCTGCACTGTTGTAAGAATTGCAACCTTGAAACTTCTGAATATCGTTTCTTATGTCTTTTTCTATGAGTGTATGAAATTTGATTAAAATCGGACTACTCCTTCTATAACCCGATTTTTTCGATTATCGATTTTCAATATTTATCAGGGGTACCTCGTCACAAAACCTAGCTACGAACACTCGCAGACGCTTGTAGTAAGACTCTGTAAATTTTCAAGAAAATCGGTTTAGCCGTTTTGGAGTCTATAGGTAACGGACACACACACACACACACAGACAAAGTTCCATTTATAAATAAGTTTAGATATAACAGATATAACATATAGATATGCTAATTTCGTTCGTTGAAAACGAAGATTGACGGTTCAGTTTTCACTTAGCAGGTGTATTCTGGAAAAGGGATTAATCCATTTCATTGTTCTATATAATTTCGAGGAAGAATTCTTCTTCTTTTATGTGCCTTGTCTCTTCAGGCGATCATGGCTCTCCACCTCTCCCTATAACTGGTAGCTCTTAGTACGCCTTATCCTGTTACACTACACAATCTTCGTTCCATCCTCCACCTGATTAGGTCCTTCAAATATGTTATCCCCTGTTTCTTTTCCACTCTATCTGTTAGTATCAGGTTCTCCAAGCCCTCCTTCCTCATTGCATGTCCCAGGAACTTCAGATGTCTCTTCCTGATACTCAGTATTAATTTCCTTTTCGTTTCCATCATTTCCAAATCTTCATCATTGCTCACGTACTCGACCCATGATATCCACACTATCTTTCTGTAGAACTACATTTTAGTTGCTTCAAGTTTCTCCTTCATCTTTGATGATATTGTCCAGCATTCACTGCCATAATAAAAAACTGACATCACATAGCAATCCAGTACTCTCTTCTTTGTTTCTAGCGAAATTGTCCGGTTTCTTAAAACTTTACTCATCTTCTTGAATGCTTCCTTAGCCATGGCTGTGTCGCACTTTCCGTCTTCTGTTAGAACATTTCCTAGATATTTAAACTTCTTTACCTGCTTGATTCTAGTATCTCGGACTTGTATTGGCATATTGGGCTGCCCATTCTACTGATGACCAAGCATTCGGTTTTCTTAAAAATTTTGTATTTTCTCTGTTTTGCTGATAGAAAGGCCGATGCGCATATATAAAAATATACAATATATTTACTCATTTTCTTCAGTGATGCTGATGTGTGCAGTCAATGTTAGTCAGGAGTAGGCACACGCAGATACAAGTTGGCGGCAATTTGATTCTCTTCTCTGAACTCAACTCCTAAATTGCCTGATGACTGAATACCTCTCAATTAAATAAGCGAAACTCGTTTGACCCCGTTTTATCCCGTGCATATCTTGAGTGCCCATATCTTTCATCTCCAGCTTTGTGTTCGTCAAAACAAAATCGGCAAGATTTTACACTCTAATAAACGAATATGTAACAATTTTCCTCCAGCTATAGGTTTAACAGTAAAGCAGATTGTGATATATAGCTTTGGTTAACGAGCTTTATACTGCAGCAAGTAATGGCAACCTACCGAAAAATCTCCTGCCTATTCAATTATGTCTCTTTCGAGAAATAATCACCCAAGAATGTCGCTCGCATGTCAGTTAACTGACTGATATATATATATATATATATATATATATATATATATATATATATATATATATATATATATACTAACGACCATAAGTTTGGGACCACTTAGATTTATTCTCGTAGAGAATTTTTTGTTTCCATTTTCTCTAAATATTCATCGTTGCTCACATGAAGGTCTATCTTATTCTCAGTATTCTGTAACACTACATTTCTCTTGCTTTATGGTTTTTCTTTATCTAAGATGAGATTATCCACAATTTATGAGAACATAAGTCAACCGATATTACATGACAATACCGGACAATTTTCTTTGTTCCTAACGCAATTCTTTTGGTTCTTAATACTTTGCTTGCTTTGAAAACACCTCCAACATTCAACTGCAATATAGGCCGATTGATATTACATAACAATTACATATTATTCTCTTTGTTTTTAACTAGTTAATTTTATGTATTTAATACTTTGAAAAGTATACTTCGTTAACTTAAAACCACATTTTATTTTCGCAGCATTCGTCTTTTGTATCGTAATACATCATGTGCTAATTTCATTATCTCTTTTCCGCTGAATGGGATGTTTTTAAGAAATTTAATTCTGAGATCACATTCAAAGAAAACCTTCAAAAATAATATTTGGTAATAAGCTCGGCATTTTTTATATGGGTAGGGCCGAAAAGATTCATGTTTATATACATCAATTAATGTATTAAAACGCCAAGAAGGTTGTAAATCAATTTATGCTTGCATAATAAAATAAAATAGCGAAGTCAAAGAAAAGCAATTATACGAAATCAAACAAAAAAAATAAAAAAAGTCTGTCACCTTACCCTTAATAAAAAATCTAGATATCTGTTATATTCATTTTCAAATTTATTTTTCAGCTGAATACAGCACATGACAGAAATTCAAATCTTATGCAGTATTTAGGATTTTTAAGGTTTTCTTGTTCATTGCCACAAACGTCAGATATGATGGTATATCTGTACGTCTTAGTGCGACAAGAGGGTTCTATGTTTGCGGTGGTTCTTGTTGTAATGTAATTAATTTGTCTGTAACCTTATTATGATTCGAAGAATATAAAAAACAATAAATACGTTGTGTTCTCTTCTCATATTTCTTAGAACTGCAAAATAAAAGAGTCACAGTTCAGATTCCAACAGATCATTGCGCCAAGTCTTACAATTTATTCAGACGTTTATTTTTTATTCGATTGATTTTGCTGTTTTATTTTTTACAAGATCACATAAACTATTTTTCTTTTCTCTTGCATGAAATAAGATAGTTTTAAATAAGTACGACACTATCACACTAGTCAACCAAAAAAAAGATTGAAAAAATGTCCAGACACTAAATATCTTTTTTAACTAATTTGAGTGCGCTGAATCTGAAAAATGACCTTACATTTTCTTGGTTAGCTACCGGTTTTATTGCACAAATATTTCTCCTTTTTGTAAAAAAGCATTTTTTTCAATTGTTTTCTGTATATATGACTAGCATCATAGCCCGGCGTTGCCCGTGTAACTCAGAATATTTTAGTAGTAGGACTCGGTTATAAAAAAAAAATTATTAATTAAAATATTGTTGTATAAAAATTGTTAGAAAATTCCATCAAAAAATCTATTTTCTTTTGTTTTGCGTAAACGTGATTTGGTGTTTTGTGTAACATTGTAAACAACATTGCGTTTGTTTTTTTTACAAAATTATGGGGGAAAATATTTACATTTTTTATTGACTAAATTAATTTAACATAAAAATAAAAATTATTTATTTTGTTTTACTGAAATTAGAAATATAAAAACTCTTACGCTCTCAGTTAAGAAATTTTCGAAGAATATTTAAAAATGTACAAATATAAAAACTATTACGCTCCTAGTTCAGAGATTTTTTTTTAAAGATTTTTCTTTTATTTCAAAATTACGGGGACAAATATTCAAATGTTTTGTTGACCAAATTAATTTTAAAAAGTCGGAATAAAAATTAAAGGCTCATTTTTTAGTCGCGTTTGACACGTGTGATTTGATTTCCGTGACGTAATCTAGCATCCATCTTAGATTTTAGATGTTTTGCGGAGCAAATGTAAAAAATCGTGTCCATTGGCCAATAAATGCGAAAAGGAAAATTGCTGAACTTAAACTCAAAAAGTATGTGTCGACCTGGCTTCCCTGTAGATATGTGTCCCTAGAAAGTTTGAAAGCTTAAAAACTGTAGGCGCGCATAGCTTACAGTCACACACAGACTCACAAATTGCCTTATATATATATATATATATATATATATATATATATATATATATAGATAGATAGATAGATAGATAGATAGATAGATAGTGGCCGATCACAAAAATTTCCCAAATTAAAATTGTATAAAACTCAATTCGTATTTATACCAACAAATATTGATCTGTTTATCGAGAAGGTTTAGATTAATAACAGAAGCACCGGAACATACACTACCGGCCATAATTATTGTCCTACCCCAGTTTTTTTTAAAATGATGTATTTCATATATTTTTAGTATTTATTGCCAAGTGGATAATTCTAAATGAAAATAGAATGTTTCTTTTGTTATTATTACTTTGCAAAATTTAACAAGGCAACCAGGAAGCATTTGGCCTTTTGGCCAACCAATTAGAATAAGAGAGGAGCATGGGGAAGAGAGCAGAAAAAACTGGACACCAGAACAGTTCATTTGATGCACATGTTATTGTGCATGATGAAAAAAAGTACAACTCTTTTTTCATTTAGAAGTATCCACTTGACCGATCACAATAGTTTCTCAAATTAAAATTTTAGAAAACGCTCAATTTGTATTTAAACCAACAAATATTGGTTTGCTTATTGAGATATACTATTTTTTTTAAATAACAATCGTTCCCTAATTCTATAAAATTAACACAATTGAATATACTAAGACCAACAATCATTTAATAAACAGCAGAAATAAAACCTTCGTGAACGTAAGAACTCTGGTAAAAAGTTTCAATTCTTGATTGTTTTTCATGTTCACTGTTTAGTCCCTTTTGAATTCATTCGTTTGTCTTGCCATCCCTGTTAGCGCTTCTTCGTTATTTTAATAACCTGATGGAATCTTTTTCATTGCTCATCACTCACATCGTCGCAATTATCCAGAAATTTATCTAGTTGGCTATGGAAAAAAGAAAATTGATACACATATGTTTGTATTACTGATAACGTTTATCAATTAATTTTAATTTTGGTGATGAATTGAAAACATTCGGTTATTCTGTTTTTAAATGTTTGACTTAAAACCGTTTTTCTCTTAGGAATATAGTTTATTTCAGGTGGCTGATATAAATGGCTCTGAATACATGAAAAATATTCTTCAGCATCTCAGTTACGATCAATAAAGTTCGGCAATTGATATTCTTTCTAAAAATGAGTTTATCTAGTATAGCAATTACGGTAGCTATCCATAAAGATTTTGAAATCATTTTTGGAATCACCACCATTTTAAACTAATTTAGTTTTAAAAAGTAGTATTAAAAATGTGCTTTGTTTCTTGGCACCAAAAATTAATTTGACCATTGTTATTATCCGATGCCCCAAAATAGCAAGAAATAATACCTGGAATATTTGGATTTTGGTAGAGAGTATAGACTCAATATTGAATAGTGACCACTGTTGGTGCAAAGCTAGGGTACTTTTAATTTTTGTCACTGATAACATCATATTTCAAATTATCCTTTCTATTCGCTACCCGGTAGAGTAAATATTTGACACAGTAAGATTATTTTTTAATTGTGTACGTGTGTGTGTGTGTATGTGTGTGTGTGTGTGCAACGGGAGAGGGAAATACTAAGAGAGTGGCTTGGTAAATGAGAATATATACATTTGAGAAGATTGAGATAGATATATATATATAGATAGATCCGGGAAATCTGCATTGCATGACAAAACGTTCATGAACATGTTTTTTTTTTGTAAAATGAAATCTAACTTGAATTTATATGCGTTCATGTTAGGACATGCTTCTTATATTCGATGTTTGTGCGCTACTACGTGATTAAGATCATGCACTATACACGTATCAGGAAAAAGTATGTAAATCGAAATGTAATTGAAAAGTTTTTTGTGGCGATTCTTTTTCTATTTTTAGGTAAAACTAATTTGTTATTTTCGAGGAATCACACTTGATTATCGTTCAATTCTTTGATTTAGGTTTTATATAATTCTTTTTAACGTTTTTATAACCTTCTTCAAAAGAAGAGTTTTCTTTATCTTTTCGAACGTCTTCCAAATTCTTCCTCAATAATGTCTTGCTGAGGACATCAAAAGGACATGCAAAACAAACAAGATATTTCTGACACGTTTACTCTTTCATATGTTGTTTTTGATCTCACGAATCAATTTTATTTCTCTTCATTTCATTGTTTACTTTCTTCATTAAACCATTTCATCTTCTTCAATTTATTCATTCTACCACTAGTTTTTACCTTTTGTGTGTTCATCCGTATTCTCTTTTGTAATAAATAAGAGTTGCTTCTTGAATACGCATACCGGAAAGAAGGTTTTACTTATAAATGTGTTTACTCAAAAATATATTTTTATTCGATTTTATCCCAAGGGGTTACTTGTTGTGGACGAATTAAGAACAGAAACCTCAATAATGAAGATGATATAGAGGTAGGGAAGACTGTAGATAACGACTGATATTACATTCATATTTTTGCAGATTAAAATTGGATGGAAAACTTAAAGACGGAAGGGAGGTTCAAAGCGAGAAGGGCAAAAAAACTTTTAGTGTAGAATTTACATAGTTTCGTGTTACATTTAGTAAGCTCAAATGCAAACCTGTGTGACCTTGTCGCCAGTTTCTTATTGCGCTTAAATTCATAGCAGCTGTTCTGGCAATGTATTTGATATAGTCTTTCCGTTTAATGTCCGCCAAAATCTTTAGCCTAATGATACGCAGTAACGAATCACAAAGGTCCGTATCGGCCATATTAATGGAAATCAGAAATGCTTTTCTCTGATAATTAATAAAAAGCAGTTTAGTTTTGGAAGCGGTACAATTAACAAGTCATTCTTTGCTGTAGTTAACAACAGATTGAAGGTCGTGTTGGATGCTAATTAACCTAGAATACACTAAAAGTCTTATATATATGGTAGGGAAATAAGCTGTCACTCATTCTCATAACTTTCCTCCTGTGAAACCCACCGCAAAACAATGCCTTGCTTGGGGAGATATGATAAATGAATTGAAATAAGAAAACTATACTTCTAATCATTCCCTATTTGGGAGCAAAATTATATGAAATAACTAAATTACAAAGGTCTTTTCAAACTTTCATTTAAAACCTTGCCCAGTAAAACTGCTTCAAGACAATATATACTATCTGTCTTAAAGAAGGCAATATTTTATCACTTCTTATACACTACAAAATTTCAAAGAACATCACAAAATAAAAGAAACCACATCACTAGGAGTCTTTTAAGAGTAGTAACCAGTAAAACAGATAAAAATTTAACTTGAAGAGAAATAATGATAAATCATGAAATCCATTTTCTACACTACACTAAAATAAATGACCGGCTGGAAATTGTACTAGAATGTATCGATGGATTTTAGAAGTTTCCTAAAAAATTTTTTAAAAAAACAAACATTTAACCGAAAGTAACGCAAAATCAAACAGTTTAGAATGTTGAAAGTTTACTGTATGGTGACGGCTCTCCCAGTTATTGTCATTGTCCTTACTTGAAATATTAATTTTCTAAACCCAGAAATTATGAATCATGATATATTTTGATAAATCAGGAAATCTCAAAAGTTACCCGTTTATTAGTATTTATTTCAAAGTATTTTCTCTTGCTCTATTTTCACGTGAATTCGTTGCATTCACCTAAGCCCAAATGCCCCGAGGAAGGCAATAATCTATCGATTCTCCCTCCAGAAACTGGTTAAATAGCAAGACAGATTGGGTTCTCCAGCCTTCGTTGGCAATCTTTCTACCGCAGAAGGTAATGTCAACACACTGCGGGAAAATATTTTGCCCTATCAATCATATCTCCTTCAAGACACAATCGCAAAGTGTGGATCACATATAGCACTAAACTGACTAACTGTTTTCATAATTATTTTTTTAGTCATAGATTTATATTGATTTTATTAATATTTTAGTCGTCTTTCCTTCATTTTAATGTTTGTTGATTTTTTATACTCATTCAGATCGACAATTTATCAATATATTTATACTATGTGTAAGACTTAACAGCATAATTCTTTTCAACAAGTGCTGTATTTCTTTTACATGCTAAGCCCTATGTCAAGTAGAACATAAAAGTAAGATTTTCAAATTGAGAGGAAGTAAATAATCGTTTAATATTGGCAATGTTAGACACCGTGATGCTAGCACTTCCAGACCTCCGTGGGTACAAATAGCGTGTGTCTCAGTCATCGTGAATACCTACCACATGTCCGATGTTATCTGCATCATGCTTGATTGCAGGTCAGAGGTTAGTAGGAAACACTTGTGATAACATCAGAGACTAATCTATTTTAGCTTAATATTCAACACGCCCTTTACGAGCAAAAGTTACATAATTTCTCAAAGACTTCATTGATGAAACACTTCTTTTTTACCGGATTTTTCGTTAGTTTTGCAACATTTATTTTTGTAACACAGTAAATGTTGTCGCTTATGTCCATTGTTGTTTTGCTTCTTCCTAAAGAGAAAGTTTTGAACGTAACCACAGTAATCAGTAATATATCACTAACAAGTAAATAAACAATTTTGTATGTACAGAACTTCTTCATTAAGGAAATTGTTGAAAAATAGAAGTAACACAATAGAAAACTAGTAAAAACACCCACTTCAACCGAAGATAAAAACAAAATGCTTAACTTAATTCTGTAATAATAAACAGCTAGAAATACAATACTCACACGTTTTCCTAATGTAGGGACAATATATATAGTCATCCGCAGTCCGATCTGCTTCACTATATCACAGCTCATCACTACGGTTAGACTCCGATCGCTTTTAACCCAGGATTGAAACCCGACCGCATTGGCGTACAGTCGGCGATTCTACCTCTGGGCTATGGGCGTTAGGTAGAAAAAGGCAGACATTTTATCATGTATACTGTCATTATACACGGCCAATAGCCAGAGTGCTCTAATTCATTAGTGAATGAGCGATGAGTGCATGCGATAGTAGCTACAGTTTTTCAAAGTCTACCATTCTTCCAGAGAGCTCAATCAGGGTGTGAGAGCGCAAATAGTCATATATGTATAGAGAGAGTGTAAATAGTCATATATATATATATATATATATATATATATATATATATAACCACATCAACCGTATCAACCAACACGTCCCTTCACAGAAAAGACTGGGTAAAATAAGTCGCCTTCGCTCCTCTTTTGTGGAATCGGTCATCGACCAGCACCTGTTAGATAATCCAGCTTGTGCCAGTGTCTATAAACGTAATCGGTTCAGGGTGCTACAAAGAGCCGACTCCATTAACCATTCAATGATTCTGGAATCGATCTCGATTCTTTGGCGTAAACCCTCTCTCTGTTGACAGAAAGAGTTCGTTAAATCGTTGGACTGATTTGGGGATATTTTTTAACACTCATCCCCTCTCTGTCACCTATTTTTGTATATATTTTTGTATATATTTTATTTAATTGTATATATTTAATCATTTCTCCTCAATTTTAAGCCCTTCACTGTTTACACGCCTCTGTTCCCTTTTTGCTCACGTGAATGTTTTTTCGTTCTTTGATCACTACTAACGGTTCTCTCCTGATGTGTTGTTGGCGAAAGGAATCCCTTGAGAGATGTTTTCTTTTCTGATTTTTAAAACTATTTACAGGTTTTGTACCGTCACACAGTTATATATATATATATATATATATATATATATATATATATATATATATATATATATATTTTAATTCAGATACTTCAATCCAAGGGAAAAAAGCAGGAAGGTAAATTCCAAAAACCCGATCCTAATTAATATTAAAAATTATTTTAATATTAAAAAATGATACAGGAAGAGAGCTCCATGTAATAAAATATTACAGAGCAAATATATATTAAAAAAGGATTAATTCAAAGATGTTGAATGGCCATTTCGATATGAAGATCCCCACGGGGGACGACACATCACCTCAGCAACAGAAAAAACCTTTCAGAAACTGGAGAAAAATTAGTCTACTTTCCCTTTTTAAATAGATTTCAAAGAAATTAAAAAATAAATAATAAAATAAAATAAAATAAAATAAAAAAGGGAAAGAAAAAGAAAAAGAAAACGAAAAAGAAAAAGAAAAAGATAGAATAAAATCAAATAAATAAATGTTGCTGAGGTGATGTGTCGTCCCCCGTGGGGATCTTCATATGAAAATTGCCATTCAACATCTTTGAATTAATCCTTTTTTAATATATATATATATATATTATTATTATTATTATTATTATTATTATTATTATTATTATTATTATTATATCATTTCCATCATAATTCGATTTCTACTAAATTTCCACTACCTACCATATCTGCGGAAACACCTAAGGCAGGTTGTGATGTGCTATCATAGTAACATTTCTTTTTTTAACTCCCATGACATCACTAGGTTTACATTAAAATTCTGCTTAGTGTGTGGCAAAAATTAACAAGACAATTTCCTGTATATCTCTAAAGCTGGTGTTTCCAAAAATTCTATCAATGTGTTGTTTTGATCCTTTTGTAAGTTTATATCATTCCAAGTGCACGTAATATCAATGGTAATATCAGTGGTAATATCAGTGGTAATATTCTTGTTTGCAATCTTCCCATTTTTTCCAATTTATATCATTCCAAGTGCACGTAATATCAATGGTAATATCAGTGGTAATATCAGTGGTAATATTCTTGTTTGCAATCTTCCCATTTTTTCCAATTTATATCATTCCAAGTGCACGTAATATCAGTGGTAATATTCTTGTTTGCAATCTTCCCATTTTTTCTAATTTATATCATTCCAAGTGCACGTAATATCAGTGGTAATATTCTTGTTTGCAATCTTCCCATTTTTTCTAATTTATATCATTCCAAGTGCACGTAATATCAGTGGTAATATTCTTGTTTGCAATCTTCCCATTTTTTCTAATTTATATCATTCCAAGTGCACGTAATATCAGTGGTAATATTCTTGTTTGCAATCTTCCCATTTTTTCTAATTTAATTTCCACGTCATTTTATTTTGATGTTGTTTCAAAATCCTTGTTTGCTTTATCAATGAGTACGCAAGATATTTCCCTTTGTTTTTGACAAAAATGTCTGGCCTATTTCCTTTAATTTTCCTGTCTGTATAGATGGTAATCCAATACATTAATGACATCTTCTATTTCTCTAACGGATTCTGGTGAACGTTCATACCAGTGTTTGTTTACATATCTTCTAAAGTGTTTGCAAATTGTCCAGTGTAAATATTGCCCCACTGAATCGTGACGAGTTATATATTCATTTGGGTCAAGTACAAAATATTCTGAGGTTAGACGTCTATTATTTCCTAGTATTTGCCACAGAACTTGCATTTTAGATCAACGTTATTTATGTATGATATTTGCCTGAAAGTTCCCAGTGAAAAGATTCTGGTCTTTCACTATAAAAATAAAACGTTCAGTTTCAGACACTAATCCAGATTATTGTAACCGTCGATAAGAATCAACTTTATCAACATCAGGTTTATTAGTATGTTCTGAATATTGGCCATGTAAATGTGTGTATCTATATTTCCAAATTGTTGGTACTACTTTTTATTAATTTTAAAGATAAGAAGAGACTTCTTTAAAACTGGAAATTACAATTGTTTTTGTCGGAAAAAGTAATAGAATTGATAAAATTGGAGAATATAATTATTTTTGTATGGTAAAGTAACAGAATTGATTAAATCTAGGTAAAATCATCAGCCATAGTATTATCATTCTGTTTTGACAAATTGTTGACCCTAGGTCAAAATTTGACTGTAAGAATTTGCTGCCTGTCGAGCTTTAAAGTCGGACAGGCAAGCAATAAGAGAGAGTACGTTTTCTCCCCTTTAGCAGTAAAGCGGTCGCAGACTCAGTCAAAAAGGATAACTGATAATGTTTTCATTTTGAGCTTGCAAGAATTATACAGTGAGAGAAAATTGGACCACCCCGTAACTATTTTTCTTTAATAAAACCGAAAAGAAAATCGAAATTAGCGGATTTGGGCCCCGTGTTTTAAAATGGTCGAACTGAAATCGGCGTGCAGCTGGAGACGACTGAATAAACCCAGTCTCCGAGAACATTGTTACTGAATGTATTATTGAAATACAAGCCAACTGTTGTTTGTCACCATGTTTAAGTTTCTTATAATTGTGTATATAACCAATATATAAATGTATATAAAAACTACACCCGTGGCGTTGCAGAGTTCCACTGATTATACTCCCTTTGCTAACGCTCAGATACCGCGGATCGCCTAAATCTGGTCTTAAATATATATTCGACCTCTCACGTTGCAGGTCTGACCTAGCTAGGTGATAACAAACAAACTTACTTTGGCCGATCCGAGATGATCACAAAGTGGGCGGAGTGGTTAAAGATCAGGAAAGAATGGTCAAGCTATGACTGGGGATCGTGTTATAGTTTGTCTTGCTATCATTGTTTCATCAGTTCAAGAGCTTTATCATTGGCTTTTTTTCATTTTTTTGTTTGCCATCTGTTTGCTTTTTTTTATAAAATCTACTAAATGTAAATCTTGTTTGCCGTTACTTCCTCCTTTCATTATCGAATATTTTTTTATTTTATGGTCTCATGTTATTTGACAAATTTTATCATACGGTCTTTTGTTGTTTCCATGTATCTTAGTGAACAAATAGTTGGTGTTTTGTATCACAAGTCTAGCTGAAAAAGATCATTTCCACCTTTTTTACTGGATATGTATAAAATGTCTAGATAAGTCTTTTGTTGAGTCCATGTATCTTAATAAACAAATGATTGCTGTTTTGTATCACAATTCTAGCTGAATAAGATCTCTTCCACCCTCATTACAGAGTATGTATAAAAGGTTTAGATAAGCCTTTGAATGATGCATCATATGCTAAGAAAGAATATTTCTTTTCTTAGAATCAGTTCATGTGATATCATTTAGAGTTCAGTTCAGGATGTTCAACATATATGAATTCACTTGTTTAGTGAGTTTATTAATGGCCATAATTATGTTCTGAATATTCACTTCAGCTCTTCATATGGCGTTTGGTGAATTCTCGACCTTTTATTTAAACCTATGTAATTACAAGCTTTTCTTGCATCTAATTGTTTTATTGTTACATCAGGGTCAAAACTAAAAAGTATATGCTTGTTGTAGAGATCCTCGTAAACGTGAGGCTTTATCACTTTTATCAAAGTTGAACTTTATTTTAATGTCTTCACTGATGTATTTTACAGTTTACAGATGACCTTACTTTCTTAGCATACAACTTTAATTCATGAAGTATAATAGATGTCCTATTTTCTTTTGAGCTAATTTGTCATCCCATTCTGTCTTGTTAAGTTCCTATTAGTGATATACAATATAGTATTGCAGACATAGAATCACCAAGAAATATTCCTCCCTTGATGTTTATTTTACCAGACTTACAAGTTCCATTTATATGGTTGAGGTAAACTGTTGTTTTTCATATCGACATGCATTGTTTGATGAAAATTGATGGCACCGTCTGATACCTTGTATATATTTAAAAACTTTATGTTCCAGCAATGTGGTACACTATTGAATTCCTTACGTTAATCTATCAAGGTATTACTAATATTTTTCTTTGAACTGAAGGAGTTTTCCAAGCTCATGCAATTAATACTTAACTGATCTTTACATCCGCTTGCTTACTTTTTGTTCAAGCGCTAGTATATCATTTCTTTCTCAAGAGGAAATATATATGTTTTTTTAAAAATAGATGACAATAATTTGTAAAGTGTTGGAAGACATGTAATTGGTTCTTAAATTTTCGGCATATATGTGTCATTACCCTTGGGTAGAAGAAAGGTAAATCCTTTGGTCATTCACGCTGTAATTTTATTTAGATTGTTAAAAATTTGTTGAAGTTCATTGGTTAGTATTTTGGGTGCTGTATTTATAAAATACATCCAAAACTTAGGAAATCAGTATATTCCTAGAGATTTCCAATTGTGTGATTTTTTTCAGTGGGCATTCAACATTCTCTTCAGTGATTCCAGGCCATATTTGTTCTGGTTTGTTTTTCATTCGTTCTGTTTCTTGAGCAATCCGGTGTGCTTCTTTATTATGTTTTTTAGGGCAAGCCTATATTTGTCCTAGAACAGTATAACGTCGTCCATTTTGGTGGGGACTGTCACTTCAGTTTTTTGTTTACTCATTTCCCTGTAAAACGTTTGTGCATGGGTTTGAAATATATTTCTCTGCCTGTAGAATCTTGATCTTTTTTCATAACAGCTTATTTTTTGAGCCTTTATTTTTTTGTTAGTTTTTATTTTTCCTTTAGTTGATAAGACTTTATTTTCATTCCTAATATTGTATTTTTTCCGTTTTTTAGACATTTTAAATTCTTTCATTTATTCTTCTTGCTAGTTTACCGAGTAGTGATAATTAAATTGTAAGTAGTTAAATTTATTTTTCTATTATTCTTTTCCAATATGGAGATTCATATCTGTGAGATTACCTTTATTATTTTGATGTACTTTTTTGCTGTTATTGCTGACGCATATATTGCTTTATTTTGATTTTTATGTCTTCTTCATCAATTTGAGTGATGCATTGAAGAGTTTAATAGTTTTGAATTTATGCTTTGTTAGTTGTACTTTTGGAAGTTGTTCTCGTTTCTCTATTGCAATATCTTGTGTCTGACTTATATGGCTAATGCTTCCTTGCTTTTTTGCATACTATCAATGTTTTCCGTAAAATAAATCTGTTAAATGTGTTTTGAACTCGTTTTATTGCCTTCTTTTGCCGCTTAGGATCACACCTTTCCAACACTTCTAAATTTTCAGCATTATCTTCACAGTGATTTGTGTGTATCACGGTTTCTTCATTATGTCCAGTGGGTTGTGTGATGTTACTAGTTTTTTTCTGATTCCGTTTCCCTTTCATTATTTGTTGATTCGTCTATTCTGGTTGGAATTCCTTCTATTTCTTTAATTTCGGCCTTAGTCAATCGGTTATTTATGATTGATTTACCTTCCTACATTGACTAATTTGTTGTTGGGAATGTAATTTCTAAATGTTTGCCAAACCTTCTCTCGCCAAATATCATATGTTTAGCGAGTGATGTTTTCTGAGATTTGTGTAACGCCTCATGGAATGCAGCCATGACGACAATGTACTCCTAACGAGTTTTATTTTTTTCTTTCTTTAAATGTACGGTTATAGATGTAGCTGGTGAATAATTGGAATTATCCTGGTTGCGGGGACCTGAAGATTCATTCTCAGTGTAGAAGTTTTTCCATTGTCAGATTTTTCAACCTCAGGTAGGTTCTCTTCTGAGGGACGGGCTCCTTGTTTATCTACGGACAGAGCCATATTGGACGATTTGCTTCTATTATTAATTCTCATTTTATTCCCGCCGAGTGAGGCACAGTTCCAGAATTTCACCCAATGTTGCCCCGCACGTTAGGATATTTTTTTATAATCAGGGTTCCGAAGACTGTAACTGATCTTTTGTGACCTCATAACAAATTAGCCATTCATTCTTTGGCACGATTAACAACATGATATGCGGGTTTTTGTTCGGAGATTTCTTTCTCTAAAATGGGTTGCTAATCGACAATAGACAAAGACGCAATTCGAATTCAAAGAGAAAGACTCTGGTAAAAATTTAAAAAATGGAAGAAACGGCCATTCAGCATCACTAGATTATTATGCTGAGAATGAGAGACAGAGAGAGAGAGAGAGAGAGAGAGAGAGAGGGAGAGAGAGAGAAATATAGAGATGTGAATTTTTTCTTACTCCTTTATTTTTTTAAAACTCTTGATCAGATGAATTTTAATTAGAAAACATTGTTGTTGCTACCATGACTAGACTTACACTCCTTCCTTGTCATTTACAATTAAGCCTGTTCTGTGTTATTTTACTAAAGTTCTTTGCACAAAAGTTTTCTCATTCTTTTTCACTGCCTGTAACTCCAGGCGTCTGAGTGGCATTGTCATCGCGATTTTTAATATTTTCTACTACAGGTTTGAATCAAAGTGGAAAATGAGAAATAACCAAAAATATAACATCAAGAGGAAAATAAAATATTGTAAGCTTTCAAACTGATCACCGATCGATTTTGAAAATATCGCTAAAGTTGAAATGTGATTACAGAATAAACACAGCTGGGATAAATAAAACAACGGCAATATAAGAATACAACAAGAATATAAGAATACAACGGCAATATAAGAATACAAACAAGAAAGCGCCTATGAATATAAAATAACAGATTTGTACAAAATTTGCTGAATAACCAGCATCAAAAATTGATGGAGCAAGAGTAAAGCATTTTATCAATCTACAGAAGGTAGCGGAGGAGAGTGACAAGAAAGGACTACAAAAAAAACAGCAAGAAAATCAAATGCATGGTCATCAGTAAAAAGGGCAGCCCAATATGCCAAATATAGGTCGGGGATACTAAAATCAAACAGGTACTAATATTTTAATACCTGGGAAGTGTTATAAAAAACGACGGAAAGTGTGACACAGAGATCCGAAGGACGCATTCCAGAAGTTGAGTAAAGTATTAAGAAACAGGACAATTTCGGTAGAAACAAAGAAGGGAACACTGGATTGCTATGCGATGTCAGTTTTTCAATATTGCAGTGAATACTGGACAATATCATCGAGGATGAAGAAAAAACTTGAAGCACCTGAAATGTAGTTCTACAGAAGGATGCTGCGAATATCATGGATCTAGCATGTGTGCAATGATGAGGTTTCGAAAACGATGGAAACGAAAAGGAATTTAATATTGTGCATCAAGAAGAGACAGCTATAGTTCGTGGGACATGCAATGAGGAAAGAGGGCTTGGAGAACCTGACACTAACAGGCCAGATAGAGGGGAAAAGAGACAGGGGAAAGCAGCGGATAACATATGTGAAGGACCTAATCAATTGGATGATGGAACGAGGATTGCATGGTGTAACAGAAGAAGCCGTGCTAAGAGCCACCAGGGATCGAGAAAAGACAGGGCACATAGAAGTTGTAGTACGAACGTAAACAGAAAAAAAGTGTAAAAATCAAAGACCGTTTTCTGAGTATATCAAAAGAATCAAGCTAATCTAAATTTATTTATAAATGGAATTTTGTCTGTGTGCGTGTGTGTGTCTCTGTGTGTGTGTATCCGTTATCTATAGACTCCGAAACGGCTGAACCGATTTTCTTGAAAATTTACACAGTTGTACTATAAGCGTCTGCGAGTGTTCTTAGCTAGGCTTTGTGTCAAGGTACCCCAGATAAATATCGAAAATCGATAATAGAAAAAATCGGGTTATAGAAGGAGTGGTCCGATTTTAATCAAATTTCATACACTCATAGAAAAAGACATAAGAAACGCTATTCAGAAGTTTCAAGGTTGCAGTTTTTAGAATAGTGTAGAAAATCGATAATATATATCTATAAAAGCTTTCATTACACCCGAGCAACACGGGGCTATACTGCTAGTATTTAAATAAGTATCATAGTATCAAACATGTAACTTGATTCAAGGTGGTGATAGACATTGGTTAGTGTAGGGCTTCATACGATGGAGACGATGTCTAATCTCGATGTTAAGTGAATCATAAAAATATTGATCTAACATAATTTAAAAACAAACCACATGAAGTAGGAAGAATAAAATATTTCAGAATATAAAATTTTCTCTCCTTTCTATGTCCTTTAGTGTCTCAATTTAAATTACGAGAATTATTTGTGGGTCATATATTTCTCAGTGATTAAAAGGAATATTCTGAAAACCAGTGTCCAACCATTTATTCCGTCAGAATAAGTTTCAAATATTTCAAATTAATGGAACGCCCACTGCACAATTTCTACAGAAATTTATACAAACAGAAACTAGTGTTGCTTCATTTATAGAGATGTAGACTGAAATGTAAAACAATATTCAAGTAAGGAATAATACATTGGAATCAATAATATCTGCAACAGAACTAGTCTGACTTCTGGTGTGGTAGTCTCCGAGTAATTTCCGTATCTCTCGTATAACTAGCACGGATCTCTACGATTACTCTCTACCTATAGCAGCTACTGTTCTCTCTATGGCAGGAGTATATATATACTCAGTGAAGTCCATTATCATATACAAACGGAAGATCCCACAACACCCCTTCCCTAGCTTCTTTTTTGGGAGAAGATAATATTTTTTCCGTGTTTACTATGATTCGCAGCGGTTTCCATCGCAACATTCTATTCTGAGGGTGACGAGCTTGGCTCCACACTTCTTTTCTGTAACCTCTGCCTATCTTCCTCCTGCTTTCCTGCCTGTTGGAAGTCTTCTTCTGTGGTTCCAATATTCAAGAACACTGGTGAACCCTCGGAGCCCGCAAATTACCGCCACATCAGCCTTCTTCCGATCTTCGGCAAATTGTTCGAAGCCATTATCAGTGCCGAGGTCGGTCAGCATTTCACAGCCCACGGGCTCCTCTGGGACAAGCAGTATGGCTTCCGCTTCATCAGGTCCACTGCTGATATGGTGAAGCCCGAACCGTCGCCTTGGATATCTCTAAAGCATTCGACAGAGTATGGCATGCCGGCCTTCTACGGAAACTGCGAAGCTATGGCATAACTGGACTTTTGTTGGACTTAATCCGGTCATTCCTCTCTAACCGCACACTGAAGGTGGTATTAAACGGACATGCTTTCCAGAACTACCATACAAACGTGGGTGTAACCCAGGGCTCTATTCTATGTCCTACGCTCTTTCTAATCTATATCAATGATCTCCCCGATACCATAAGATCACAAGTAGGCATGTATGCTGATGATACCACAGTTTACTCTCGCCTCGATCAAAAATCTGGTGTTGGTGACAAGGCGAACCTCGCTGCCGAGCTTGAGAAGGACCTCCAATCCGTGGAGGATTGAGGTAAGAAATGGCTCGTAAAATTCAATTCTTCCAAAACGAAGCTGCTGTCAATTAACCACCACAGACAACCGCACCTCCCTCCCATTAGCATGGAACAGGCTTGCCTCCCAGAGAGTAAATCCCTACGCCTGCTTGGCCTGACACTCTCAGCGGACCTAAAGTGGAATGACTATGTCGAATCCATTGCTAAATCCGCAGCTATGAAAGTCGGCTCTCTGTGCACGGCCCGGAAATTCTTTCCGCCTGAATCTCTCCTGCAATTATATAAAACCACCATCCACCCGTGTATTGAGTACTGCTGCCACATCTGGTCGGGTGCCTCTTCTATTCTCCTCGGGGTTCTTGAAAAAATACAGCGAAGAATCTGTAATGTGATTGATACCGACTTGGCTGACCGCCTGCAGTATCTCTCTCATCGGCTTGACGTGGCATCCCTGTGCCTCTTCTATAAATACTTTCATGACTTCTGCTCTGTCAAACTTAAATCACTGGTGCCTCCAGATGTGAATTTGCACGAGATACTAGATTGGGAACTAGGTCCCACCCTTTTACAGTGAAACCGATGAAATGTAACCGCAATTTCTACTCCAACAGCTTCTTTCCTCGCACTTCCCGCCTGTGGAATTCCCTACCGCATGCTTGCTTCCCTGACGGCTACAACCCCCAGGAGTTTAAATGTAAGGTCAATAGACACCTCCTAACAAACTAACTCACTCCCACTCTCTCCTACTCTCTACCTATGTACATCCTAAGTCGTCTATCACCCTCCTTCTCACATCTCCTATACCCAATCCCTCTATGTAACCCCCTGCGCTATAGTGGCAGTGGAATGCCTTGCTTGGGGTGACACGATTAAAAAGAAACATTTGCTTTGTGTGTTCTCCATGGGTAGATCTTTTTTCCCTGTATTGTATATATCGCATTTCCTTGTTCGCTTATTATTGTTCCAGGTTCCCAATATGCCATATAATTCTTTAAAATTCTGAAGTAAACTTCTTCACGTGGTTTGAATGCTTTTTTCATAACTATGGGTGTAATAAATACTGGTTGCACATTCTTTCTGGAATTCTGCTTTAGCTCGATTTTTGTGGTGAATTTGTTACCTCGTCCTAAACTGCTTGAGAATACCTCTTTCAATTTACGGTAAATTCGAGAAATTAAATAGCTCTTTGACTGATACTGTTTTATTCATTTCTCTTGATTAGTTGAATGATTGGAATAACTGTCTGATGGTGTAAACTTGTCCTTCTTCTAGAACAGCTGTTTCTAATGATATTGTTAAAAGTAGTTATGAGGTGACTCATTTACACTGGGATTCTTCCAGAGTATAAATAGCTACAGCTATTACTCATAAGTTAATTGAGGACTTACCACATCCCGTGATTTAGTAACAGAACATAACAATAGTGTCGATGATATATAAAGAAATGGATGAATAATTATTACTTGACAATTACGAGGACACACAAGAGTGGATAAGGTGTCTAGTAACTACAGCTAGAAGAAGAACGGTGAAGGATTTGAAACCCGTTGGAAAAGAAAACAAGATAACCGATCTTTTGTTGGCAACTGCGGGTTATGAAGTTATTATAACTTATCAGTAATTTCACACCTAAAACAGTTGAATAAAATGACTTTCCACAATATAAGCTAGCTAATAGTAAAAAAACGTAGCAACTAAGTAAAAGTTAGTTAATGCAGAGAGAGAGAGAGGCTAATTTCAGGAAAATTTCGCAAATAGTGAATGAGCCATTCATTGAATGTTATTCGTTTTAAACTGGCTGCCAAATGCTATGTTCGAGAAACTGGAATCGAAACATCAGTAATTCGAAAAGAATTAATTCGAATTAATTTGTTAAACGGCCTTCAAAATGCGGTGTATCGGCAAATGACCTTAATGCAAAATGAGAAAATTTTCACTAAAATGGTGTGTTTGATTTGTTCTGCAACAAGAATTGAATGAAAAATTAAATTCAGCAAAATTTACGGATCTAGTAGAATAAATAAATGCATATGTGAGAAAGAAAAAAGACAGAATGTGTGATAATAAACATCAAAAAGAAAAACTTTAGTGTCCAGTATAAAAAAAGGTTTGAAAAATGTTTACAATGAATTATTTTAACGTATGTGTGAATCCTACAAGAAAAAGGTACATATTGTCCAACAATATAAAGAGGAATATTAATGTATATCTTTTCATTAAAAAAGGAAAAAAAAGGGTTATTAAAAATACGAATTAATACTGTTTTACTAGACACTGAACTAGATACGAGAAGTGATGTGATTTTTATGCCCATAAATCTGAGGAAGAAATTAGAAAAACTAAGTTTAAAGCAAAGTATTGTCCAATTCAGTCAGTTAAGTGTCATACGTGATACACGTTTTGGCCGCTCATGTCTCTTTCGAGACATGACTAACTGGACAGAAAATTATTCCGCAGTAGGTTATCATTGCTTTCTGCGGTAGACTGGTTGCCAGCCAAAGCTAGAGAACCCAATCTGTTCTATTATTTAACCTATAACTGGAGGGAAGAGACGGATTAATACCTTTCCCAAGAGAATTGGTGCGTAAGTCAATGCAAACAATTCAACTGGAATACGAACTCGAATCCCTGATTTGTCGTTCCGAGTCGATATCCACTGCATCACAACGCACATCCAGTTGTATTCCTTGCATTCATTTACGCGCAAATACCTTTGGGAAAGGTATTAATCCGTCAGTTCCCTCCAGTTATGGTTCAAATAACAGGACAGATTAGGTTCTATAGGTTAGGTCGGCAACCAGGCTACCGCAGAAAGCAATTGCAATCTACTGCATATTTGTAGAACCACAGATTTTGCCACAATCATGTTTTTTCTTCTGCGTCTACATCATGGACATTTGGAAGACCGATATTATATAACAGTTTGCAAGTCTTTACTTTTCTTCGAACCAAATATTTCATATGCTTCCAATCACCAGATCATCAACATTCATTTCCATATAGAAGGACCGATATTATATAACAGTTCAAAAATATTTTTAGTTTCTAACTAAATATTTCTATTTCTGTTATGGGGAAACACACCTATTCCTCAGATAACGGACTCTATCTCTTATATTATTAAGAGTTAACAGTAAGTTCATGAGGAGTTCATAGGAGTTCTTTAGAGTTGTATTGACGTTCAGTAGAACAATTAGGAAGTTCATATTAGTCGGCAGTTAGTGGAATACTAAGGAGTCAGATTTTCCTAACATTTTCGGTGCGTTAGGTCGATTAGCAACCAACATAGCACGATTATAACCTTCAGTGCGAAAACTACGCCACAACAATTTCCTAACACTTTGATTGTATTTTGAAAGAAACATTTCACTCTCACAATTTGCCGTCGAATTTCGGTGTTGTATTTTCCGGACTCAGTTAAAACACTTCTTAGATATTGAAATATTTGTACTTGCTTAATTATAGTGTCACCGTTTGCATCTTGCGGTTGAAAAAAAAAACTTTTTTGTGGAACGATAGATTTGCATAATGAAATCCAACATAGCGTATAAGATCTTTATGTTCTAGGCAATGATAAATGGTGTTTGCACTCGTTGACAGCGTTGATAATCCCAAGTGGAAAAATAAGTCTGACTGTGTTGATGTTGCAAGTAGAAATGAATAATGAGAAAATAAGCGTTCTGTTCCGCCAAACAATGCCATCTTGTTTCCATGCTTGATATCTATTTACGTCATACAAACGACAAAAATGATCAATTATATATTTCCGAACAGAGCAGCAGCAACAGTCGTGCTGAGAAAGTGACAAATCTGACTGGAGTTATGTCTAGTATAATTATAAGAAAATAGAATCTTATAATAGTGTTGTCGTTAACAAATATTTCCCTAACAACAGTTAGCGTGGTAAGTTTAATCGACTCAAATGAACGATGAATTTATTTTAAACTAGTTTTAATATGTCTCAATATTTTGAAATTGATGGACATATTTTCACGATTAATATTTCGGATATTTCACGAAAGATTTATAAATTATATTAAACCAGATGTCGGCAACCTTTTGGAGAGTAAGGGCCAAAAACTCAATCATGGAAGAGGTCCAAATAGGTCTCCAGTGTCATGTAAAAGAACCATGTTACTAAATATCTGAATCAATTTTCTATGTGTTTGAAGAAAGCAAGGATTCAATATAATTTAATATCTGACGGAAAGTTTGCAAAACTTGAATCAGTACTGAAAGAAAATTTCATTAAAATCTATTGAAAATACTATTTTATATTCATTTAAAGTGCCGCTCACGAAAGCAATTTCACAGAAAAAGTGAAAGTGAGGCCGTACATTAATTTTGGCGATCCTTACAAATAAAAAATAAAAGTAAAACACATTCTCCAGGTAAAAAAAAATACCTTATAAATTTCGACGTAATATATTCAGATTATCAACTGTCACTTTGGTTTGGTTTTCCTATATTTATATCGCGTCAGGAGTAAGGTAGCAGGCAGGACAAATACACTCGAGGGTCGGATGTAGCCCGCGGGCCAGGGTTTGCCGACCACTGTATAAGACTGAGCATTTCAACGTGGTGCAACGGTTACCAGGTTTTTCTTATCAAATTAATTACAACTGAGTTGTGAGTTTGTTCTTCATTTGATACTTTGTACATTTGGCCTTCTACTACATCTTAATAACATAATCGCTTTGCTTGGTGCGAATTAATTAGAATGATATATTTTCTAACTTAGGAAAACGAAAAACAAGTTACTATGCTCATCAAGATTTTTAATACAATTATTAATTTCTAAATTAATCAGTTTTGAAAAAAATTAATTGACCCACTACAACCCCAGTTATCGCATTATTTCGTGAAGATTAATCATATAATACATAAAATTTTTATTTCGTATTTCCCTGTTAATAATATCCTGTAAAAACGATAATATGTTTTTTAATATATTTCTATAGAAATTATATCATTATTTTATGATATATAGTCATGTCTATTTTCAAGAAACGAGATATAATAACTTTAAGAAAATAAATTACTTTTAAAACAAAACTTGCCAGATTAGTAAATTGTCTACTATTAGTTATTTTCCCGAATTTTAAATGAATTGTAGTTTTTATTGATTAAGATGTCTAACAATGATAAAGAATTGTTTTTCATAATTGGTAGTGAATTATGTAGTGAGGTTTTTAATTTAAATAACTTAAATGAAGAAAGTGGGACATTCTTTTGTTAAAATACATACCTACGATAAAATGTAGGCAATGCATTACTAATCCAACTAACGTCGACATCGTGCCCCATGAATTCATTAGAAATATCAGCCGCAAAAAGTACCTATTTATATCCCAGCAATTTGCTCTTCTCTTGTTCTTATTATACAAAACACGAATTAACAATGGCAAGAACGTGAATAAATTATTTACTTACAATTTTGACTTTTTCTTACAAAACACACTTAGTGAAATTTTTGTGTATATACGAACTATTACAGAAGAAAGTAAAAGTTTATGGCGGTTGAATTTATTTATTCTTTACTAGAAGTATTACCCGGCGTTGTCGGGTGTAATGAAAGCTTTAAAACTAAACCATGTTCCTGGAGCTCAGACTCTTTGGACGTTAGCACAAAAGACTAAACAGCAATAGTTGTTTCCAGTTAAAGCGAAACCGTAGATTGAAGGAAAAATGAATGGATGTAAGTCAAATTTTGATTTCTTGGTATCGATATCAAATTAGTCTTTTTGTCGTAAACAGAATTTTAAAGACTAAATAAGTCCTCTGAGTAAATGGTATAATAGTTGAGACTAAGAACTACAATTATACCTACTCAGAGCCAAACCTGAAGCAAAACTTTTAATATAAGGGCTGAAAAAACACAAACATAGAGGTAGCTAAAGAGATTGTGATTTTTTCAGCCCTTATATTTAAGCTTCTGCTTCGGGTTTGGCTCTGAGTAGGTATAATTGTAGTTCTTAGTCTCAGCCATGATACCCTTTAGTCAGAGGACTTATTTAGCCTTCAAAATTCAGTTTACGACGAAAAGACTTATTTGATATCGATAGTAGGAAATCAAAAGTTGACTTACATCCATTCATTTTTTTGTCAATCTACGGTTTCACTTTAACTGAAAACAACTATTGGTTTTCAGTCTTTCGTGTTATCGTCCAAAGCGTCTGAGCTCCAGGACTATGAATTAGTTTTAAAGCTTTCATTACACCCGGGACACGCCGGGCTATACTGCTAGTAATAGAAAGGACTAGCCTTTGATTTGAGACAACTATTCATCTACTGATTTTTGAGTTGCTGCATCCACAATAGTATTCCAAAGTCAATCATTGATACTAAATATTAGTTCGCTAATTGAACAGGTGAAGAGGCTCATCCCTTGTTTCCTGTTTAGGATGCGGTTTCCGGTTTTCCCTTTTCAAGTCTTTTCACTCTTTTATTTATTTATTTCTTTTTTTTCCAATTGGAGTAGATAGACTAAACTATCGCCCGGTTCACACTCCCACATCTATTGAACAGGTGAAGAGGCTCATCCCTTGTTTCCTGTTTAGGATGCGGTTTCCGGTTTTCCCTTTTCAAGTCTTTTCACTCTTTTATTTATTTTTTTTTCCAATTGGAGTAGATAGACTAAACTATCGCCCCGTTCACACTCCACCCACATCTATTGAACAGGTGAAGAGGCTCATCCCTTGTTTCCTGTTTAGGATGCGGTTTCCGGTTTTCCCTTTTCAAGTCTTTTCACTCTTTTATTTATTTTTTTTTCCAATTGGAGTAGATAGACTAAACTATCGCCCGGTTCACACTCCACCCACATCTATTGAACAGGTGAAGAGGCTCATACCTTGTTTCCTGTTTAGGATGCAGGTTTCCAGTTTCCCTTTTCAAGTCTTTTCACTCTTTTATTTATTTTTTTTTCCAATTGGAGTAGATAGACTAAACTATCGCCCCGTTCACACTCCACCCACATCTATTGAACAGGTGAAGAGGCTCATACCTTGTTTCCTGTTTAGGATGCAGGTTTCAGTTCTCCCTTTTCAAGTCTTTTTCACACTTTTATTTATTTTTTTTTCCAATTGGAGTAGATAGACTAAACTATCGCCCGGTTCACACTCCACCCACATCTATTGAACAGGTGAAGAGGTTCATACCTTGTTTCCTGTTTAGGATGCGGTTTCCGGTTTTCCCTTTTCAAGTCTTTTCACTCTTTTTATTTTTATTTTTTCCAATTGGAGTAGATAGACTAAACTATCGCCCGGTTCTCACTCCACCCACATCTATTGAACAGGTGAAGAGGCTCATCCCTTGTTCCCTGTTTAGGATGCGGTTTCCGGCTTTCTCTTTTCCATTCTTTTTACCCTTACATAGCCCCCTGCGCATCAGTGGCGTTATCGCCTTGCTTGGGGTGATATGATTAAAAAAAAAAAAAAAAATTCCACCCAACCTTAGATTAAATAATAGAACAGACAAGGCTTTTCCCATTGATTAGTAGTATGTCTTGGAGAAGCATGAATCTGAAAAAGAAAACTGTTGAAGGAAATAATATACACCTACTGAAAAGATCGTGCATTTCACACTAAAATTACTAACTCAACAATAGTCGGCCATGTTATAGATATATATCATTTATTTTAATGCCAGCTAAGAATGTTTTTATATTTTGTAACCTTTTATCAACTGAAAATAACAGAAAAATATTTCAATTTCTTCGTTTTATGATAGAGAAAAATTGCAGCGGTTTTTCTTAACTGAATCATTCAATGTGAACTTCACTATCTTTAGCTGAATATTCACCAGTACAAAAGAAACATGCACGATGGCAGCAAAAAACATTGCCTTAAAGAAAACATTTCAGTGGAGCTGTTGCAAGATATTGATTGTTGAACAAAAGAAGGAGCGAGGAAGGACGAGTAGATCAGCGTCTGTTCCAATAATCGGCTAAATTTTTATAATTCATTTTATGAATTCATTCATAATAAATTTAACTTTAACTTAATTTCACAATAAATAATAATAAATTCGCATCACCTTGTGTTTGAAAATTATATTCAATGCTTTCCACCCAATTTTTAGGCTTAAAAAGCTCATTAGTAACGTATTAAAAAACTTTGTATTTAGGTAAATTATAAAATAAAAATGAAGTAATCGTACTAAATAACCCGGTTAACTGATTCGAGTGCTGTGTAATTTTCTGTGAAAAAATTTAATCTGTTATTAAATGGGGATTCAATCTTTCTTGATATAAAATTGAATTAAATGTTAATACAACATTTAATAGAGTATATTAACATTTCATGCACTGTGTCAATTGCAACAAACATTATTATTTAGAAAATAAATTGTTAAAACAACGTGGATAATAAGAAGTTTATCATCTCGTTTTCTGAATCTTCGATGTTCAACCGAATTTATATTGGCATGATTGGAATTGCATTTCTACCTTTAGTCTGCAGAAAATTTAGTTAAGTCTGAAGAATATTCCACATATACTAAATTGATAAACAATTATAATAGTAGGGCTGTTAGCCGAGTGATATCTTCAACTAGTTTCATCCAGCAAAAATGAAGTGTACGAACATCTAAAAAATGTTCTGCAACACATACTGTTTGTGTCACACTTGTCAAAACTGACAGCATTTGTACCAGCCATCTTTCCTAACTTGTTATAGACGCCATAATAGTTTGCATAATGTCCATCTGTTTACCTAGATCAAGAATATCATATTCTGCATAGGAAATGGATTGTCTACCCCAGCTATAATGAATGAGGCTCGTATTAATTGGGGACTAGTTCCACATCAGGTTGGCACGCTGAATATGATTTCTGACACAGATATCGCTCTGTTACGAATATCCTTTATCTCCGTTATCAAAATATACACACTTTTTGCTTAATAAATAAAAACATTATCAAATTGCGTGCATACTAGATTTAAGGAGGCAAATGATAAATATTGCAGTTGCATTTAACACATTCTTGATAGGAAATCACAGGAAAGCAATAATCTAGAAGAGAGTTTCAAAGATACGGGGGAAGAAATAATAAAAATAGAACTTACGGTTATATTTAGCACTGATGTAATGAGACCTAATCACCAGTCTAATACTGAAATTCAAGAATAGAGTTAGCAAAAAGAAAAGCTCACATGTAAAAAAAAATTATGACCGATATTTGAAAAACTTAAAAAAAGGAGTAAACATGATTGCTTTTACTGTTCCACTCGAGTAGAACTGGACTCATGTTGCATAAATTAGTGATTTTCTAACAGCGGGTTAGATGGGGCTCAGTACCGCAGAAGTCATATAACTTTCCTTTCAACATGGTGGTCTCCTGTCTCTCTGTAGGAAGGTGAACATTCAAGAGTGTGAGACTCACCTTCCTGATGTGTCCAACTAGCGTCCAGTTGGCAGACAAAAATACTTGGCATCTGGTGATGCATACACCCGCAGATACGATGAGGTTATAAAAGACATTGCTAGAAAATCAAACTGGTTGATTATACTTTGCTCTACGACACAAACATCAAAGAGGCATTCTATCATACCTTCGATTTTCTAATGAGATGCGCACAAAATGGGATTGTACTCAACAAAGACAATTTCAAATTTGGTCCGCATTTCATTACAAAATCAAAGCTATAATATAATTGGTCTCTTCTATAAATACTTTCACGGCTTCTGCTCCGATGAACTTAGATCACTGGTGCCCCCTAAATACGAATTTGCACGAGATACTAGATTAGCAACTAGATCCCACCCTTTTACAGTGAAACCGATAAAATGCAGCCGTAACTTCTACTCCAACAGTTTCTTTCCTCGCACTTCCCGACTGTGGAATTCTCTTCCAAACGATTGCTTCCCCGACGTCTACAATCTCCAGGAGTTTAAATGTAAGGTCAATAGACACCTCCTAACACACTAACCTGCTCCCATTCTATCAAACACTCTTCCCATCTGCCTAACCCTCATCCTCGCTATCCTTATTCATCTGTCACCTTCCTCCTGACATTCCCTATGTCTAACCACTCCTTCTCTTTACCTTCCCCTATGTAGCCCCATGCGCAATAGTGGCAGTGGAATGCCTTGCTTGGGGTGAGATGATTAAAAAAAAATAAAAAAATAAAAAAATATCTTATCACTCATAGTAGATTTACCGTCTTGGGATGAAATGTTTTTTAACATTTATCTATATATGTATGCATATGACTAAAAATAAGTCGCTTTTGCAGCAAGGATTGTTACTTATATCAATCGGAGACCCAGTTAATATATACCCATTGCCCTTTAAGCCATCCACTAGTATACCGCACAATTTACTTTATGTACGTCAGTGTTAACTAGCCGCCTGAGTTCCAGTTGTAATCTCCGGTCAGGTTAATTTAAGTATTCGTGTTTTCGTCCTGATGATAAAATTTTTAAATAAGTATGGCCTCGACTACTTTGTAAATAATAATGTTGAATATTCCGTAATGAGATGCGAAGAAAAATAAAACGCGTAATAGTTGATAAGGATGTGGGTTGTGGTACAGTGGATATCGGCTCGGAACGAGAAACCGGGGAGCCGAGTTCGAATTCCAGTTGAATCCATTGTATTCACTTACGCGCAAATACCCTTGGGAAAGGTATTAATCCGTCTATTCCTTCCGGTTATGGGTTAAACAGCAGGACAGATTGGGTTCTATAGCCTTGGTCGGCAACCAGTCTACCGCAGAAAGCAATGGCAACCTACTGCGGAATAATCTTCTGCCCAGTCATTCATGTATCTTTCGAGACATGATCGCTTAAGCGTGTATCACGTATGGCACTTAACTGACTGAATAGTTGATAGGCAAACAGATACAAAACAGTAGAGAATGTTTTGTTACAAAAGTATATAGAAGTATATTTTGTTAGGAAAATATCAATTCATATAAATGAAAAGGACATATGAAAAGCTTTGTTTACAGTACACGTAATACTTTTCGAAATCTGGTTAATTATGCATGTTTCTGATTTTTCTAAAAAGATCAATAGAATGAAATAGACAGACGTAACAGCATGGAACGTCTACAAATGTTTTGTTTTAATGGAATAAAATTGATTTAAATGTTGATTTTCCTTTGTTTACGAATGGACGTTATTTGTAATTATACAGTGAAATCTTAGAATTTTAGTTTTAATAAGGCAAGAGAACATTGAACTGTTTGACATTAGACACTTGTTCCAAATCGATTTGAAACAGAATTATCGTCTGATAGTATTATTGTTTCTTTTTGCTTTTGTGATTGATTAACTTTTCAAATGCATTAGCTTACTTCCATTAATGTCTTGTCCTCATTTACAGAATTCATTATCAAAAGTTTTCTCAATTTCTGTTTGTTTACTAATTTTGAAATAATTAGACTCAGCAAGATACAAGTGCACTTACCAAAAGACTGAACTAACAAATTTTCAAACATTTTATAGTTACCTATGTGGCTTGCTTGTCACATTAGGCATATGACATTTGTGTATTCATATGGCTTATGTACTTATCTTTCGACTGAATTTCTGTCTTCGTACAGAGTGCAAATCTTCTTCTTTTATGTGTCCAGTCCCTTCAGGACGTAGGCGATCATGGTTCTCCACGTCTCCCTATCCCTTGTGCCTCTTAGTATGTTTGCTCCTGTTACTTCTGGTAACCCCAGTTCCATCATCCACCTGATCAGGCCCTGAAAATATGTTATCCGCTGCCTTCCTCTGTCTCTCTTTTCTTTCCTTTCTGATACGGACTGGCCAGATAAAAGGAAAGCCAAGTCTCTGTGTGTGTGTGTGTGTGTGTGTGTGTGTGTGTGTGTGTGTGTGTGTGTGTGTGTGTGTGTGTGTGTGTTTATAAAATAAGACAGAAATCCCGGCAAAATATTACTCCGAATTCACGTCAGAAACAGCGAAGCTAACCTCTTCTCCTCTAGCGACTCTGACAATGAGAAGAAATCCCTCCCGAAATTTTGAAATGATTCCGAGATAAATTCTCATACAATCATTCAGAACGTAAAGGTAACACAAGTACACCTACGCACAATACATTCTTTCGTATCTGTATCTGATGAAGCCTGTAATGGCGAAATATATAATCAAATCTATTTTTATGAAAAATTTACAGTTGTCAAATTTGTATATAAAATATAAACTTCGTAGAAAAAATATATTTCCTAAATCCAAAGTTAAGATTAAATATACAAACTTACATTAATTATAAAGACTCTGCTTAAATAAAAATATCCGGCGCCACCCACTACCGGCTCTTCTAAGAAATCCAAACGATATAGTCTAGTCACTGGATAATAAAACTTACAAGGTTAAATCTGTCTAGAAACCAAAGACTCTCATTAATCGACCACTTTAACAACATCCTCTCCAAAATTCCAACGGTCAGAGATTTATTCCCCTATCACTAACCCCCACCAACACCCCTAACAAAACCAAACAAATATAAGGAAAGAGGATTTCTATTACTTTTCTCACCGCCTGATGAGACATGGAAGTTTCAATGTCGAAACAAACGTACCTTTGTCGTGGATATATATAGAAAAATTATGTACATGTGCTAAAATATAATTTATAATAAATATTCACAGCTGTATATATAATATATCGAGCACTGTTTTAAATTAATGTTTTGGACGTTGTAAGAATGCTTCGTTCTGTATTCACTCGGATATATATATATATAGTCATCCACAGACAGATCTGTTTTGCTGTATCACAGCTCATCAGTACGGTTAGACATCCAATTGCTTTTAGCCAGGATTGAGACCCGACCTCTGAGCTATGGGCGCTCAGTAGAAAAAGGTAGACTTTCAGCGTGAGATATACAATGTAAACATACGCCAATGGCTGAGAGTATTCTTATTCATTACTGAATAAACGATATGCAGATGCTAGGGTAGCTACAGTTTTTTCAAAATCTACCATTCCTCCAGAGTTCTCAATCAGGGTTTAAGTAGTATATATATATATATATATATATATATATATTAGATAAAATAATAATAATAATGATAATATATATATATATATATATATATATATATATATATATATATATTATTAATTTAACAAATTGTAAGTTTGAATATTTGTTTAGAATGAAGAGAGAGAAATTGTTTATATACACTTATTTATACAATCAAAAACAACAAAAATCAATGATTAATTTGTTTTTCAGTTGTTATAATGAACACAATATATTGGCAGTTAAATTTGTTCAAAAATGTTACATTTAAATCAACGTATATAAATAAGCATTTATGAAAATATTAAAATAATATTATAGCTATTCAATGATTTTTACAATGTCTTTACTAACAAAAAATTCTGAAATTCAGAGTCGACATTCGACATCAATTGTCAACGTATTTCTTCTAATTGAATAGATAGATAGATAGATAGATAGATAGATAGATAGATAGATAGATAGATAGATAGATAGATAGATAGATATATATTCTGGTTTCTTTAGAAACCGTGAACTAGGAATAAAAAATATTATCTCCTCAGTTGATGTGAAAATATTTAACAAATTTAAACAGTCGCAAGCCCTTTCAGTTGTTCAATTTTTAACAAAATGAAGGCATTAAGACGAGGTAGAAATATTTTACCAATTAAGATATGAATTAGTTCTGTGTACGACGATAAACTTTATCCGGAATAATGCCTCCAATCTAGAGGCTTGGGTTTTGATCAGCGTGGAACAACCTCTTAATTGATGTTTTTCTTAAATCCACTTTGACCTGAGATGGTAACAGCTGTTCAATTCTTAGTTATGATCAGGGATCATTCAAACAAAAACAAAATACATTTTTATAATAAAATTACCAAAATATGTATTTATAGCATAAAGACAAGCAAATGATTTTAAGACCAAATAACCAGCAATGCACTTTATAGTAGAATTACCAACAATTTAGTTTCGTCGTAGCTGAAGCCATGCAATTGCTTTCGAAATATATTGAGTTGAAGCTTTACAGTTGTGTTCAAAATATTAAACAATTTCGGCATTAACTAATCCATAGAAGCTGATATGTTTCCGAAAAAATCAGCTATGCGAAAGATCAAACTATATTTCGAAATATAACCTTAAAACTAGGAGAAAAAATCTATCATCATCTTTCCTAGTAATTATGTCTGTACACAAATGTATCTTCACAAGTGTCATCAACCACGTATTCTATTGTGAAAGCAAAGTAACATATACTTTTATTACGTTAAATCTCCCAAGAAAATTACATTTTCCCATTAAATGACCCATAAAAATCGATATGCCATTAAGCAAACAAACAAATCTCAAAAATGCTGATTGCTTTTATTTTATCTTGTTTTCAGTATTTCAAATATTCGCATTATCACATAAACAGGTAAGGCAAAATGTATGTTTCATTGAAGCGAAAGTGTTTGCTTTAAGAAAGATTAAGTAAAAAAAATATTTCTCTACAACCCAATAATACCTACCCGAACAAAACATACACATACATCAACCCACACACACACACACACACACACACACACACACACACATATATATATATATATATATATTAAATATAGAATATCAAACGCACGCCATTATTTTTATACATTATTCGAACCATTCCACAAGCTCTATATTTTGGGTCAAACTTCACCATAGCTTTAACTGAACAAAAGAAAGGTCAGAACGATCAGTTGGTATTGGAGATTTGGGCTGAAACTCTACAGCCGAAAGAATTATCATTCCTCACTAATATAATTCAAAGGGCACACCCAAAAATGCTTTTGTGCCTCATGGAAAAATAAGTCAGTCAGTCAAAGGCCAGGTTTGTATCTCATTAAACTATTTCTTACATCAACAGTACTTGAAGAATTCTGGAAATGTCATGACATACCGAAATGGTTAATTTTGTCTTGTTGATTTCTGTTTTATCGAAAATTTACGAGGATATGTTGCAGTGTTTTTTGCCAGTACAGGAAAAGTCCCTTAAAAAAAATTGACGTTTTGCCATTTCGTGAAATTTTAACAAGTGAATCGGCCCAAAAGGTTTTCTTAAATTTCTCATTTAAAATATATAAACACGGAAAGAGAAACTGCCTAGAAATAGACCACGTGGATAAAACAAGAAAAAGTATAATTTGTTGGAAAATAACAGGACAACTTATAATCTATAACGTGTGTTCTCGGATTTAACTTCTATGTCGTGGTTCTACGTGTAATTTTGTGTCAGTCAGTGTGTTAAGTGCCATATGTAATACACACTTTAGCGATCATGTTTCGAAAGAGACATGACTAAATGGGCAGAAAGATTTTCCTTCACTAAGTTGCCATTACATTCTGCCTAGACTGGTTGCCAACCAAGGTTATAAAACCCAGTCTGTCTTGCTATTTAACTAATAGCTGGAGGAAGAGGTAACGGATTGATACATTTCCCAATGTTACTTGCGCCAATGTATTCAACAAGAATTCGAAATCGGCTTTCCAATTTCTCTTTCAGAGACGATAACAACTGCACCACAGTCTTGAGGAATATGCACATAGTCATTCCTTAAAGCTATCTGCTTTTAATTTGTTTTTTGGAATGGCATGTTTGCCTGCGATCACTGTATCACAACGTATGTAACGATTCACACAGACATTACACATTCACAAGCAAGCACGGGCGCGTTTTTTGTTTATGTGTGTGTGTGTGTGTCCACTCGTAACAAAGCGTTGAAGAGCCAGAAGAATTGATTGATATATGGCATGAGATTACATCATCTTAAATACGCTTACTAGTATTTTTAGATGATCCCGTAATAAATCCTAGAAAAAATAAGAAAGTGATGGCAATAATGATTGGGCTTATATGCCTTACTTGAATTATTAATCATTTCAGTATTTCATTTCGGCTGTTTTCCTCGTTTAGGTCGTTGCCGTCACAAAGTTTTAGCTTACATCAAATATATTTCGATCCGGGTAACTTAAATAGAAATTCGAACACTTTATTAAAGCTACATGTGTATAGTGTTCTCGTTCTACAGCTCGTGACCAAATATATCTATTCTAGTTCTTAATTTTGGTAATGGTCAGTAATTGTTTGTTTCAACTGAGTCCATGTGCATACTCTTTGGTGCATCAATTGAAGTAGCAAAGGTTATGTTACCAAATTCGCCAATCAAACCTTGGATCCACTTAGCTATTGCCTCGTAGGCCAATTGTCTGTGACGTATTTGGTACCATAAGCTGTTAATGAAGGCAAATGGTGCTCGCTATGTTTGACTCTACACACAAAATCTTTACATATTTGGTTCAGCTGCTGTCATTTTTCTGTTTCTCTTTATTGTCAGCTACCATATTGTGGATGCACGTTGTGGTACATTGGATATCGGCTCAGAACGAGAAATCGAGAAGCCGAGTTCGAATTCCAGCCGAATTCATTGCATTCACTTACGCGCAAATACCCTTGGGAAAGGTATTATTCCGTTTCTTCCTTCCAGTTATGGGTTAAATAAGAGGACAGATTGGGTTCTATAGCCTTGGCTGGCAACCAGTCTCCCGCAGAATGCAATGGCAACCTACTGCGGGATAATCTTCTGCCCAGTCAGTCATGTCTCTTTCGAGACATGTTCGCCCAAGCGTGCTTCACGTATGGCACTTTAACTGACTGACCATATTGTGTTTATTTCTATATTCTGCTTAATAAAATATTAAAACGTCTTGAGAGGTGTTACTGTCACCCTCTCTGCAGATTTTAAAGCCATTTTGATCTATCAAAAGATCTCATAATGTACAAAAAGAAATAGTAATTGATGATTTGTAAAAGAAAATTAAAAAAACTTAATATTACTACTGACATGAGAACTTTTTGGAGAGCGGCCAGTAGAATAGTTCACATAAGAGAATAGTAGATTGCTATGTGACTTCTGTCATTCTAGAGGGCAATGAATGCTGGACAGTATCATCAAAGATAAAGAAAAAACTTGAAGCAACTGAAATGTTGTTCTACAGAAGTATGATGTGAATAACCGAGCATATAAACAATGATGAGGTTTTAGAAATGTTGGAAACGAACGGGATATTAATACAGAACACCAGAAAGAGAAAGCTGAAGTACTTAATACATGTAATGAGGAAAGATGTCTTGGAAAATCTAATACTCACAGGTCGGATTGAGGGAAAGAGATACAGGGGAAAGCAGCGGATAACATATTTGGATGGCTTGAGAAAGTGGATGTCAGAACGGTGTTTGGGTGGGGTAACAGGAGAAAGGGTGTTAAGAGCCACCAAGGATAGGGAGACGAGGGAAGTCATGATCGCTTACGTCGTGAAGGAACATGGCAAACGGAAGAAGAAAATCAACTACTGAGCATCGAAAATGCAACGCTGCTACTGAACACAAACTTAACAACGACTAACTCGTATGTGAAAAGAAATTTAAACGTAAACGTCAGTCCTACTCGACCAGCTTATTTTAACGCATTTCCCGCTCGTGAAACTCTCTTTCGTTTATTTGCTTCCCTGAATGCCACAATGACAGAAAATTTAAATGCAACGTCAATTACTATCTTCTATCTTCTTGAATGTCTTTCATCATTTATCCTTTCCTCTAGACTTTTCTCTCACTGTTACCCCCTATTTGCATCCTTGGCGCTCCCATCTTACTTATAGTGAAATGATTATAAAAAAGTCCATAAATTAAAATCTATTCAGTAACATAGAGGAGAACCTGAAATATACTCAACCCCTGCCTAATAAGAAAAAATAATTCCGCTCATTGATACAATAATTAACCCAAAACAGACAGTTAAACTTCCAACAAAAATTTCTTTATTCCTTCCATCTACCTGACATACACCTAAATATCTTATACTAAAAATGGAGCCCCAAATATACAACTGGAAAAGTTTTTCCAATAGAATCAGATTAATTATCAAGGCTATGATGATAAACATTGTTGCAATTACAATAATCACCAAAAACAACACAAAATTATGTATTTTCCTCTCATACCATATATCTTATCATTCTATCTTCAATTATCTCTGCGCCTGATTTATTAAACATCTAAAAAAATAAATCACTCAAAATGGTTGACGTCAACTTCGAAATACCTAGTTTTATATATGTCGGTTGCTTACGCGTTTCAAACAATAAAAATCTTCATATATTCAACGAAACGACAGTGATATCCGAAAACGCCATGCATTAATAATCTTCCAGGATTAATCTCATTTCTACTCTAGACATTGGTTAATTTATTGTAATAAAATATTTGTTAAGCCATGATTAAATTCTCTTCACTAAAATATTTTGAATGTTATTGATATCCATATAACATTTCTATGATTTCTAATATTTTATTTTGTTTTATACATAAACATTTACAGTTGTAACATAAATAAACGTAAGTGACAATATATTCTCTACACACTTTATTTACTTATTTCAAACAAAGCAGGGAATGTAGTTCTCAATAATGATAAATCGTTCTTAGACAGAAATCAACAGTTTAAGAATACCGCGTTAAAATTTACGAGTGCATTTATTGTTTTAAAAAATGTACGAATTTTATTCGTTTTGTTTATGGAGCAGTTGCAATAAATATAATTGGTTTTCTGTAATTGTTAAGGCCTCGTTCTGTCTTTACTATGAATCGTTTTATGGTAGCTCCTCTTCTTGTTATATTATTTACATGAATTTAAGCGTATTATTTTTTTAGTCGGTATCACCTATGGCAGGCAGTAAAGCCACTGCGAAATTTTACAGGGTGTGGAAGAATTAGGAATAGAAACATTAATAATAAGCGAGAAAGGGGAAAGAATAATGAGGAGCAGTTGAATAATAGGTTTTGTCGTTTTATTTTTGAAATAGCTAGATGTAACTGCAGGTTCAATTCTAATGGTTTTTTCGTCGCATTTCTTGCTTCTCTGGCGACTACAATCTTAAAAAATTGAAATGCAGCATAATTCTCCACCTTCTCTTTTCATGCAAGCTGTTCTTATATTGTGCGTTTCTCTCCCTAAATTCCTTTTTATTCTCTTCCAACTTTAGAAACCCTTTCTGTGTTAGTGACGTTATCGCTATGCTTAGAATGAAATTATGAAAATTATTAACAAACAAAGAAATAAATTACAAAAATGTATGATAATTATGAACAGAGCGTACGACATATTTAAATCGATGGACAACAATATAAAATTAATTGGAAAAATTTATATTCAATATGTTAGATGTGCATTGTGATGCAGTGGATATAGACTCGGAACGAGAAACCGGAGAGCCAAGTTCGAATTTAAGTTGAATGCCTTTCATTCACTTACGCACAAATACCCCTAGAAAATGTATTAATCCGTCTCTTCCCTCCAGTTCTATAGCCTTTACTGGCAACCAGTCTATCGCAGAAGATAACCTACTACGGGATAATCTTCTTAACTAACAGGACAGCTTGGGTTCTAAAACCTTGGCTAGCAACCAGTCTACCGCAGCAATAAATAACAACCTACTGTTGGATAATCTTCTTCCCAGTCATTCATGTCTCTTTCGAGACATGATCGCCCAAGCCTGTATCATGTATGGCACGTAACTGACTGACTGACTGAATAGTCAAGAGACAGTTTCAGAGAATATACGGAACATTGAAAAGCATCTTTACCTTGTTCCAATACTGCATTCTCTGTTGCGTTTCCTTACATCAATGGTAAGAACTACTACAAAAAGTTTCATTCCATGAATTGTAATTGAAGGCGATAAACTACTAAATGGCAATCATAAATCAGAGAGTGCTTCAACAAACAAAAAAAAACACATCACTTCGACATTTTCAGTAGCAGCAACAAAAGGGCTAGCATATAGAAATAGATGAGTAAATAATGATGTAGTTAAGTTGTTAACTCTCATCACAATGAAAAACAAATCGTTGGAACGAAATTCTCATCGCTATTAGACAGAATACAAACTTATTAGCACTGAAATATCTAATATACTAAAAGCAGTGTTTGAATGAAAAAATACTAATTTCAACCGAGAAGCACTAATAATTCGATCAAGTAATACTGGACAGTTTTTCTATGGAATCTGCTAATTTTGTTTTACCATTAACGTTCGAATCATGATGAACGACAATAACAAATAACAAATTAAACGACATAATGACGCATCAAAAAAATAGGTAGACTTTCAAAATGTGTCTTAAGCAATACAATTTAGGACAGATTCATAACAAAGATTTTCTGTGAATTGCTCTACATAAACCACACACACACACACACACACACATATATATATATATACATATATATATATATATATATATATATATATATATATATATATATATAGGTAAAGAATACCTAGTGAGCGAGAGAGAACTACCTAGGTTTCACCTAAACGTATCGTCAGGGAAAGTTGGCTAACGAGGAAAAGAACAAACGACGTGTAGAAAGGAAATTACATCAACGTGACCAATAAGGAAAACACCAAACACAGATAGGGGAGAACTTCATTATAGAAAACAAATTTAATTTTTAATTTCATATCTTTTACAGTTTTTTAAAGATGAATGAATGCCAAGACGAAAACAAAAAGCGAAAACCAAAAATGATACAAACCCACCATAAGCAAACTTAATCCAAAAGACAAGGCTTTCTTTTACCTACATTTATTTAGTATTTCAGTTTTGGAATTCAATAAATTATCGGTTTGTTTATACGATGCTCTAGCAAGTTCTTCCATTTCAAAATTGGGTCTATATTAAGCTCTTGATTAATGGATCACACATAAGTGGATAGGCTGCTGCTATGTTTATACATTTCATTATTAAAGCAACTAGTATGATTGTAATACCTATATATATATATATATATATATATATATATATATATATATATATATTTGCAAAAATTATTTTTTTCATTTAGAAACGAGTTATTTCGTGACACATGTTTCTACATTTGGGTGTCTTTGGGCTATTTACAATAACTGATTTTACCTATGTAACAGGGATTTTTTATGAACGCGTAATTTTCAAAATTAAGAGAAGTTAATTAAGTCTCTTAAACTAATTTCATACCTGATTGTTTGATCTTGTTAGGTATTTCTTAGTATGGCTACATTTGAAGATAATTTCTATTCTTTCTTTAGTAATTCATTTTCTCGCAACAAAATAACAGCCAATTTTCCTCCTGGTAAATCTGCATATTTTACAACTGTTGTAAAGTGTGGCTGTTTTTATTATACTCCAAGTTATATCTGGGTCATTTACATATTTTAATTTCAATTTTTACTTTGACTATCTCGTTTTGTACTATGTTTTAGGTTTTCCCGTTTAAATGTAGACTTATGGTTATTTCATCTAGGTTTGAAGCTGTCTTTGGTAGATCCTGAATATGTTTTGTTTGACCATGTATGTCCCGTACTTTTGGTTTGTAAATGAAGCCTTTTGTATTACAAAGTCAGTAAAAAGGGAATTTTTTGTCCCTAGAATTATATTTCTTGTTAATGATGTTGTTTTGTACGTTGTTATTTACATTTCTCACATTATGTTTCTTTATGTAATTTCCTAAATTATTAGTACAGCAATTGTTTGATTGAATTCCTGTTGAAAATTTTGTTTACCTTTGAGTTTTTGGAAAATGTTTATCGATTAAGTTAAAAAAGTATTTGTCTAAATTTCTGAAATGAGATGTTATTTACACCATTTACATTATTTGGATCATTTTGCTCGTCTTTCTTGCTAGTTGTACGACGTTTCGATCGTTTTATACTCCGATCTTATTCAGCTGCTAGGAATTTGAAACCGAAATCTTTATTATCAATGCTGGGTTATATCATTCACATCCTTTGCGTTACTTGTTCATCACTGATGTAGTCTGGTATTGAACTCACAACTCTTTGGCTCAAGTCACACGAACTAACCAACGTCTATATCCACTGGGACATGTGTCTTTCAGAACAACTGCATTTCGGGACTTACAGACCTAAAAGTCAGTTACCATTTTTTATCGGAGATCATATTGCAATTTTTAAATGTTAATGGTTTTCTCTAGTATTTTTTATGTTAATGTTTTTTTTTAGTATTTTTTACCGAAGTCCATATTGCAATTTGACACTAATGTTTTTCTCTGGCACTCCATATTACTTTATTATTGTATTCATCTCTATACTAGTTTGGCTTAGTAGATTTTTGCAGCCTAGTATATGTGCTGATTAAGTTTACCTAGTTTCCATTGGCGTTCTCTATCTATTGTTTTGACTTCATTCAATAGGGGACAGTGATCCCTCTTTTCCTGCATATTTCCACTTGCGTTTCAGCCTTGCGATATTATTGTAGCTTTAACTTAAAGGGGCGGCATGTTTCTTTTTTATATTTCTTTCCAAAGCTATATAGAATGGGGTACACACTGTCCTTAGTCATGTCCTACTCTGTTGTGGGCCTTACTCGGGAGAGGTACCTGTGAAGTGTAGAATCAATTCCAGAATCTTCCTGTTGTTATATGGACTACAGAAACTTTGTATTTCTCCGATAATCTCTTCATATAGGGTAGACAGACCGAGGCTGTTATCTGAGAGCTGTTATTCTCATGCACCCGCCTTCCGTGTGTGTTGGAGTTGTTTTCATGTACGCTGGATAATTGTTTCGTTATAGGATACTGCTTATACTCACCATTTCCTGTTCTTATGACACTCGGTCGCCGCTTATGACTTTTGCTCAGTGTTAAAGGTAACGGACAATCCCTTTCTTTATATTGCATGGGTGGTGGGAGTTGAAGTTGAGGTATTATGCGGTGAATATTGGCATGCAGAATACAGATGTCTTCAACCTCATCCCTTTTCGAGTTATTAGCACATTCAGGAATGCCAGAATGTTCTCACTCACTTTTTCCATAGGGAACTGTAAGGGTGACCTTATTGAGTTTGCATGATCAAGTAGCGTTTGGACCTTCACCTGGTGGGGCCAGCGTATAAAGTTGTCATCAACGTATCCCAGCCATAGAGTTGGCTATAGTGCTGTTCATTTTAATGCCCTCTCTTCAAAGTATTTCATGTATAGGTTAGACAGTGATTGTGATAATTGCGATCCCATTGCTAAGTTTTCATCCTGCCTATATATGTCTGATCACAATCCGGAGTGTGTTGTTTGTGTGCAGAAAGTCAGCATTTCTATGAGGTTATCTAATGGAATAGAGGTACGTTCTCGTAAGGATTAGCCCGTGGCTAGTCTTTCCATGACTACCGGTAGTGCCTCCACCGTAGGTACCTTGGTAAACATGCTCATCACATCCAGGCACACCATCTGGTCGCATTTGATGGGAACATCTTTGATAAGTTCCATTAAGTGGGCGGGGTTTCAAGCATATGTAGGTGATTTTCCTCTCAGTGGGTCAATTATATTTACAAAGAAGCGACTCAGTGTGTGTCACACCGAGCCTAGGTTGCTAACAATCATCCTTAGCGGAATACCATCTATATAAATCTTAGACCATACATGTGAGGTAGATAGCTGCTGCGTTGAGAAATCTGCCTTTATGCCTTAGGCTGGAAGTGACCCTTGTACTTGATTAGGATCTGAGACAGCTGTCGTTTCTTTTTTCAACGTGGGGTCTTTCTTTACTTTGCTATAGCTACCACTTATAATAGGGTCTTCCAGTATTTTGTTGTATTCAGCACATATGCTAGGCTAGGAAAATCTCCTAAGCCGACCGTGCATAGAAATGAATACAATATGGGAACCAGTAATACGGAGTGCCAGAGAAAATTATTAGTGTCAAATTGAAATATGAGCTCTGTTAAAAATACTAGAAAGAAACATTAACAAAAAAAAGAGATAACCTTCAACATCAAAATATTGCAATATGAACTCTGGTAAAAAATGTTTACTGATAATGTTTTATAAATCCCAGAAGTTCAGTTAATCCAGTGGATGTAGACGTTGCCACAATGATGAAAATAAATGATTCGGTTCGAAACTTTTAGCACATGAGGAAGACCGGAGCCTAGAACGGCCGAAATGTCGTACAAATTGAGACAAAAATAAGGACAACAATGTAATTAGTGCCAAAACATATTTGTCCTATTTTAGTTCTTACTTCCAAGTTAAATGGTGGGATTAAGCAGATAAAATTTCGATTTCTGTTATTGTTTTTCTTTTCCTGCCTGGTTGGAGTTCGTATTCTAAAATGCTCTTATGACCAGAAGTTTTTTAGACATTTTCATTTTGTTTTTTTTAATTATGTTTTTCGTCAAATATTGTTTTGCTTGATTAAATTTATGATAGCCTGTGCGCTATTCTTTAATGGATATGCTTGATGTTTGTGGTTTTGTTTACTTATTGCTTTCATATATATATATATATGCTTCCGTTGAATAGTGGGCCAAATTTAAGAAGTGGTGACTATTAATATCAACGTTCGTTTTATTGGCCATACGTAGTTATCACAGTTTAGGTATATTTTCTTATCGCCCGGTTCACACTCCACCCACTTCTATTGAACAGGTTAAGAGGCTCATCCCTTGTTCCCTGTTTAGGATGTGGTTTCCGATTTTCTCTTTTCCAATCTTTTCACTATTACGTAGCCCCCTGCACATCAGTGGCGTTACCGCCTTGCTCGGGGTGATACAATTAAAAAAATCATTAAAAATTGTATACATTTTTCTTTAGTGGCATATCTCGATTTCGAACGATTGATATTATTTTCAATATGAAAGAAAATGAAAATAAAAAATGTAAACTCAAAGATGTGTAATCATTCAATCAACATTTATAATAGTAGTAAAATTAATACTAAATGAATACACATATACATGTTTATACATATATATTTATATTATGGCGTTAGAGACAAGGCCAAATTTTTAAACAGATACACCAGTCGACCGCTTCCTTCCCCTCTCATCAGAACTGTAAACTGGGGAAAATTTTTGAAAAATTCTGAAAGGCAATTTTTTGTAGGAGACAGTAATGAACGGAAAAGGACGAATTGTGGTTTTACTAAGGGTTATTACATCCGAAGATGCTAGAGACTCAGCAGAGAAAGTCCAAACAAACACTCTCTTTGTTTATAAAGAGAGGGTCTACTAGACCAGATAAACAACGTCTCCAGCAACTTCAGATGGAACAAAGATTCTGATCTGACCAGAACACAAAACCAGTCTACACTAAAATCCGCAACACAACTTGGATTATTTATCAAATGATGACCAATGGAAGACCCGTATATATTTCGAATGGTATCACCAGACCAAAAATTCATATCAAGTATTTTAGTAAGCACATGTTGTTTAATTCTAATATCCAAACGCTGCGTTGTTCTACATATGTAGTCGAGTCAACAACTACATTTCCAATCGTAAATAACGGAATTAATATGGTGGTGGGTCGAACGTCTTTTCGCATAGATGGAAGGACAAGTTCAAGTTTAAACACAACACGTACGTTAGTTGCATAATAACACTCACGTAAATTTATGGAAATCCGCTTGGCAAAGGTCTCACTAACCCAACCCAATCACGGTATTCGGAGATAGACTAAATATTTTCTGTTGGATCTTTGATTTTCTTTTACACAGCAATCTTACCTCGAATAATCGATTGAACAATGTCCGACGGATAACCATTGTTCACAAAGATACTAGTTATGCTACTAATTTCATTTTTCAATTTGTCATCTGCACAAATAATTAGCGCCCTATTGCTCAAATTCCTAATCAAGTTAAGTTTTTGTTGTTTAGGACAAAAAGAATCCCAAGGAGTGTAATGACCCGTAAAGGTAGACTTCCTATAAACTGCAGTAATAAAAGAGGAAGGTGTTTTGTGAGCCAGGAGAACTAAGAAGGACAAAGAACAACTGGCTTCCTTATTTCCTGTAAATTTAAGGTCAGGTGAGTCGGGAAAAAAAGTGGTCAACGTCTGATTCATTGTTAAAACGCAAAATGTGTCATCAATATAACGAAAAGAAACCGTTGGCCTAAAAAGAGTGACTTAAATAAGTCTTATCTGGCATAGTACATGGAATGATAATGATATATTCCAGTGATCGAAATGAAGAATTCGGTTCGAAATTCTTACCACCTGAAGAAGATCTGAGCGTACAATGGCCGAAACTTTGTAAACCTGACAATAATGATAAGGACAACTGTCCGAAAAATTTAAATAATGTATTTTCCTTTCGTTGAAAATAGATTTATGATAAAAGGAAACAGACAAAATTGATTTTAACCTGAAATTTATACTTGTAATACAAAATAATATTATACTGTCCAGCCTTTTTTCTTTTATAGATAATTATAAAAGCTGACACTAAATTTAATGATTGTATATTATTATGTTTCTGTTATCTTTATAGCTTTGAAATTCGTTTTAAAGACGTAAATATCACCAAGATAATTGGAACGAGGATAGAAGATTCAGCACATTAGCTCTCTCTCTTTCTAAGACCTCACATGCTCGATCCATGATATTCGCAGCATCCTTCTGTAGAAGCACATTTCAGTTGATTCAAGTTTTTCCTTTATCGTTGATGATATTGTCCAGCATTCACTGACATATTAAAGAACAGTACTTTCTTTGTTTCTAGCATGAAAATCGGCTTTATTAGAACGGTCTGGATAATAGCCGTATAGAAGATCTTTTTCTAAAGATGTTTCATCTGTTCAAGAGCTGTTCTCTCTCTCTCTCTCTCTCTCTCTCTCTCTCTCTCTTTCTCTCTCTCTCTTTCTCTCTTGTTTTTTCTTTCTCTCTGTTCCTTCCTCTCTCATCATCTACATCAAGATTCATTGCTTTTTAAAAAATTATCTTTAAAATATTTAAAATGTACTGGTGCACTCATTCATGTTGGCCATCATTCCGGTGGCATTGTCAAAAAAATAAAACTCCCAATGAAACATGCTCAATAGATTTCTCAGAAATTTCTCCTTGAACTCAGTTCTCTAAAAAAAAAAGTTCGCTTAGGGATTTTATGAAAACCAATCACTGGAAAAAAAAATAATAATAAGCGAGATTTATTTGATTCTTTAGAAAACCAAAACAGAAACCAGGAATCAAATGTTGCAGAAAAACAATGCGAAAACAAAGCCAAGGTTAAAGCTCTTGAACAGATGAAACATCTTTAGAAAAAGATCTTCTATACGGCTATTATCCCGACCGTTCTAATAAAGCCGATTTTCATGCTAGAAACAAAGAAAGTACTGTTCTTTAATATGTCAGTGAATGCTGGACAATATCATCAACGATAAAGGAAAAACTTGAATCAACTGAAATGTGCTTCTACAGAAGGATGCTGCGAATATCATGGATCGAGCATGTGAGGTCTTAGAAATGATGGAAATAAAAAGGGAATTAATACTGAGCATCAGGAAGAGACAGCTGTAGTTCGTGGGACTTGCAATGAGAAAAGAGGAGTTGCAGAACCTGATACTAACAGGTCAGACAGAGGGAAAAAGTAACAGGGGAAAGCAGCGGATAACATATTTGAAGGACCTAATCAGGTGGATGATGGAACGAGGGTTGCATGGTGTAAAAGGAGAAGGCCTGATATGAGCCACCAGGGATAGGGAGATGTAAAAATCCATGACCGCCTACGCCATGAACGGACAGCGCACATAGAAGAAGAAGAAGAAGAAGAAGAAGAAGAAGAAGAAGAAGAAGAAGAAGAAGAAGAAGAAGAAGAAGAATCTTCATTGATAGTTACGAGCATCTTGATGAAAAGCCGAAACGGAAGGCATTTTTCTTGAAGTGTAAGACCAGAGTCGTTTCATTAGGAACTTTTAAGCAACTATCATATGTGCCAAATAAATATAAACCTCGTCAAGATAAGGCGGGGTAATATTTACACAGGACAATGTGCAAACATTTTGAAACAATTTTAACAAACACTGGTATGAATATCACACAGGAATCGTTGCAGAAATATAGAACATCAGAATTCTATAGGATTACACCTTATTCACAGAGAGGAAACTGAATAAAATAACCCAGACGTAGTTGTCAAACTATTATAAAAAGAAGAAATCTTGATTCATAATTGATATGACTTGCAGCAGAATGTAGCAAACCATGCCAGGAATGTGAAAATTATCGAATTATAAAAAGGTGAAAATTGAAACAGAAAAAAATAGAAGAATTGTAAATATGTGTAGTAGAAGTCATAGTAGGTTCACTTGGAATGATATAAGAACGAACACAACAGCACATTATAAAATCACTGGAAATCTCAGCTTGCGAGATACTATAGAAATTGTTATGATGAGTACAGCCCACCCACCCAGAACATTGTCTATGTAACGTTAGTGATGAAATGGGTGATAGAAAAACAAATCCTAAAATGTAGTCATCACAAGACATTACAAACTGCCTTACGTCTTTCCATAGACTGGTAGGTAATGTTACCATAGCAGAAATCGAAAGATGATGATGATGATGATGATGATGATGAAACCAAAAAATAAAAGAAAGCAAATGAATTGTCTCATATGCAAAAACTATAGCAAGATAAGCCTCCTCATTGTTAATATAAACCAAACTGATATATGCAAAATCCGCACTGATCAGTAGTTATGTCGTGCTGGTGTAAATTCTGAAAACGATGGGGTTTTATTCCTGCTGCAGAGGAGAAATATTTGATAACTAAAAATTTCCAAGCGCACATACTTAAAAATTGCGTAGACCCTAAACGCAGATTCCTTGTAAATATCCACAATCAATTGACTGTCTTGTTTCTTATTTGCAGTTTTGGCAGTAAGTAAATATAAAACTTCTCATGATAAAGTAGGCAAATATCTGTTTTCGATAATATGCAACATTTACTGGAAAGAAAACTAAAGTAAATAGTATGAGCATTAACTAATAGATAGGGCCTGTAACAATTTTATAGAACTTGACACTACCCTGACAGAAAAATTCGGAGCAAATCCACAAGAAATCTATCTTGATCAGAGATAAAAAAAATCAGAATATGTCTTTTTATTGATATGGCATCCCTTACAGGGTGTACTGTATTTTGGAAGAACTTCAAAAAACTCTCAAAATACAAGTACCTTAAAGTGGAATTCTGTATTTTTTAATTTAATGTTTTCCTTTTTCTTTCTATTTTCCTTAAAACCTTACCATTACTCATATGTTCAGTTCATTAAATGCTCAACATATTTCTGTAGAACTGCATTTCTGTTGTCTCAATTATTTTGTTCATCTTAAAGAGGTTTGTTTTCTGTCATACATGAGAACTGTTTATTTCATAACAATCCAGTGTTCGTTTCTTTGTTTCTAACAAAAATATCTAGTTTCTTAATTTTTTGCTTAACTTGTGGAAGAAACTTAGCGCTATCACTGTATGTCTCAGGCTGTTTGTGTAACGTTTACTGTCGTTTTATTTTTCAAACACTTCCTAGATATTAGAATTTTCATACTTGCTCGATTTTCGAATTTCACATTTATATATCTTAATTGTGCTGTTTCTTTGGTCACAATCATACAATCTAACTTCTTACAATTGATATTCATTATTTCCCGTGATTTTTTACTATTTTCTCTAAGGGTTCCTTACGTTTCTCTTTTGGGTCTGGTATCAATGCCGTGTCATGTGCGTATCTAATGTTGGGAAGATTGTGAGCGACCATAATGATTTCTAGTTAAGTATTTAATTCTCTCAGGATTTCTTTATCATAAAGGTTGAATTAATTTGGGTTAAATATGACCTATAGCTGTATATTTAGTGAATTCTATGCACTGGCTACGCATCTAGTAAAAGTTCTGAATCATTTTAATATCCTTCCAAAATAAAACAAACTTTCCTAGCATTTCTAACAGTATTTAGTGACGTATTTTATCAAACGCTGTCGTATAATACATAAACTTTCTAGCAGTCTAGCCCGGCGTTGTTCGAGTGTAATGAAAGCTTTAAAACTAATCTATGGTCTTGGAGCTCAGACTCAGCCTAAAGAATGTTTGTGTGAAGTTTGGTGAGAATCGGATAAAAATTGTGGATTTGTATAAGGGACATACAGACATAAACAGACACACACAAATATCTTACCTTATATATATATATATATATATATATATATATATATATATATATATATATATATATATTATCGACTTTTCTGTACTATTGTAAGAACAGCAGTCTTGAAACTTCTGAATATCGTTTTTTATGTTTTTGTCTATGAGTGTATCAAATTTGAGTAAAATCGGATCACTTCTTCTATAAACCTATTCTTTCGATTATCGATTTTCGATATTTATCTAGGGTGCCTCAACACAAAACCTAGCTAAGAACACTCGCAGACGCTTATAGTACAACTGTGTAAATTTTCAAGAAAATTGGTTCAGCCGTTTCGTAGTCTATAGGTAACGGACACACACACACACATGTATACATATACACACACAGAGGCAAAGTTCTGTTGATAAATAAGTTTAGATTGGTACCCAAATTTCTGAATTTTTACTACTTTTTCTGCTATCATTCCCAGCATGAAGATTGCATAACTTGCCTCAGTGTCTTTAATGAAAATCATAAGTTTTCTAATATAGTTCATTGGGTTGATTGTCAGATGGAGTTTATTTACACCTGGCTTCTTAGGTAGTGCTATAATAATGATTTACTTATATAACCTCTGATGTATACTTAAGTTATTACGTCTCCAAACATGTCAAAGCTGAACTCATCTTAAACTGACAGCATTTCTATTATAATTTTGTCTGGCCATTTTATCCTGTTTTCTGTTCCATTTGACCACTTAAAACCAAATTTTGGTGTATATATATATGATCCTTTGCCTTGCAACATTGGACCCATTAATACAAGAGCTTTTTCCAAATCTTTTTGCTATTTCTCCATATTTTTACCCCTACAACTTAGAGGTTCTCAGCAAAATTCAAAGAAAGATCTTCAATGTAAATATTTCTGATTTGGCTGATCACCTTCAGCTCTTTTCTCCGCGACTGAATGTGGCTTATCCCTGTTTGTTTTTTATAGAAGTATTTTCACGGCTTCTATGACGAGATTCCTTCCCTGGTGTTCTGCTCTGATGAATTTACCCGGGCAACTAGATCGGCATATAAGCTCCACCATTTTACCGTCAAAGCAGGCACCACTTTTTCTCTATTTATTTTCTTGCACTTCCCGCCTGTGAAACTCCCTTCCCCATGCTTGCTTCCCTGATAGCTACAATCTCAATATATTTAAATGCGACGTTAATTGCCATGCTCTCTATACCATCCTTTCTATACCATCACCTGTAACGTTTTCTTTTTTTCCTACTCGTCTCATTGTAACCCCCTGTGCACCAGTGGCAGTACTGCCTTCATTGGGTGGGTTGGAGGTGTGGCGAAACGATCATAAAAAAGAATTGGTAGTAACAAAAAAGAGAGCTGAACTGTGATGTAATACCAATCGTCCTACATGACATAAATTCCGGCCAATTTTCTCACAGATGAAGAGAATAGGTGAGATATAAGACAATTGCCGTTCTGTAGAGGAACGCACATTCGAACTCTACAGGAGGGATTATTTTAATTTTAAGGATTTTTTAAAATTTATATTAAAATGTTATTTTAAAAATAAAGGTAAAGTAAAATGTAGGTACGTAACAATTAGAATGTATCGTTCAAATTTATCTAAACTTATTTATAAATGGAATTTTGTCTCTGTGTGTGTATGTGTGTCTGTGTGTGTGTGTCCGTCCGTTACCTATAGACTCCGAAACGGCTGAACCGATTTTCTTGAAAATTTACACAGTTGTACTATAAGCGTCTGCAAGTGTTCTTAGCTAGGTTTTGTGTCGAGGTACACCCGATAAATATCAAAAATTGATAATCGAAAAATCGGGTTATAAAAGGAGTGATCCGATTTTAATCAAATTTGATACACTCATAGACAAATATATGAGAAACGATAATCAGAAGTATCAAGATTGCAGTTCTTACAATAGTGCAGAAAATCGATAATATATATATATAGAGAGAAGGCAAGATGTTTGTGTGTGTGTCTGTTTATCTGTCTGTATGTCCTTTATACAATTTTTATCCGATTTTCACCAAACTTCACACAAATATTATTTAGGCTGAGTCTGAGCTCCAGGACCATGGATTACTTTTAAATCTTTCATTACACCCGAGCAAAGCTGGGCTATACTGCTACTAAAATATATATTTGTATGTTTCTGAGCCTTATCCTTGTGCTAATTTATCGTACCACAATAAATAAACTATTTCTTTGAATTAATATTTTACTGGTGCAAAACTCGAGTACTTGCAAAATATTCGATCTGCAAAATCAAATATACCAAAGAATGACGATGATGATGATGATGATGATGATGAGTGTTCTAGCACTAAGCAAGGTATTCGGAAATCTGCATCGTTAACAAATTTCGTTTCTTTTCAATGATTCACTCTGTAATTCAAGAACAATTTTGAAAGCAGACTGCAGTGATACTTCATTACAAGCGAATAAAAACGATACTCTTGGCGAAAATACTATTTTGAGAATGTTCGGTGCATGTTCCTGATTTGGATCAGAAATAATTCAATCATCTGCCACCTAAGAAAAAAAAAGTCTAAACACGTGACTTTCAATAAAATTGAGGTATTTTTAAGCAACGATACAAATCCCCAACTGCTTTCTGAGAAGAACCATCGTTATTCGTTGTACATAGAATCGATGAGTTTGATGCTGATTGGCCTCTACTGCAACACAACAATGGCGAATCAAAAGAAAAAAAAAACAAAGGAGAATATTTCCGAAACGAATTGCATTAAGAGAACCAACATCTTCAAAGATTTTATTTCTTGGACATTCTACTATTTTCCAATATTTAGTATTCTATTGACTTGCTACTCAATTATAGAAATCATAAACTCTAGTAGTTTCTACTCCAACAGCTTTTTTTCTCGCATTTCCCGCTTGTAGAATTCCCTTCTATTTACTTGATTTCCCGACAGCTTTAATCTCCAAGAATTTAAATGTAAAGTTAATAAACATCTCCCCTATATCACTAATCTTCATCCTCTCTATCATGCTCCTTTCTCCGTCCACTCCACTTTCATCAGTATTTTTATCCTTCTCTTACCCACTTCCTGACACCCCCTATAACCTGTCAATCTTTCTCATAACTTTCCTCCTATGTAACCCCCTTCAAAACAATGGCAGTAAAATGCCTTGCTTGGGGCAATATGATTATAAAAGTAATGTAATAGATAGATAGATAGATAGATAGATAGATAGATAGATAGATAGATAGATAGATAGATAACCTGACAGCATTTAAATGTAAAGTCAATAGTCATCTCCTATGTCAATAACCTGCATCCTCTGTCACATACTCCTTTCTACGTCCTCTCCACTCTCATCAGGATTTTCGTCCTTCTCTTACCCACTTCCTGACATCCCCTATAACCTGTCACTCTTTCTCATAACTTTCCTCCTATGTAACCCCCTGCAAAACAGTGACAATAAAATGCCTGTCTTGGGGCGATATGATTGGAAAAATATATTTAACTCGTAGCGCAGGAGGAAATTGAAAATAGATATATATATGATTAAAATAAAATATATTTAACTCGTAGCGCGGGAGGAAATTGAAAATCGATATATATATATATATATATCATCTCCGAAGAGAATTTTATATTAGTGTAACAGCATCTGGCTAATTTCTAATCGATTCTCCGTTCCCAGATTTTCAAATATTTTTTCACCGTTTAAAATCTCACGCTTTTGGCAATGATCATTCCTGCTAAGTAACGCAAATGTACAGAATTCTGTGGTATGTCAACAGTGAATTTAATTTAGAAATCCCGTTTAAATTAAACCGCAAATACCCTAAGAAATTCGTTACATTTTTACAAAGTAAAATAAATTCACACGACACATGCATGAATAATAAAATAAATATACATTTTTCCTTTTTTTCTATCGTCTGATTCTTGTGCATAGCCTTATTTTCGAATCAAAAACAGAAAACCTGTACATCATGGAATCAATATAAAATAAGAGTGTTTACTGAAACGTTCCCGGCAGGTAGAAGGGCTTCCAAAATATATTTTCTAATGTTCGGCTTCATATGATGGAATGGGTTCAGAAAAAGACCTCTAAAATACAGCCGTCAGAGCCAATCGTATAATTTCAGTGACCACTTTTAATATTCATTTGCCTAAAGTATGATATAATCTATTTCCGTCATCGTTAAAACAATGAGATTAAAATATAAAAAAGCCATCACTAAGTAAGTACGTGGCTCATCATTGTGCTCCTGTGATATTTACTTCATGTTGTCTGTCTGATGGATGTGCTCTGTGGTGCAGTGGATATCGCCTCGGAACGAGGAGTCGGGGGGGGGCCGAGTTCGAATTCCAGTTGAATTCTTTGCATTCACTTACACGCAAATACCCTCTGGAAAGGTATTAGTCCCTCTTTTCCCTTCAGTTATGGGCTAAATAATACGAAAGATTAGGTTCTATAGCCTTGACTGGCAACCAGTCTACCGCAGAAAGTGATGGAACATACAGCGGGATAAATCTTCTGCCCAGTCAGTCAAGTTTCTTTCGAAACATGATCGTCCAAGCGTGTATTACGTATGGCACTTGACTGACTGACTGTCTGTCTGAGTATCAAATAAAAGTAGTTTCTGTTCATATCAATATATCATAGTTCAGTCAGTTAAGTGCCATACGTGATAAACGCTTAGGCGATCATGTCTCGAAAGACTGGGCAGAAGATTATCCCGTAGTAAGTTGCCATTACTTTTTGCGGTAGACTCTTTGCCGACCAAGGCTATAGAACCCAATCTGTCTTGTTATTTAACCCATAACTAGAGGGAAGAGACGGATTAACACTTTTCTCATGCGTATTTGCCCGTAAGTGAATGCAAGGAATTCAACTGGAATTCGAACTCGGCTCCCCGATTTATCGTTCCAAGCATATCCTCTGCGCCACAAGGAAAAAGGTGCGAATAAACTCAGGTACGAATACACGGAGGCAAACAGATATAATACTGAGCGCCATATGTAGATGCTTTGTGTTCCTTCTTTAAAGAATCAATCAGTCATTTATACAGCAGCCCAGCAGACCTAATTTTAGTTATAGTTTCTAGCAAAGAGCAAACCATTTGGCTGATCAGACCAACATGCTTGAAAAGAACACCATAATTATTTGTGACAATGCTCGCGCAAAAAGGAAAAATTAAAGAAGTAGTTTGTACGTAATTTCGCTGAAAAAATCGACCATTTAATACGAGTTTACAGGCATTTCCTAGGTCAATATTATCAACAGATGTAGTTCCGTTTCTGCAGTTGCATTGAGCTTCTTCGATTGCATTATTGTAGTTTGTTAATTTTTTGTTGTGGCTTATTATAATTTGTGTAATATTTTTTGTGCAGCTGTAAATAATTTTGACGTTGTTTTTGTTTTTTGCTAATCAGTTTGTCACCGGGAAATGTTTTTCTAATAAATTCAGGAATGTCTTACCTATGTTTGTTTTGACGGCTTTGTTGTACGGTGGATTGAACCAGTTGATATTTCTTTTTCTGTTTTTGCTTTTTTGTTGCGGAGGTGTACATGCCCACTCCAGAGAAATTGCCAGTAAACAAATATAGTATATAAAGCCAAGGTAAGTGCAAACAACAACACATTGTACTACATCCGTGCCACTGAGTGACTAGTTAAGAAAAGAAATAACAACTACAGTCTTTCATTCTCCAACAGAAAATACTTGAACAGCACTACACTATCAACATACGTATGGCATTTAAAAGACAGAAATATTTCACCAACAACAAGCTGGGAAATACTGAAAAAAGCACCTGCTTACAACAACATTACAAAAAAAAATGCCTACTTTGCCTACATGAGAAAGTAGCAATTATCTCACATACACACAAAAGAACTTACTAAACACGAGATCAGAACTAATTTCCAAATGCAGACATGAAAATAAATACCTATTATCACAATTTATACCAAACGGATAAAAAAAAATCACACGTCTCCGCCATAGTAGAATGAATAATTAATAAACACTAACAATCCTTACAAATTAGAATTTCCACCATGTAAATATACGCAACCAGAAAAAATCATAAAACAAGCCAATAACCGACTTTAAAACAAAAAATAACAATACAGCCTTAAATAAAATAATAGCAATTCTTACCTACCATAGTTTCACACAGAACCCACATCAAAAGTACATATGTACGTACGAGAAATCGACAACCATTCGCGCGTTGACATCGCTACACACCATTCGAATAAGCCAACCGAATGAGTGTGTATGTGTGCAACGGCACACATATACATATACATACACCGAACCCCCCCGCACGGTTCGCATGTGTATGTTTATGCAAGCCTCAGTGACCGAACGCCCGTATATATATATATATATATATATATATATATATATATATGACTGCGTCTGTCGTGAGGAGTGTGTGTGTGTGTGTGTGTGTGTGTGTGTGTGTGTGTGTGTGTGTGTGTGTGTGTGACCTTGCGTGCGTTGATGGGTGTACAAATGTATATATATATATATATATATATATATATATATGTCTGCGTCTGTCGTGAGGACAAATTTTTTCCTCCAGTTCCTCAAATATACACGAATATAACCAATTTTTTAAAAAGAATTAAGCAGTTTGTCTGACGATCGCAAAAGCGTGATACCTAGGGTTACAAACTCACACCTATATATATATATATATATATATATATATATATATATATACGAATCTCGATATGTGAAGTCACAAATTTATTCGCCTGAAGAGAGTAAACTTTAGACTCGAAACGCGTGTAGGCCACACAAATTCCATTATGGACACATAATATAACATACAAAAACAATTAATAATTCTAATATTAGCAACAATAAATCTACACGTTGAACAAAACGTTCACGGCTTCTCGCGCGTTTTCTTCTGACTGAGAAGTAGTAGTGTATTTTCTTTCTAACATCAACAATTGATACATATTGTTAAAGCCTCTACATTTTTAATGAGTATATCTTTACTTTTAGCTAATGTACAACGTTCGATTTAATGTTCAAGAAAGTAATATTCATTGTTGGTATTTGGAATATTATTAAATGGTTGACTAGGTTCATTATATTTTTTTACTATGACTTGAACATTATAAAAAGACGTTGGTCTCTTTAAAATACTGACATAGAACTGTCGAACCTCGATATAAATTAGTTATTTTCCCGCGTCTGGATTAATGTAAACAGAATTAAACATTAGTTAACTTAGAGAGGTAGAGGCCGTAACGCAAACATCACAACGGTGTTTTTTAAGTAAAATAACAAAACAAAAATATCAAAATTAACAATTCGACGTTGGCCAATCAGGCAAAAGATCGATAATCCAAAATTCAAGTTGAGACTACATTTATAATCAGAGGAAAACTGTTTGTAAACATTTAGATGTGTGGCGAGAGATGGAAACAAAAACATATTGACATACCCGCACCGGCAGCTTTAAATTCTAGTCACTACTCTCTTGACACTAGAACAATCCCCGGATGAAAGGTAATTGGTCTGTTTGTAAGTACCAGCGTTGCATACTAAAATCAAGTACGCTCTCAAAAAACACGTGTAATCATGATCAACATATGAGCTGTGTTCGAATACTAGTTGACACTCCTTGTTTTCACTTAATCGCAAATACCATTAGGAAAGGTATCAATTCGCCTCTTCTTACTCCATCTATTGATTAAAATATAAGGACAGATTGAAATCTATAGCTTTGATTGGCAACAAGCCTACCGCAGAAAGAAATTAAAAGCTACTACGGAAAAATATTCTGCCTCGTCAGTCATGTCTCTTCATGATATGATCACCCAAGCGTATATCACGTATGTCACTTAACTGACTGGCACCGTTTTCCCAACGAACTGCTTTAACAGTGATTAACCATGTTCCTTTCCACAGCGTCAGTGTTCCGCGTGTTTCGCCTAACGTTTGTTTTAAAAATTGATGCGTCTATAGTTCGCTGCATTGCTTAAGGGCAACGAAAGAAATCGTAAATATCAAACACTCTATCCAATTTAAAATTGTGCAATAGTTTTGAAAAAAAAAATGTCGAATATTTATGACAATGCTATTATTTGAAATGTAGTACCTTAGTAGCAAGAATGTTTTCAGTAACGGAGTATATGATAACAGGAAAATCGTTCGAGGAAAGCTAAAGTAGATTGCAGGAACAATCAATTTATGCTACCCAAAATTATATATATATATATATATATGCATGTTTTTTATTAAATAATATGAGTAAGTTTTGCCGATTTATTTTATGTAATTTTTTCATATCGTCTGATAAGCTTGATAGTATTATCGTTGAAAGTGGAAAGAAAATCACAATATTGACACATGTTTTTGTATAATCTTTTCTGAGTTTTCGGCTTATATCAGCCATTATCAAAGATGAAAATAGTGTTGGTTGTAATAGGCATTTAAAGGACTTACGATAGGAGTAGTCGTCTATTTTGATTCTGTACAGGATTGGCGAACACGTGCGTGCATGCTGGAAATTAAAGTCGCACAACAGCTTGTCTAGATTATTTCATGAAACATGCATCAATGAAAAAATGCGGCCGATACACACATAATATATATATATATATATATATATATATATACACACACATAATATATATATATATATATATATATATATGCCATCTTTATTAACGTTCTTTCAATGTTGAAAGAAAATGTACAATTTTCTAGTAGATTATAGTGTGTACATGTTCTAAAGTATAATTAATAATAAATATTCATTGCTCTATTTTTATATTGAGCACTGTTTTAAATTAATGTTTTGACCGTTGCAATATTTTCTTCGTTCCTTATATATATATATATATATGTGTGTGTGTGTGTGTGTGTGTGTGTGTGTGTGTGTGTGTGTGTGTGTGTGTGTGTGTATGTGTGTGTGTGTCTCAAATTAAATAAATTGCAATAACAATCTTTGCTTATTTTTAATAACATTCGTTCTTAATTAGGGATAATCTTTCGCGTATTACAATCAAAAGGTGTCATAAATGAGCTGTAACGTTGACAAATGTTATATTCATTCATTTCTTAAGGTACCCAAGTACTTTCAATATATTTCCGAGATCCTTCTTAGGGGTGTGAGTTATGGTAACAAATGTTACCATTTCTGTTTAATTTCTGACATCTTTTGATTGTAATACTCGAAAGATTATCCGTGATTATGAACGGATTTTCTTAAAGATAAGCATAGTGTTTTCAGATTATTTCATTTTGACATGTTTAAAAGAAAATGTGCTGCCTAAATACACAAATTCTATATATATAGCTTAAGAGACATATGTAATCTATGTTTGACGGAAAAAATTTAAAATAAACAGAGAGAGATTATTAGTATATGTCGTCATAGAAACAAGTATAATTTACAATAAGTGTCCTATTCTTCCAATTAGTTACAATAGGTTTTTTCTTAATTTGGTTAAACAGTTAATTCCCCCTATCTATCACAACTAGCTCATAGATCAAGCCAAATGCTACAAACTGTCAAAGAAGAAATCACGACTAAAATTTCGCTAGCTTAACCCTATAAATAAAATAGAAAAAAAATTAAAATTTTGAAACTAAAATATCAGAATATACTCGTAAATAAAGGGAGGGTGATCATTAATATGTGTCGTCAGGGAAATAAGTATTAATTGCAATAAATATCCTATTCTTCCAATTAGTCACAATAAGGATTTTAAAAAATGGCTAAGAAGTTACTTCCTTTACTACAGTAAATCCCTGGGCTTAGAATATTTCTTCATTCTTTGTTTATATGGAGCTGACAATGAATGTCTTAAAATGACACGTTGAAAATGGGTATTTATCCTCTAAGTTTTATCTGATTTTACACACACATATATATATATATATATATATATATATATATATATATATATATTCTCTAAACATATTCTATTAAATATAAGAGACAATGAATGTCTATTATGTTTAAAATTACTTGCTGCCTCGATATACTATATATATATATATATATATATATATATATATATATATATATACATATATATATATTGGTCGAGTTTAAATCCAGGTCAAAAGCAAGTGGATGTGTGTATCCAACACTGATGAGCTCTGATACATCGAAACAGGTTTGTATGTCCATGGCATATATATATATATATATATATATATATATATATATATATATATATATAAGGCCAAAAACCAGCGGCGACAATCAGTTTTATGCTTAAACGCAATGTTTTAGATTTAGAAAGAAAGGAAATTTACAAAACAACAACGTCTAGCTTCATCAGTACTCAGATGCCTAAGGCTTGGCAAAAAAAAGTTGCTTTAAGCTACTCGGCGGGTCAAGCAAGTCGGCGACAAATACAATTTCCTTACTTATACAAACACAAAACCTCGATATGTTAAAGTGCTTTTGGTCCCAGGACCTACATGGAGATGGGTAAGAGGGTTAAAAAAGTAATGTTACAAAGTAATCTTGCCACAGCATATATTTTCTACTTTTTACACTAGTTCCTCATTAATTTAGCAGGAACAGACAAAGTATATAACATCTAAATTTGGGTGAGGAACTATGCAACATTAGCAAAAATATATATGGAATTAATATTGCCAAAGATATGAAACTGTATAAATACTCTTTTGTTACCAAGAAGAACTGACCACATGTTTTGAAAATTCTTCAGCCTTTTATATATATATATATATATATATATATATATATATATATATATATATATATATTGTGAGAAATCATCCGTGAGTAATTCATAAATATAATAGTAAACTTTCTAAAGAACAATATTATTGTAGCAGTTTTTGATCCAGCATTGTTGCCAAAATGATTTATTAATAATTCAATTCATATACTGAATGAGATTAAACCAAATACATATGCCAGCATTTGATCATGTAAATTTGGCGAAAAAAAACCTCCCTATAATTTCAAAAAATAGTTTTGTTGAAATCCAGTCTTTGATTATTTATAGTATGTAGAGATGCACACTAACACAATCACACACACACACAAACACTAACACACACACACACACTCTAACACACACACACACACATACACTCTAACACACACACTCTAACACACACATACACACAAACAAACACTAACACACACACGCAAACATTAATACACACACACACACACTAACACACACAAAAACAAACACACACACACACTGACGCACACACACACACTGACGCACACACACACATTGTTGTAATTTTATGTTTATTATTATTATTTTTATTGTTATCCCTATCTTCATTTTAAGAAAATATTCATTCCGGTAGAAATTTTGTACCAGATGGAGGAAATATTGTAAAGTCTGATAATATGAGCTAATTAAACTCATTGAAATGAGCTATAGTTTATAACTGATATGACTTGTTGAGTTTTCCTTTATAAACCTCTCTCTCTCTCTCTCTCTCTCTCTCTCTATATATATATATATATATATATATATATATATATATAAAATAGTTAATGAGAAGATGTTTGTCTGTTAGTTGAGCAGTGTTATTACAGTCATGCAAATTCGAAGATTCTTAAAGGCATCATTATAATGTATTGTCTCTTCCTGCCATAATTGAATGAAATGTTATTGATCAGCTGAGTGATAAACATCTCGACATAAATATTATTTACGCTTTATCCCTATACTGACATCAAGAAGATTATGACAAAAATCGGCTAGCCTAGGATTCTTTTGTACAATTAAACTACTGAAAAAAGAGCAATATTTCCACTAGACGTAATTACAATTGAACAATACAAACACACACATGCACATATCTATCTATCTATCTATCTATCTATCTATCTATCTATCTATCGATATATATATATATATATATATATATATAATTTATTCTGAAATTATAACATAAATATGTTATACTATGACTAGAAAAGTAGGTATTTTGTAGTGATATTATAATATATTTAACTTATAATTTCTGAATAAATATTATTAGCCTTACTTTGTATTGAGCACTTTTTTCAAGAATAGTGTTTCATTGAATACGGAATATTATGTCATTCATACCTACCTCATATATATATATAGTGGATAGCAAAATCATTTTTATACAAGTGTATTCAAGTCGACTGAGAAGAGTTTGTAATTCAGTCAGTCAGTTAAGTGCCATACGTGATACACGCTTGGGCGATCATGTCGCGAAAGAGACATGACTGACTGGGCAGAAGATTATCCTGCAGTAGGTTGCCATTGCTTTCTGCGGTAGACCGGTTGCCGCCCAAGGCTATAGAACCCAATCTGTCCTGTTATTTAACCCATAACTGGAAGGAATAGACGGATTAATACCTTTCCCAAGGGTATTTGCGCGTAAGTGAATGTAATGAATTCGGCTGGAATTCAAACTCGACTCCCCGATTTCTTGTTCCGAGCCGATATCCACTGCACCACAACGCACAGTTTCCATTTACATCTATTAAAAATCGTTTTTCAAGCATCCACTCTGTTAAAAGCATCGATGTTATAGAGGAATTATACCGATTTACAGAATCTTAAATGCCTGATGAATACAACAATAAGGAAGTATTTCAAACTTTTCCAAACATACATGTGATGAAATATGTACTGACCATTTAAGCATTCCATACCACATCTAGAACAAATTTACCAATAAAAGACATCAGTCTTACTTTCAATTAACTGATGAAGGGATAATTTGGTGAATATTTGCGCTTTTTACATTGTTCTACGTTGCCATACTGGGACACATGAACAAATGAATGAAAGTGGTAGTTAAATCTAGTGACTTATCCCAAAGAGTTGTGAGTTTAATACCTGGCTACAGGAAAAAGGAAGACAAAAGAGATTAAAAAGGATTTAACTGAAACTGAGAGTTCTGAAATAGGTATGACTCATGAAACTAGAACAATCTACCCCACTTAACAAAATAATTACCTGAAACAATACCAGACACCTGAAAAATGTTGAAGTATACAAGAATCGGAATATCAGAAATATGTCAACAAAGATGTGTACTACATTCCGAACTCTGTAAATAGTGTAAATAATTCCGTTAGTATGGAACACGCTAGTCTCTCAGAAAGCAATATACAGCACCTCCTCGTCCTCACTCTCAACCGAACAAGTGGAACGACAACATCGAATCTATAGCTGCATCTACTACTAATCATGTCGGGTTACTGTGACGGGCCAGAAAGGTTTTCTCGTCAGAATATATCTTGCACAAATCTGTCTCTTCTGCAAATATTTTCATGGCTTCTACTTCCGAAGAACTTAGGTCACAAGAATTTACTCAGGCAACCATACTGTCATTAAGGTCCAACCCTTTCACAGTTAGATCAACCAAACGCAGGCGGCAATTTTACTCCAGCAGCTTTTTTCTCGCGCTTCCTGCCTTTGGAACTCCCTTCCATATACTTGCTTTCCTGACGGCTATAACCTCCAATAACTTAAATGCAAAGTCAATTCCCATCTTTTATCCACATAGCTCTAACCTTTTCACATCAACCCGTGTATCTTGTCTTTTTTTTCTTTCTCTCTACCTTCTTAACTGTCGGGACACCTGTGTTCAAGTGCTTCTCTTGCTTCTTCTCTTTCACCCTCTGTAGCTGATACGTCTTTGTCTTCGCTCTCCTCCTGTCTAAAACTTTAACTCTCTTATGTATTCCCCTTCACATCAGTGGCGGTACCGCCTTGCTTGGGGTGAAATGATTTAAAGAAATCTATCATTCGTCTGTGTATTGAATGTGGTTGCCACATCTGGTTGGTGTACCTGCTATTCACCTCGGGGTTCTAAAAAGAAATCAAAGGAAGATTCTCAGTGTAATCGATCCCGGTTTGGCATCTTGTTTTCAGTCACCTTCTCACTGTCGGAATGTGGCTTCCCTCTGTAGATTTTACAAATATTTCCTTTGACAAGCTTATCTACCTGGTGTCTTCTCCACATGAATTTCCTCAGGCCACTAGATTAACAATTATAAACTGTCATTTTAATTAACAAGATTAAATTGTAACCGCCACTCTAATAAATCAGTTTTTTTCTACCCTTCCCGCCAGTGGAATTTCGTTTCTTTCCTCGGAGAGACAATCGCCAAGAGATTAAGTGCAACTATCTCAATGTATCTCAATGTATGGATCTGTTATAACAGATTTAGTATTGTAGATAAGAAAATTGAACAGAAAATATGCTTGCCAAGAATCACAAATTGTCACTAAAACTAAAAACAGTCAGCAGTATTTGAATAGGCTCAGCATATCGGAACTTTTATATGGATGACATGCATGACGAAAATATCCGTACAGAAATATGTAAAATTTCAGCTGCATACAACTACTGAATATTAAAAGAGGCTTTGAGCGATTGAAGCCTGTGGCCAGAAAGAAAAAATATTCTACTCAAATTCGGCCCAGGTGTTCTTGATTCAATGATGTTCACTTTTGATGTTTTTATCTTGATTATTGGTGCAACCAATTGTTATTTGTACAACTAAATGAACTTTTTACAAGCTGGTCTATTAGTCCATTTGTTCTAACATTTTTTATGAAATAAGGTTGTATTTTCTGCTAACTGTCAGAAACAAATATACGATGATGTCAACCTTGACAAATATATAACGTTTGGCATCATAATGCTTTTACGCATTTTCTACTTCAAGTTAAGAACACAGAGATGTTCAACATTTAAATTCGATCTCCCTAACTAAACCTTAATCGTATCTTATTCAACATTTATATTATTATTTGTCGTTATTACAGTTAATCATGTCATAATGTCAATAATAGGTTTGCTCAGGTGAAATAATGCAATCTAACTGTAAAAGTTTTTAAAATAATGTCAAACTGAAATATATTTTCACGCTAAATTTGTTTCTCGTTTTTGATCGATCTGTATTTTACTTCGTCAATTACTTGCTATATAAAGCTGTTCTGATAAAAATCACATACACAAATATATATATATATATATATATATATATATATATATATATATATATATTATTAGTTGTAGTTCAGATCATGTACAAATTATATACTAAAATTATAATATACTACAAAAGTACATTTTGTTTTAACACCGAAAAAACAATGTCTCATCAGGTAGTTAATAATAAGAGTACTAAAGGTTATTTTTGAAAAGGAAGATTAAAATATAATATCTCACTTCACCTTTGATTTTGTAAAATTGTACGAGGTAAAGAGGATAAAAAAAGAGAAAAAAAGAGAAGTTGAAAAAAAAGGGATAAAACAAAAAGGAAAGAGAGATACATAGGAAATAAATAACATAGAAAGACAGGAGAGAATGAAGAGTTAATAGGAAAGAGCCGATGATAACGGCTCAGAAAGAAATAGACCCGAAATTTGGTAAGGAGGTGAACTATAGATAAGTATACGTAAGGGTTACGCGACGTCTATGCTTAACAAAAAGGGAGAATAAAGAGAATAAAGAGAATAAAGAGAATAAAGAGAATAAAGAGAATAAAGAGAATAAAGAGAATAAAGAGAATAAAGAGAATAAAGAGAATAAAGAGAATGCATGCAGTGAAGAATGTGTGGAGGAAGGGATGACAGTAGATGACGTAAAAGAATTAAAAATGTCAAAAAATTGGCCGGTTGGAATTTTTTATGAAAAATTATGAAATCACATATACAAAAATAAATTATTTAAAAAGCGCAGATCTTTAGAAGAACCACACGAAAATATACATTCATTTGTGTTAATATAATAAATTGGTAAAGTAAATTATATAAAAATATATATACATATATATATATATATATATATATATATATATATATATGTGTGTGTGTGTGTGTGTGTGTGTGTGTGTGTGTGTGTATTTATACATATTTATATATATATATATATATATATATATATATATATATATATATGCAGATAAAATGAAGCAACAGTTTTAGAATTCCGAGTTCCCGGCATTTACATTTTTTTTTATAAAAGTGCTCAATAAAACAAATATTGCAGAGCATAATATTATTAAATTTGTTTTTTTAATAAGACTTAATATATTTCACATTGCGATACGGAAATTTCTATATTTCGAGATTTTTACCTCGTCATCAGGCAATGTTAGATCATTGTTGTTAAAATAATTTTCATTTGAATCTAAAAAAACTATATTTTTGTTATTTATAAATACAGGAAGACAGGTATGTGTGCGCTCAATTAAACTGATCTGAATAGAGTTACATTTTAAATTTTAAAAACGTTTACATTTTCGGCGAATACATAATTTCTACTTTAAATTTTAATGTCAAATGTTTCAGCCTATTCCAAAGCCCCTGTCTAGAATCCATTTCCGTTGATGTATTCATTATTGCTACAACTTTGTTTTAATTTTAGTTTTCTCTGTATTAAAATATTTTCTAAAACAAAATGAAAAAGAAAACATTTAAAATTTTTTATCTGACATAAAGGGAGATTTGAGTATATTTATACTATTTTCATTTCGATCCAAAATGCATTTTATTCTAATTTTTCAAATAACATTCTTTATCCATTTATTTATTAAAATAAAATTTCAAATTCATTTCATAAAATCTATTATATTACCATGATAAAAATATCTGCGTCTCCTTCACAAACATACGTGGTATCCGCGCTAACTTTAACAGCGTAGAATCATTCCCCCAAACTAACTCACCTGATATCTTAGCCATATGTGAGACTAACCTTGACCCTTCTATCCCCTCCTCTGAGTTTTTCGTTCCTGGTTACCTTCCTCTCTTCAGAAAGGTTCCAATGTCCATATGCATGCTCTTGGTGTTTATGTCAGTGAACACCTCCCTCTAGCCAGGGTAACATCTCTCGAATCTCTGGATCCTTCTTTCATGTGCTTCCGTCTCTCACTTCTAAGCTCGATTAGCTATCGCTTCTTCCTCTACCGCGCCCCCTCCTCCTCTGACTGTTCAGTACTCGCCAGCATCTCTACTAATATCGACAAGGCTATTTCTTCTCACCAATCTGCCCATATATTTGTGTTTGGTGACTTTAACGCCCACCACACCAAGTGGCTGCAAAACTCTGTCACCAACCTTACTGGGATCCGCACCATGAATTTTTCAATAACCCAAGCTCTGATACAAGTTCGTGGACTTCCTCACTCGTTTCTCTAATAACCCTAACGGAAGGGACTCTTTACTAGACTTCTGATTCTCCTCCATCCCAGACTTTTGCACTACCAGGCAGCTCTGCTCTCTCGGAAAATCTGACCACGCCGTAGTTTCCGTTAACCTCTCAATCCACTCTCACTCTACCCAAGAAACCCAGACCAGCAGAATATCCTACTGCTACCAGAGAGCAGACTGGGATTTGTTCCGAGACTTCTTCTGTGGCGTCCCCTGGAACAACGTCTTCGGTCTTCTCGTCGAAGACTGTGCGTCTGATGTCTCCTCTTAGGTTAAGGCTGGCATCGATTCTTTCATCCCTGCCATGAAATTCCAGCTTAAATCAAATTCGTCTCCCTGGTTCTCGCCCGCTTGCTCGGCCGCCATTGCTCACCGGAACCATTTCTTCCGGCTCTATCAAAGCCACTCGTCGAACCAAAACAGGCGCCTTTTCGCCTCAGAACGTAGTAAGTGTAAAAATATTCTAAACGAAGCTAAGCTGTTGTTTACAGCCAGAATGAAGCAACGCATAGGATCCTCAAACTTCGGCGCCAAAGATTACTGGCAACTCTGCAAAAACGTGCTCAACCAGAGTAAGACTTCAATAACCCCACTAATCAACGAATCTGAGGTCCTCACCTCCTCTGCGGACAAGGCTGAATGCTTTGCTTGTAGATTCGTCAGCATTACCTACTCCCGACTTCCCACCTAGAACTAAGGCTGAACTGAATAACGTCAGCATTGCACTCTCGCTGGTCTCTAAGATAATCTCAAAACATGACCCTCACAAGGCGAGTGGTGGTGAAGGAATCCCAATCATAGTCCTGAAGAAATGTGCCCCAGAGCTCTTCTCTGTCCTCTCTAAACTCTATAACTTCTGCCTATCTGCATCCTGCTTTCCTGCCTGTTGGAAATCCTCCTCTGTAGTACCTATATTTAAGAATACTGGCAAACCTTCGGGCCCCGCTACTTACCGCCCTATAAGCCTCCTTCCGATCTTTGGCAAAACTTTCGAAGCTATTATCAACGCCGAGGTGATTCAGCATCTCACGGCCCACAGGCTTCTCTCGGACAAACAGTACGGTTTCCGCTTCATCGGGTCTACTGCTGATATGCGAACGACCCTTACCGAGTACATATACCAGGCTCTCGACAAGAATGGCGAAGCACGAACCTTTGCCTTGGACATCTTCAAAGCGTTCGACAGAGTCTGGCATGCTGGCCATTTGTTCAAACTACGGAGCTATGGTATAACTGGATATTTGTTTGATCTAATACAGTCTTTCCTCTCTAACCGTATATTGAAGTTAGTATTAAACGGTCATGCCTCCCAAAACTACTATACGAACGCTGGCGTCTCTCAAGGCTCTATCCTGGGTCCAACGCTCTTTCTGATCTATATTAATGATCTCCCAGATGCCATCAGATCCCGGGTAAGCGTGTACGCCGATGACACCACCATCTACTCTCGCATCGATCAAAAACACGGTGTGTGCAACAAAGCGAACCTCGCTGCCGAGCTTGAAAAGGACCTCCAATCCGTGGTGGACTGGAGTAGGAAGTGACTCGTGAGTTTCAATGCCTCCAAAACGAAGCTGCTATCAATTAACCACCATAGACAATCGCACCTACCGCTCATTAACATGGAACAGGCTTGCCTCCCCAGAGAGTAAAACACTACGCCTCCTTGGCTTTACACTCTCGGCGGACCTCAAATAGAATGACTCTATCGAATCCATTGCTAAGTCCGCTGCTATGAATGTTGGTTCTCTGTGCAGGGCTCGGAAATTTTTCCCGTCTGAATCTATCCTGGACATATATAAATCTACCATCCGCCCGTGTATTGAATACTGCTGCCACATCTGGTCGGGTGCCCCTGCTATTTTCCTCGGGTTTCTTGACAAAATACAACGGAGAATCTGTAACGTGATCGATCCTGTCTTGGCGGACCGGCTGCAACCATTCTCTCACCGACGTGACGTGGTTTCCCTAGACAACACCAATGATCTAAGTTCATCGAAGCAGAAGCCGTGAAAGTATTTATAGAAGAGGCACAGGGAAACCACGTCACGCCAGTGGGAGAGGGGTTGCAGCTGGTCTGCCAAGTCAGTATCGATCACGTTACAGATTCTCCGTTGTATTTTGTCAAGAAGCCCGAGGAGAGTAGCAGGAAGTTAAAAAGAGGCGAAGGGGGATTAAGAATTTGTTGTCCAGACATTACATACTATATATCAAAACATTTTGATTTGTTTTGATAAACTCATTAGTCTTTTACAGGGATAATCCTCTGTTTTAAAATAATATTTTTATACCCCATATATACTTCGACAGGGCCGCACTGTTTTTATAGTTATACATCTCTACAGTTTCTTACATTTAAAAAGTTTTTGCTTAAAAAGGTAACTTTAGTGAAGCAATATATTTTTGTTTTGTAGAGAAAAATTTGTAATGATACTGTTTTAATAAAGCTAATGTCAATTTTGCTATTTAGTGTGTATACCCACGCACACACATATTCTCATATATATGTATGTAATTTGTTTTTGTGTATTTGGAAGTCACAACTTCATTTGGAAACCATTAAAAACGTTATAGAAAGCCAAGAAATTTTCATGGTATTCTAAGATATAATTTAGGCCATTTGCTTAGTATCACTGATGCATTTAATTGCAAAACCCATGCCTGCATCTAAGGTGATCATCTAAACAAACCTCTGTAGGCGACGGAGCTGCAGTTTGGCAGCAGCACATGTATGGAATTAAATTATCCTCGTTATAAATTATCGAGCTTAGCGAATAATGGATCCATATATTTCCGTCGATTAGTGACTGCAATTGATACTTAAGTCTAAGATTCTACTTCGCCAGCGCCTTACCATATGTTGAAAGGTTAAATCAATTAATCATAGATAAAGTACACCGTCTTTATCTAAAACTTTTTGCTGGAGGTCCTTACATTAACCGATAAATAAACGCAACAATCAGGTTCAAATTGTGTGATGTGTACTGCTTGTCGGTAAAGTTACATTCAACATTTTTTCGTGGCTGTGGTGGCAATGTTACAAAATGACATACATTTTTAATGTTCTGGTCACCATTTCTTGATACGATGCAAGACTTTCATCGTACATTCCTGAAAGTATTGACTTGCACTACCAACATCTATCTGCTAATTTGAGTATTTCTTTTGTAAATAAAGTCTTGCCATTTTTATGTTGTAATATACAGCAAGGGTGTGTTGCGGTTAGGCGTAATAAGCAGAGAGAGGAAAGAGACGAAAGGTAACAAAAATTAAACTGTTTCTGAAATCAAGCAACTTTATAAAATCCCGAATCGTTATCACTTGCAAAGAGCCCAGTATCTAGTCATGCTAAGCTGTTCTACTGCTAATAAGGCAATGTCCAGATGTACCTTGTTTCAATAAACATGTCCCAAGTTATCCGGGGTCTAATTTTTGTATATACAGACGCGTTTAACACACCGAAACAAATTATATTTCGAGAGATTTTTCTTTGGTTGGATATTTCATGATTTGATGCAATGAATGTCAGTATGTAAATGCACAGTTTTATTATAGATTTACCAGTTTCCTTATCTTTATATAAACTTACGAATTTGTTAACTAAATTGTGCATTCCCACATAAAAAAATTTCGAATACCATTCCGAAATCATGAATTATTTGTAATTTTTCTCGGTTAAAACATGGTTGAGGAAATTCAATAGATAATAATTTAAACATGCTAGGTTTAGCAAATATCTCACATATACATAATTAATTGAATGCGATACTTTTGTAATTTAAGAAATAGTTTTCGTATGAAACAAAATTAACTGCCGTACTCACTAAAAATATGCTTCTGTCAAATAAGCATATTGTTTCCTTTAGCGTTGCGCATTAATAGGTTTTTATCTAACTTATTTATGCTTCTTTTCGAAGCTTGGAAGTTATTTCTAACACTTGGAAACGTGCTACAGCTTGACTGATTGCAGAAAGAGTTAAGGTCAGCGTAAATGCCAAGCGCAACGGTATGATTTCGATAACACTGGGCAATAATTGTTTCTTTAGACGTTGCTTTCCCTTATGACAGCTGTTAACACTGAAATTTCATTATTAATGGATGACTATCTCCATTATCTAAAACCAAAGATAAATGAGAAATAGATGAAAAAATTAAAATGTCTTGAAAATGATTAATATAAATGGAATTTTTCATATTAATAACTTTTTTGCGATTGAGAGATTTACTTTTTAATGCAGGAATTGTTAACTGAAAATAAAAATCAGCTATATACTGATACAGCGAAACAGGAATGTCTGCGGATGGTTTTATATATATATATATATATATATATATATATATATATATATAGTGACGTAAATTGAGACATATATATATATGAGGATACACATATGCATATTATTATTATTATTCAGGTGTTAATAAAAGAGTACTCAATTTAGTACAAATAAAGCTATATAGATACACACAGTCCTACGCTGATGGAATTCTCGGAGTTTCACGCGTTATACAATCTTGAGGTGCATATTACAAACTGACCGTTTCATAGATTTGAATTTGATTCCACCCATGGATTTAGATTACTGCTTTTTAATAACAAGAACAAAAATTTAAATTTACTTAAAAGCCATGTAAATAAAAAATTATGACTTCTGTTTAAATTTTAATAAAATAAAAATTTGTCTTACATCTGATTAAAAATATAATTAAATATTATATTATATAAAATTTGTTTATTACGTTTCTTCAAGTATATTTGCAAAATAAATGTTAAAATGGATTAAATTTTACTTAATTTAAGAAAGAAATAAAATATTGTTGTTTAAAAAATTTATAAAATTTAACAAAATTTAATTAAATATAAGTAAATCTAAAAACTAAATATTTCTTAAAAATTAATTTAAAATAACTCATTTCTTCAAAACCTTTTAAAAATTAAACTAAAAATATTAAATTTATTTAAATTTCATTAAAATTATTTTTTTTCAATAGCAATAACGTTAAAGCAATTATATAAAGTATTAAGAATTAAATGTAAAAATATTTAAAAACCTGACAAGATTCAATTTAAAAATTAAAATATATTAAGTTTAACTTTAATGTATTTAAGTTTAATGTGATGTAAATCTAAAACAAACACACGCCTTCCTTTAATAAATTAATATTAAAAAAGATTAACGACTCTATTTCTCTATAGAGAAATCTTTATCAAACTAATCTCACCGACCAATTCAGTAGCGCCCAGTTTGATATAACTGGCTCATCTTTTCTGGCATTGTATTAGATTAAATCAGGTTTATAAATAATTGCTGTGGAGCTCTCAATAAGCAAGTTAATCATGCGGGTCAATACAGTGAGAGAAAGCTTGTTCTTTACCAGAATGCTCTCAACTATATTTTTAGATGGTGCTGAGTTGTTAACAATCCAATATCAGGTGTCGTTACCTTTATTATTCAGTACTGATTGTTTCCATTTGAAAACTTTATACTAGGCCAAGACTTTCTTCATCATCATCATCATCATCATCATCATCATCATCATCATCATCATCATCATCAGGAAGATGATGATGACGATGTTGATGTTATTATTGTTATTATTTAAGTAGTGTTCCATCAGAACGTAGGTAAACATAGCCCCCAGAACATTCTAATAGTTACATAAATATCTCTAAGTATAGATATACTTGCATATTTTTCCTTTACACCATAAATAGGTGTTCATACCGACGTAGAAAACAAGGTTCTGAATACAGATTCCGTAGTCATAACTCTTACCCTTGTGTGATAAAATCTTATTTTCTAATATATGATCATGTAAACAAAGGAATACATCTTAGTGTATTAAAGCTTAGCTTCACGATGAAGATTTGGGATGATCCTCAGTCTCTAGCTATATGATTTAAACAAAATATATCTTTTGTACTAAACACTTAAAGATGACTTTTGTAATTAGTTATAGACGGGAATTTCGTTAAAATTATTCCTCTTATTTCTTACCGCTAATTTAAGAACGTTATTCTACGATTGTTTTCAACTTTTCTCGTTAAGGTTTATTTAATGACAATGTAATTTTCTTGGATGTAATAAATATATGAATATGTCATTCTGCTTTCACAATTGAATACATAGTATATAATAATCTCCTTTTGTGCTTATACATGTTTGTTTGGACATGATTACTAGAAGCGTTAATGTGTGTCTTATGCTGTGGTTTTGTTGAAGGTTTATTTTGGAAAAAACTTTGATTTAAGAAATTTTAAGATATTATATGACTTACTAAGCAAAAAAAGAAACCCAGAATGCCAAATACAGGTGAGGGATACTAAAATCAAGCAAGTACAAAAATTTAAATACCTGGGAAGTGTTCTAACAGAAAACAAGAAGTGCGATACAGAGATCCGAAGGCAAATTGGCATGGCAAAGGAAGCCTTTCAGAAACTGAGAAAAGTATCAAGACACAGGAGACTTTCACTAGAAACAGAGTACTAGATTGCTATGTGATGTCAGTTCTTCAATATGGCAGTGAATGTTGGACAATATCATCAAAGATGAAGGGAAAACTTGAAGCAGCTGAAATGTGGTTCTACAGAAGAATGTTGCGAATATCATGGACCGAACATGTGAGCAATGATGAGGTGTCGGAAAAAAATGGAAACGAAAGGGAAATTAATATTGAGCATCAGGAAGAGACACCTGAAGTTCCTGGGACATGCAATGAGGAAGGAGGGCTTGGAGACCCTAATGTTAACAGACTAGACAGAGGGAAAATGAGACAAGGGAAAGCATCGGTTAACATATTTGTAGGGTCTGAGCAGGTCGATGACAGAACGGGGATTGCGAGATGTTACAGGAGAAAGTGTGCTAAGAGCTACCAGGGATATAGAAACATGGAAGACCATGATCACGTACGTTTTGAAATGACAAGTCACATAGAATAATAATAATAATAATAATAATAATAATAATAATAATAATAATAATAATAAGAAGAAGAAGAAGAAGAAGAAGAAGAAGAATATCACGTTAGTTATTTTCTGTTAGTTGCTTTGTATTTTTTGAATGGACTTGGGTGAAGTCACTAAAATTTTCTAGTCTTTGCCTATTGCTAATAATTTATATTATATATATATATATATATATATATATATATATACGAGTATACGGTACGTATGGATGGAATAATATTCCTTTTAAAACCATTCAATTTAAAATAAAATCACTTGAAAAGACACAAGATGTGTTGAAACAAAATAGCTATTTTTTTAGTGATATAACATATCCATGTTATAATTTCTGAACATACTTCGGTCGGCTTTCAATCCTAGGTTAAAAGCAATCGGAGTCTAACCGTACTGATCAGCTGTGATACAGCGAAACAGATCTGTCTGCGGATGACTGTTTAAGCTCTCACAGCCTGATTGAACACTCTGGAAGAATAGTAGACTTTGAAGAGCAGTAGCTACCCTGGCATATACTCATCGCTCATTAACTAATGAATTATAGCACTCTGGTTATTGGGCGTGTATAATGATAATATACATGCTAAAAAGTCTGCCTTCTTCTGCCGTGTGCCCATGGCCCAGAGGTGGAATCGCCGACTGACGCTACTTCGGTCGGGTTTCAATCCTGGGTTAAAAGCAATCGGAGTCTAACCGATTCTAACCGTACAGCGAATCAGATCTGTCTGCGGATGACTATATATATAGTACATGTTTTATACTTTATCGTACATAATTTATAGTGTTTTGTTTTTGTTTAAAATGGGTTCATTATTTGCCGATAGCTGGAGCCCTAACAGGAACTACCACCCTTGCTCGGGAAGAACATTCGAACAACAGCAAATCAGAGATTGTTTTTGACGCTCCTCAAAACCTTCAATATCCCAGTGAGATACCTTGATGCCGGATGTAGTTTGAACCTGGGACTAATCTTTCTTCTCCTTTTAGTGGTAATTTGAGTTTAACTTGATTTTTTTTTTACATTAGTCAATGTTTCTTAATTTCAAATTTTCCCTCCTGTATTTCTATATTGACAACTTTTAATTTTTCGGAATGTATTTTGATCTAGAATTTGCATTTAATTGTAAAGAAAATAATAGCTCCGATGTCGATTTTAAATTTTAAATTATTCCTTTTTGCGAATATCGCTGTTTCCATTAATCTGATTACAAAACATTCTCTAGTGAACTTTTTAAAACATGGAAAACGGATATAACAACAACGTAAGAATGTTTAAATGTCACTATTTTCAATCCAGGATTAAATAACGAAGAACAGATGAGTCAAATTAACTTTTCATTTTACACAGATTTTCTTTTTACAGATTAATACAATTGCGTTTTACGAGCAGAGATTTAGACGATAACTCCAGTAGGGATGGATATTCATTTTCCTGGTGATGTATGACATGTCTGAGTGGAAACAAAATATCTGTTTTGCAAATATTAGTTGCTTATATATTGTTTTCTCTGAAAAGCAATAATGGAGCAAGAAAATAAAAATGATGATCAAAATACTATGGCAACCAGTGAGTTTTCTCTGGTTTGTGTTCTGGCTATTCTTATTCGAAAAGATTTAGTCATTAATAAACTGACACTTTACAAAACATTATTTATCTTAAATGTTAATAATTTATTGCAGTTGGTTTTTCAATTAGATAATCATGTGTGCTTATTTAAAAAAGAAATGCCTGTACTTTTAAAAAACTAAAGTGGAAAAAATGTCTTTCTATGATGTAGGAGTTAGCAAACTAGTTTTGTAGATAGTCTCCCTATTAAGACCTGTTTAATCATCGAGATTGGTATTTATTCGTTGATTCTCCATTAACAGAATTTATTGTATTCAAAAATAATTCTAGTACCTGGAATAGACGGGTCTCCCTTATTATATTAATCTTCTTTAGCAAACCAAAACATTACTAATACAGTCACACATTTTTTTTTTATTTTCCACTCTCAGTTCAAACTTTAGTTTTAGTATCCATCCCATTTTTGTTAAAAAACGAATTAATATTGAATTCATTTAAAAATTGATCTGTTTATTCCAACCCACTCTTTCGTTCAGGATTTGACTTTTTTAGATTAAAGTTATTGATCGTGAGGGAAGCGAGATGTGCGATCTAATAGGGAAGATAATTTTCATGGCAACTGCTCTGAAGAGCTTTTTTTGTGCCCTAATCAGGTAAATTTAAACGTGCTACCAGTATGGCATTTAGGTCCCACACTTTTATTGCTGAAATAGTGACATGTAGCCCCAACCTTTACACAAAGAGTTTCTTTACTTGCACTTCCCGCTTGTGGGGCTTCCTTTTTTAACCTGCTTCCCTGATAGCTTCAAAAACTGGAATGCAACTCAAGTGCCATCTTCTTTCTTCTTGAATTATATTTATCTCTTACACTTTCTTCGATATCCCTTGTATCCAGTCTTTTCTCAGACTCTACCACTGCGCACTAATGAGCGTCCCGCTTTGCTTGGGGGAAAACTATCAAAAATGACTTTCAAAATAAAATTCAGAAGAAACAGTTTCAAGCGCTTAAACTCACAAAAACACCAATCTTCTACAAATAATTTCGCAGCTTCTGCCCCGATGAACTTAGCTCACTAGTGCCCCCTATATATGAATTACTCGAGCAACAAGATTAGCAACTAGGTTCCACCGTTTTGTCGTGAAACCAATAAAACATAAACGCAAATTTTACACCAGAATCTTCTTTTATCGCACTTTCCGCCTGTGAAATTCCCCCTTCCGTTTACCTGCTTCCCCGACAGGTATAATTTCCAAGAATTTAAATGTAAAGTCAATAGTCAACTCCTATTTCACTAACTTGCATCCTCTTTCTAATTGCTTCTTTTCCCGTCCACTCCACTCTCTTCAGTATTCTCAGCCTTCTCTTACCCACTTCCTGACACACCCTATAATTTGTCACTCTTTCTCATAACATTCCTGTGGCGATATGATTATAAAAAACAAATCCATGACACAAAGCACAAATATAAAATAAATTAATTTTTGTCAGGATATTAAAAATGACACTCTCCTAGAACCAAGTACCTGTTGGTGTCAATGCAATTCTGGAAAGTTGTCCGTCCCCATAATATGCGAAATCAAACGTAGAATGTTTCTTTTTATTGCAGTTACGTTTTCGAAACCCCATCTCTAACTACGCTAAATACTATTTCAGATTGCTGAATGTTATATTCTTCTTTTCCCTAGACTGGTTGACAATCATAGCTAGAGATTGTAATTTAACAGGCAAATTCTGTATTATAAATTAATTTTGTATCTTACCAAATCTTAAAAAGTTATTGTAAACATGCAGATGTGCGTTGTGGTGCAGCGGATATCGACTCGGAAGGAGAAATCGGGGAGCCGAGTTTGAATTCTAGTTAAATTCGTTGTATTCACTTGCGCACAATTACCCTTTGGAAAGGTATTAATCCGTATCTTCCCTCCAATTATGGGTTAAATAACAGGACAGATTGGGTTCTATAGCCTTGACTGGCAACCAGTCTACGGTAAAAAGCAATGGCAACCTACTGCGGGATAATCTTCTGCCCGGTCAGTCATGTCTCTTTCGAGACATGATCGCCCAAGCGTGTATCACGTATGGCACTCAACTGACTGACTATTGTAAATGTGAATGCAAGCTGTGGATAAGCCTTTCAAAATGTATTTTATTTTCTGTTTTTTTTGGGGGGGGGTATTTTCGTTCGTTTTTACAGTGCAATAACTAAATGTTAGCGGTATGTTAGGCAAACTTTTTGATACAACACGGGATTTCATCCCACCGCTGGGTAGGAATACTGTTGTTTATGAAATCTGATGCCCTCTGGAAGCGTTCATCACTAACATTGTTAACAACAGGATTACATTTTTATATCGGGAGCGCATGCACTAAAGTCTCTCCCATGTCGACTTGTCGAAGCTCAATGCATTCCGGGCACATATCGACCAGTAATTCACAAAGTACAAAGTTACAAATATCCAAATAAAACAAATATTAGACTTCGCAGCACCAATTAAAAGAAAAGCTGAAAGTCCTAGAAGAATTACAAAAATAAACACCCACATTCAAAGAAATATTCACCAGAGGAGACACCATCTTGAACTTCATCTGATATGTTCAATATACGCAAACACACAACACGCATACACACACACATAAATATAATATAATTATATATATATATATATATTGCCGATATACCATGGAACAATTGTATATACTCAAATGTTTCTTGACACCAAGAAATCTAAATTTTCCCATCATCTTAATCCTCTCACTCACCTCTACCCAAATAACTCTTTCCCCTACACCTCATTGACTTACTTTGTATATGTTAACTTATTTAAACCATTTGAATTCCACAAGCCTACTTAATTGTCTAGATAATACCTGTAATTTTTCTAAATTTTCAAAATTCTATACATAACAATTCCTAAGAAAAACATATTTCACAGACTGATGAGGTACTAACAAATAGTACCGAAGTACGACAGCTCTTGTGTTGCAGTAAATATGTTTTTATTCTAAACTTAAATAATAAAAATATTACTATAAATATTCCCCTACTAAATATCGAGAACTCTTTAAAAACGTAAATTACTACATTGAACTGTTAACCCATTTGTGTATACTATTCCCAATTTGTATATAATATTCTTCAAAACATATATATGTGTGTGTGTATGTGTGTGTGTGTGTGTGTGTGTGTGTGTGTGTGTGTGTGTGTGTGTGTGTGTGTGTGTGTGTGTGTGTGTTTTGAACAATACCTTTAATCGATATCCGTACTTAAGTAGATATTCTGTTTATAAACAAACAGTATATGTATTTATTTCTATCGGCCTGCTTATTTACGATAAACTTTGTTACGAAAATTTGTGTCAATTCGCAAGATTTGAACATCCGATCCCTATCAACATCGGGGAAGGATGTTCGAATCCTGCCGAATGACACACATTTTCGTAACAAAATTTATAGTAAAAATTCAGGCCGTTAGAAATAAATATATAAATATAATTTTTGATTAAAAACAGAACATCTACTCAAATACGAGTATCGATTAAAAATAATGTTCAAAACAAATAATTTCAATATGTCGGTTGTTTAACCATTTTGATAATCTTCAGGAATATCTGTAATGTAATAAACGTTATAATAATTAGAAATATATATATATATATATATATATATATATATATATATATATATATATATAGAGAGAGAGAGAGAGAGAGAGAGAGAGAGATAGAGAGAGAGATAGATAGATAGATAGATAGATAGATAGATAGATAGGGAAAAGTTAAATCAACTGGAACATTTAGGAATATTTTAAGCAACTTTCCCAGTTTCACAGTTTTCAATACACAGGCGTAAACAAATGTATTCCTTTTGCATTGAACATTTCGGCAGTGCTGCCACCTTGGTCCAATAAACATGAATGTTTTTTACTTAAAGCACTAATACATTCTTGTCATAAACAACTCAACACTCGTCATGAACTACTTTAAACCTCGCTGTCAGGATCGTTTTAACACCATTCTGCTATTAGTCACGGCCAATGAACTAAGACACTTTCGACTTTTAACAAGAAAATCACTATGCCTGATCAGAGGATCATAAACAATACTTAAGATTACGATTAAAAATATATATCAATTTTTAACCTTATTCCATATAAAACAGAAAGAATTCCCTAACAATTAGTCAGATCCAAAACAGATAATCTCATAGATAAAAGTCTCTCAGTATCAATTCCATACATTTAATTTTCAATTTAAAAATACCACACTCATTAGAAGAAAGAATAACTTACTTAGATGGAAAGTTCTTGAGAGAGGCGTGATAGAATATTGCTAAAATATTAACTTACGCTGTAGATTGTTTCAAATATCTTCTCTCATAGAAATATTTTTCGGGACAGTTTCGCATCTGACATGGCGAAAGTATTCTGATAACATGTTCCATCCTAACTTGCTGTTCTAGCTTGAAAACGGATCATGGAAGCCTTATAAAATGTGTACATTATTGAAAAAATAGAAATAATCTTTCCTAGAGTCAACTTACATTACCATAATTTAGTAAATGAAAACGTTGAAATGAAAACTACTCTAGTATTAATGGAAATGAATAAATTTATTAAAATAATATAATATATAATAATTACATTAATTAACCTACAAATAAATATATAAATATATACAGACAAGTACGAAAATAAAAGAAATCAACACAAATAATGTGATCTCATTTATAAATGGACGCCTGCCCGCTGGAGGGAAAATGTAAATCCACTCAGGTGATTTATGAAGCCCGCATTTCTCCCTCTAACAAAAAAAAAAAAAAACGACTTCCGGACCTATATCGGTATTTCCGCCGGTCCTTTCAAACAAAGACTGTAGAACCACAGGTACTCCTTTTCGAACCCCGGTCATAGGTACCAGACAGCCCTTTCGCGGGCATTCTGGAAAATGAAAGAAGAAGGGCTGGATCCTGAAATTAGCTGCAAACTGATAGGTTCAGCCCGTATTCCGAGGAATTTTCGTGATAGGTGCTGTCTATGTTTACTGGAAAAAATTTCAATATTAAATTACCGCCACCAACACCGGCTACTGGATCTTAGGAGGGAATTCATCAGTAAGTGCCGCCACAAGGCAAATTATTCGAATACTTATATTTTGAATTTAAATCCCCGTTGACTAGATGTTAGAATATAAATTAAAAGGATTCAATTTAAGTTTTAATCTTAATTTTACCCTAACGTTAACCTTAAAAAGTATTTTAATCCCGCTACCTTCCTATCCCAAGATCCTTTAATTGCCTATCTTTAGAAAATATGGATTCTTTTGCTAAACCCCTTTTTCCTTGGTTAACACATATATGTATATATATATATTTTTTTTCTCTAATATTTTTTCTCTAATATTTTCTCTCTAATAATTTTTAAACTGATAACTTCCTGTAATTGGCATTTAACTCGCTTCTACCTAAAAGGTTTAATCAAATAAACTTTAAAAAAATTTAAAAATCTTATATTGAAACCCATTCCTTCTCGCCTAAATACACCTCTTCAAACAGCCCAAAATCTTAACTTTAAAAAGTAATTTAACTCATTTAGTTGTCTATCTTTATAAAATATGAACTCCTATTCCCCCCCTTCCTAAATATACCATTTCAACACCCTGTAACCCCGCGACTACCAGCTCTGTCCTTTTCCACTTTGTGACCGTTGTTAACCAAAAACCCCTCCACACTCTAACTCAGGGCCTTCGCCATTTTGAAAAAGAATGACGCTGACGTGATGTAGAGTCTCTATTAGAGATCCTATGTCGAAATGTACATCCGACACCTTTGAATTTTGAAAATTTTCTCTAATTTATATATATATATATATATTAGAACATGTATATAATGTTTTTATATATATATATATATATGTGTGTGTGTGTGTGTGTGTGTGTGTGTGTGTGTGTGTCCTCTACAATCATATTGTTGTTTCGACATTGGGTCTCCAATTTCTCTTCAGGAGGAATGAAGAAGAATGTAAATCCTCGCTGTCTATATTTGGTTCCTTGTTAGTGTGAGGTTGGTTGGGGTTATTGATAATAAAGTGAATATGTCTTCTGTGCTGACCGTTAAAATTTTGAAGGGAATAGAGTGCGAAGTGAAATGGTTGATTTATGACATTAGCTGTTGGGATGTACGTTTTTATTGCTTGGGTATTGCTCGGGTATATCTTTTGGTTAGAATTTCGAAGAATTGTGTGCTTAGTTAGAAGGTTGATTACTTGGTCAGTTGTGCCTGTGTGTGCGCGAGGGAGGTTTTTTTGTGATTAGGGAACTCGTCCAGTTTGCTGACCTTAAGAATTTGATTAACGAGTGTTTGTTGTTACTAGACGGATTTTATGTATTCCCTTTTATATCTAGTGACTAGATTATATTACTTGGGGTGCCTTAGATGGATGTGGTAGGGGTGTGATGTCTATTCTCTACGGAGTATTTTTGTGTATTTCAGCATGTTTTTTTTTTAATATAATATAATTGATTAATCTGAAATTGGATATTTAATCTTGATTTTGAATATAGGAAATTGATTTTCTTCGAATTTCGGGCCCATTTTTTTCTTTTAATTTTGATTTTTCCAATTCGGAATATTTTTGTATTTAAGTAAAGTTTTAGCGGATGTAATTCAGAATATCAAGCCTTGCTTTAGAATTTAGTAATTTGATCTTTTCTATAGAATTTTTGTTTTAGCGGGATAGACAATATATATATATATATATATATATATATATATATATATATTGTCATCCGCAGACAGATCTGTTTCGTACGGTTAGACTCCGATTGCTTTTTAACCCAGGATTGAATCCCGACCGAATTGGCGTCAGTCTGCGATTCTACGTTTGTTCGGTGGAACAATATATATATATATATATATATATATATATATATATATATATATATATATTGTTTAATTACTTAGTTTTGGGGCATAATAAAATAGACTAGTATACATATGTATTAAAAAGTGTTTGTAAACGAGTTATTACGCGACCTAGGTTTCTACCATGTGATGTCTTCAGCCGATTTCCAATAACTGATTTTAACGTTTACCTTTTATTTTTACTTATAAACGCTGACGTGACGGTGATTGTTTTAAAAGCTCAATTAACGGAGAATTTTTGAACGCGCAATTTTTAAAATTTCAAGAAATTATAACGTTTTCGTCCATGGTTGTATGAGCCTAATAGGTATTTTTGGTGTAGTTACACTTACTCATAATTTCTGCTTGGAAATAGCATAATCGCTAACTTTCTCCCTGGCACAGACAATTTATTTAACCACCATTGTAAGATTTGGCTATTTTCACTATACTCTACGTTATGTCTTTTTTTTTCCATATTTAATTTCAATTTCCACACATGGCTAGCCAATTTTGTGCATTTTTTAATGTTTTCTATTTTAAATGTAGAATTGGGATTGAACCACCTGATCTTAAAGGTTTCTTTGTTTTATCCCAAATATATTTTGTTTTGACCAATTAGGTTATGTACTTTTGCTTTGTAAATGACTTCTTTTGTATTACAAAGTCATTGAAGTGGGCATTTATTTTTGTCTTTGCAGTTACATTCTTTATTAATGATAATCTTTTATACAATGCTATCTAAATTTCTGGGGTTTTGTTTATGAGACTATCGAACTTACTAGTACAGCTATAACTTAGTTTGAGTGTATTCCTATTGAAAATTTTGTTTAGTTCTGATTTTTTTAAAAGTATTTGTCTACCAGTTTAAGAATATTCGTCCTATTTTTTCTTTAGTCATTTCACCCCAAGCAAGGCATTCCACCGCCACTATTGGGCTTGAGGCTACATAGGGGAACGTAAATAGCAAGAGTGGTTAGATATAGGAAATGTCAGAAGGGGGGTGATAGATAGTTGGGTGGGTGGGAACAGTGTTTGCTAATCTAGTTTCTCGTGCAAATGCGTATCTAGGGGGCAGCAGTGGTCCAAGTTCATTAGAGCAGAAGCCGTGAAAGTATTTATAGAAAAGACACAGGGAAGCCACGTCGCGCCGGTGAGAGAGAGACTGCAGGCGGTCTGCCAAGTTGGTATCGATCACATTACAGACCCTCCACTGTACCTTGTCAAGAAGCCAGAGGAGAATAGCAGGGGCACCCGACCAGATATGGCAGCGGTATTCAATGCACAGGCGGATGGTAGATTTATAAATGTGCAAGATAGATTCAGACGGAAAAAACCTCCGGGCCCTGCACAGAGAACCGACTTTTATAGCAGCGGATTTAGCAATGGATTCGATATAGTCATTTCACTTGAGGTCACCTGAATGTGTGAGACCAAGGAGGCGTAGTGTTTTACTCTCTGGGAAGCAAGCCTGGTTCATGCTCATAGGAGGTAGGTGCGATTGTCTATGATGATTAATTGAGAGTAGCTTCGTTTTAGAAGCATTCAAATTTACGAACCATTTCTTACCCCAGTCCACTACGGATTGGAGGTCCTTTCCAAGCTCGGCTGCAAGGTTAGCTTTGTCGTCTACACCAGATTTTTTATCGAGGCGAGAATAAACTGTGGTGTCATCGGCGTACATACCTACTTGGGATCTTATGGTATCAGGGAGATCATTAATGCAGATCAGAATTAGCGTAGGACCTACGATAGAGCCATGAGGGACACCCGCGTTCGTATGGTAGTTCTGGAGGCATATCCGTTTAATACCACTTTCAATGTGCAGTTAGATAGGAATGACTGGAGTAGTTCAAACAATTGTCCAGCTATACCATAGCCCCGCAGTTTGCATAGAAGGCCAGCATGCCAAACTCTGTCGAACGCTTTAGAGATATCCAAGGCAACGTTTCGGGCTTCACCATTCCTGTCGAGTGCCTGATATATGTACTCGGTGATGGTCGTTAGCATATCAGCAGTAGACCTGGTGAAGCGGAAACCATACTGCTTGTTCGAGAGGAGCCTGTGTGCTGTGAGATGCTGAACCACCTCGGCGTTGATAATGGCTTCGAACATTTTGCTAAAGATCGGAAGAAGGCTGATAGGTCGGTAATTTGCGGGGTCCGAGGGTTCTCCAGTGTTTCTAAATATACGAACTACAGAGGGATATTTCCAACATGCAGGAAAGCAGGAAGCAGATAGGCAGAAGTTGTAGAGCTTAGAAAGTACTGAGGAAAGTTCGAGGGCACATTTCTTTAAGACTATGATTGGGATTCCGTCCCCTCCGCTCGCTTTGTGAGGGTCAAGTTTTGAGATTATCTTAGAGACAAGCGGGGGTGTAATATGGACGTCATTCAGTTGAGCATCAATTCTAGGTGGGAAGTCGGGTGTAGAAACTTCAGACGAGTCCAGTCTCGAATTATTCGAGAATCTGCGGACAAAGCATTCAGCCTTGTCAGCTGGGGAGGTGAGGACCTCAAATTTGTTTATTAGTGGGGGTATTGTGGACTTGCTCTTGTTAAGTACTCTTTACAGAATGGCCAGTAGTCTTTGGTGCCAAAATTAGAAGATGCTATGCGCTGCTTCATTCTGGCAGCAAATAACAACTTAGCTTCGTTAAGTATCTTTTTAAACTTATTACGAGCTGAAGCGAAAAGGTGTCTGTTTTGGTTCAACGCGTAGCTACGAAAGAGTCGGAAGAAATTATTCCGGTGGGCAATGGCGGCCGAGCAAGCGGGCGAGAACCATGGAGACGAATGAGATTTAAGCTGAAATTTCCTGGCAGGGATCAAAGCATCGATGCCAGCCTTAACCCAGGAGGAAACCTCGGATGCACATTCTTCGATGTGAAGACTAAAAAAGTTGTTTCATGGGACGTCACAGAGGAAGTCTCGGAGCGAATCCCAGTCTGCTCTTTGGTAGCAGTAGGATATTCTACTTGTCTGGGTTTCTTGGGTTTGGTGGGAGTGGAATTAAATGTTGACGGAAACTACGGTGTGGTCAGATTTACCGAGTGGGCAGAGTTGTCTGGTCGTGCCAGAGTCTGGGATGGAAGTAAGTGAAGCAGAGGTCTAGCAGTGATTCCCTTCCGTTAGGGTTGTCGGAGAAACGCGAGGGGAAGTTCACCACTTGCGTAAAGGACTGGGTGATTGAAAAATTCATGGTGTGGACACCCACAGGGTCGGTGACAGAGTTTTCCAGCCACTTGGTGTGGTGGGCGTTAAAGTCACCAAACACGAATATATGGGCAGAGGGATGGGAAGAAATGGCTTTGTCAATATTGTCAGAGATACTGTAAAGTAACGAACAGTCAGGGGAGGAAGGGGAGCGGTAGAGAAAAAAGAGATAGCTAATCGAGCTTAGAAGTGAGAGGCGGAAGCACATGAAAGAATGATCCGGGGATTCAAGGGATGTCGGCCTAGCTAGGGGAATGTGTTCGCTGACATACACACCAAGCCCATGCCTATGAACTTTGGAGTCCTTCGTGAAAAGGGGAAGCTAGCCAGGAACGTCAACTCAGAAGAGGGGATAGAAGGGTTAAGGTTTAGTTTCGCATAGGACCAAGTTATCAGGTGAGTCAGTGTGAAGGAATGAATCAAAGCTGAGGAAGTTAGTGCGGATACAAAGTATGTTAGTGTAAGAGATGCAGACGGGTTTGGGCGTTTTCAGACTAGCCTGTTTAGCTTTGCTATTACGTTTGCTTTTTTCCACAGTGATTCAGTTAAGGAGATGTCTTAGAATAGTGTCAGTCGGTCACTTGTTTGCAGCATGTAAAGCATGGAGACTGGCGCGGCCTACAACATAATGTGGCCTCGGGGTTGCCCACCGAACGTTCATGCAGGGACGCCCGTCCATGCGCCATATGGCACTACAAGAACCCCGGTCGAAGTTAAATGGTGGGTTGAGACAAATAATCTTTCGTTTTCTATCAACGTTTTTTGTTTGTCTGTTTGGTTGAAAATTGTATTCTAAAATATTCTTAGGGGCAGATTTTCTTAATGTATCACCATAGTTTTTTCTTTTCATGAAATATTGTTTTGTTTGACGACATTTTGATAGCCTTTGTTCTATTCCTTTGTGAATGTGCTTAATTATGCTTTTGGCATGGTTAGATTTTGTGTTTATGTACTTTAAGTTTGTGTTTGCGTTTATATTTGGAGTGACATTGCCAGTTTTTAAATTTAATTCCACATCTAAATTTTGGATTACTTTTCTATTTGTTTTTACTATTAACCCAGAATCTAGTTTTTTGAGTAGTTTGAAAAGTTCTTTTCTTATTTTATCATTATCTTTTTTTGTCTGGTGCTATCATTAATCCGTCATCTCTGCATAATCCGTGGTTGTCTATATGGATTATTTTGTTGATTTTATTTAAAAAGTAAAAATCCATCAATTCTGAAATTTCTGCTCCGTCATACGATCCTTGTGGTACATCAAAGCTGCCGTTGTTTGATTTTTTTATCCATGCTTTACCATTGTGGAAAAGTATGAATTCGCGGCAATGTAGGATTATATCAATATGTTCAGATGGTATGTTTATGTCCCTTTTACCAAAATTTAACACTTCCATTCAAATTTTTCAGAAAATGATAAGTTAAAAAAATAACTTATGTCATAATTGATGAACCTATATTTATTTTGGTATTATGTTTTTTTAAACCATGAAATGCTATCACCTGTGTTTTTCCACTGGTTAGCTTGAGTGGCTGTTTTTAGCAAGTCCCAAATATTTTTTAATATTTAATGGCTTATTTTGCTCACTTCTGTTTTTGTTGAATTTTACGTCGGTATGATGTGTTGTTGGTAAAATCTTTTTTATGGTCTTTGATTGTTAAGAAAGCTTATCTGCCGATTATGATTTGTATTTTTTGGCTTAAATTTAATTTATCTGCAATAATTTTAGCTTCCTTGGTAATGTTTTCACTATAGGAATCCTGGATCTTTTATAAGGTTTTATTTTTCATTCATTTCTTTTTCCTATTCCTTTGGGTTTATTTGATAGATGTTCTTGGATTTGTTTCGTTTAATAAGGATATTTTGTGTTGTTTTGTTTTTACTTCAGTGTTTAATAATTTTTGGAAGTTATTGATTTAAAAAAAAAAGTTTCTTCTAATATGGAAATAATATCTTCTTCAAATTTAATATATATATATATATATATATATATATGTTTGTGAGCATGAAATAAACGTAATATATATGTTTATGAGCATGAAATAAACGTAATACAAGAAATAAACGTAATATATAAGTTTGTAAGCATGAAATAAATGTAATATATAATTTTGTAAGCATGAAATAAACGTAATACATTAAATAAACGTAATATATACAATTCGCTTGAAATAAACGTAATATAAGAGAGATTTAAATTTAGTGTTTAGGGACTTTATGGATTATTTTCAAAAGTTAGTGGTTCATATAGGCTTGACATCGCATATACAAAAGGCTTTCTAATATAGCAATGTTTTAGGGTTTACTATAAGTGTTGCCCTTCCAGAAAATATCGCCGATGGCAAGCTAAACACGAAAGATTTTGTTACCATTTTTAAAGCAATTTTACTTTTCTACACCTGGCACTGATACAACATGCTAATTAATCTGTACACGTAAAAGTTAATCGTATCAACGACTATCGTTTGGAATAAAAAGTAGAACATCTAAGCATTTCATGCCAGTGTTCATCAAAATTTTACGGTAGTTGTTTAGATAAGCGGCATTCTACTAGTCTAGACTTTCAAACATCGAACGCGAAATATCAATCACCCAGAGACGTCTCATCCTCCTTCGCTTTGTTGCCACTTCGAAGTTATGTAAGTGTTTGCAAGCTTTTACAAATGATTAGTGATTTCAATCTTCACTGAGTGCTCCACACTTACTGATTAACACCACATCTAAGTTACGCTTCGAAAATCACCCTCCTCATTCTCTTCGTCCAACATTAGTTAGGAGAAAGTTTAATTAGTCTGTTGCTTTTCTAGAACATTTACGATTTAGAACATACTACTGAAAGTAGGATTCCACAACCATTTCAATGGTAACCTGTTAATGTACTGAGTCTAGTATGTACCCTGCATATCGAGATAATATTTACTTTTTGCTTCTGCTTCCTATGCGTCTTTACAACAATCTCATACGATTTCATTCTAACTCTTTTGGTCCTTCAAACATCCGGCTGTGCTTGGAATACTTCTGTCATATATAGTGAGGCACCCCCGCTGTTAATCTCAGTGTTCTCGACAGGCTCCAAAGGAGAATCAGTAACATAACTGGTACCGACTTGGCGGTACGACTCCAGCTACTTTCTCCCCGACGGGATGTGCCTTCCCTCGGTCTGTTCTACAAATATTTTCATGGTTTCTGCTCCAACAAACTTAAACCAATGGTACCCCTGCCATATGAGTTTACTCGTGCAGCCAGACTGGCAACTGGTTCCCACCCATTCACAGTTAGATCAACCAAATGCAGCCGACATATCTACTTCATTAGCTTCTTTTCTCGCACTTCTCACTTGTGGAACGTTCTTCTATATTCTTGCTGTCCTGACGGCTACAACCTCCAGAAATTTAAGTGCAAGACCCATCTCTTAACGACTTGTCTCCAGTTCTTTTTGCATCACCCTGTATAGCTTTTCCTTTCTCTCTACCTTTGCAACTATTATGACACATGTATTAACATCATTCTCTTGCTCCTTTCTCTGACATCCCCTGTTACTGGTTTGATTTCTCTTTACTCTCCTCCTATCTAATCTTTTCTCTTATGTAGCCCCCCTGCGCATCAGTGGCGTTACCGCCTTGCTGGTGTTAAACAATTTAAAAACCTTTGAAATTGTTCTTGGTGATAAATACTTTTTTAAAAAATGGAAAATTGTTAAAGCCACCGTGACTTCAGTTATGTAATAAAAATTGAAGAAGATATTGAATAGAATTAACGTTGAATAAATGTTTAAAAAGCATTAAAGAAACGAATAATACATTCTAATTTTCACCTTTAAATCTCGATTCGAGAAAATATTTTCTTGGCTATGATAAATTGCACATAAGCAGCAGGTTTTGTATCGATTAAGCGTGTCTAACAATAAGAGTTAATAAGGGTGGATACCTGCGAATAGTGAATTTCACACTTACATTCAAATATACAAGTTACTTACTATAAGGATGGGCTACATTTCGGGTCAGCATGGAAAACGCAGATAAGTATTTAATGGGACATAGACGAATAAGAATTCACGAATGAATATAGACGTTCGATGAAGCCTAAAATAAGCGATAAATAGATCATGTCAAGCACCTAGCAGGAAGTATCGAGATCTTCCTGGCTCGTGTAGTGAACGAACAAAGAATAATTTATAACAATAGATGAATTGGGGGAACGCCTTTTTTATTTGAATATTGATGACGTGGTTTTACCAGTAGCTTTTCAGACAGTGCATGTGACGAATAAAGAACTTTCAAGGAGGACAGGAAACAATAAAGAAACTGCTTTTAATGACCGCGGGAAATCTTCTTGGAGCAGAATGAGGCATTATATGAGTGTAATGTAACAGACTTTGAGGCTGAAATTTGGTGTCTGCGATCCGAGTTCAATTTTGATGTAATGAAAATGGATACACCTTTTTTTCTTCTCACTGTAATGGAATTGGCTGGTATCAACCATATAACCAGACGAAGGCAAGGACGTCGACAGAGTGAGATCTAGAGACGTATCACCAGGGTTCTACTGACTACGCTTACGTCTCATGACACTGGATACGACAAATAAGACGATTAAGACTACGGACTAGATTGTTCTACCGGATTACATTTGCCTGAGCCACTTGACAACCTCCTATTGATATATATCCAATTCCAGGACATATCACATATCCTATTTACTAATTATATATTTCTTTCCGACCCATTCGAATTACTAATTAGATATATTTTGTACCTACACTCCTGGCTGATTTCATAATTACAGAGATTTATATTTGAAGATTACTCTTAGCCATCTATACTACATACTAATTAGATATATCTTAGATACCTACCTTGCTTACTAATTTGATGTCATTGCTACCGTTCCTGCTTATTATTTAGATATATCTTAGATATCTAATCTATAGAATATATAATAGTTGACCGAATGTTTATTATTATCATCTATTTTAACGTTTAATAGCATTTGATTAAATGCTTTATTTCCCATAAAAGTGGATGAAGATTTTGTGTCTCTGAATATTTTTGGTAATTTATCTTTTCAATTATAATTAATCAATGCCTTTCCTCTTCTCTGTCTCAGTAAAGAATTCTATTTTCTCGATATATCTATACAACTACCAGCAATGAACCGCTTTTCTAGATTTTTGTGATTAATTGGTATCTTTTTCTGTAGGCCGTGTGAATTAAGTACGTACGCGATCGTGGCCTTCCACATCTCCCTGTATCTAGTGGCACTTAGCACGATTTATCCTGTTACAACACCCAAGTAACGCTCTGCCAACCGCTTGCTTAGGCTCATAATTATGTTACTCGTTTCATTTCCTTTGTCTCTCTTTCACATTCTCTCTCTATCTGACCTGTGAGAATCAGATTCTCCACGCCCTCCTTACTCATTATATGTCCAAGAAAATTCAGCTCTCTTTTTCTGTCTGTTAGTCTCCTTTTCGTTTCCACCCTCAAGTTTTCTCGATTTGCATTTCTATTTTCTTTCAACTAGTTTTCTAATATTAAATATCAAAATGAAATGGTCTCCCTAGACTTTAATTCAAACATTTCTTTGATTTTATATAACTACGGACTATCCTATCATTAAAACTTAGAATATAACCGATCAGTATTTATTTCAATGGAATCATGCAAATGCATAGACACGCAACTATAAATTAACAATATTCCCTTATCGTACCCCCAATGTGGCTTCCCTGTGTCTATTCTACAAATACTCTCACGGCTTCTGCTCCGATGAACTTAGCCCACTACTGCCCCTATGTATGAATTTACCTTAACCACAAGATTAGCAAACTAGGTTGTATCCTTTTACTGTGAAACCAATAAAATGTAAACGCAATTTTTACTCCAACAGCTTCCTTTCTCGAACTTTCCGCCTGTGGAATTCCCCTTCGTTTACTTGCTTCCTCGACAGCTACAATCTCCAAGAATTTAAATGTAATGTCAATAGTCATCTCCTATCTCACTGACTTGCATTCTCTCTCTCATGCTCCTTTCTCAGTCCACTCCACTCTCCTCATTATTTTCATCCTTCTCTTACCCACTTTCTGACACCGCCTATAAAATCACTCCTACTCATTATCAAAAAATAAATAAATAATTACAGATTGAAATATCAATGACTAGTGTTCACCTAAATCAAGTAACTGCACATGAATCTTGCAAGAAATTGACGAATGTTTGCATAACAATGAACAAATTAAATATTAATGCACTCCAATATAATATGAACTAATATGTAATTATTCCAGAAATAAACAAAATGTAATGCTTACATGTAAACAATTGAGGTATATTTATTTATATGCGAAAACAGACGATAACTATTGGCTCAAATATATTAACCCTCCATTTACTTATTCAAAACCAAACATTTATAATTAATCGTTAGATATCAACGACCACTATATATATATATATTGTTGTGGATTCCGGCAATGGGAACTGCACAAAATAAAGGAAAAACAACAGAGATAGAAAAATAAGTATATAAAACGTAAAGATAAAACCTTGAACGCTTGTTAGTACGAAGTATATATACAGGTCGCTGAAGTGAAGCCGTAGTATGTTTAGTACGTCCGCGTCGGAAGCTGACGTGTGCTGTGTACTAATATCCTTGCTGAGTGAAGCTCAGATCTACTATGAACTTCTGACGCTGTATTCTCCGTGAAACCTCAGTATCGTACAGTATCTTACAGTATCTCACGGATCTGACCTCTTGCTTCTATGGCAGGAATATATATATACTCTAGAGGAGTCTATTATCTTGGAAAAAGAGGAGACCTCACAACACACACATACACACACACACACACACACACACATATATATATATAATTAGTTTTCTTAACTACAATAAAATTTAATATACCATATTATTTAATCATAATTATAGCATAAACATTTCAGCCCTTTTACGGATTGAGTATTAAAACAAAATTCAACTTGCTGTTAAAAATTATTTACCTATATAAATATTGTGTGGTCCCACACACACACACACACACACACACACACACACACATACACACACACATATATATATATATATATGTGTGTGTGTGTGTGTGTAATTTTTGCTATTTGAGGATAACTTATTTATCCTAGTGTTTCCTATAGTAGGAACTTATTTAATCACTTTGTGGGGATGGTTTAAAATAACATTATTATATATAAGTGCCTCATTGTTTTTATGACATGGCTTGAAATTATTATTAGAAAAATGGAAAGTATGATCAAGAAAATTAATCAGTTTAAGATTTGAAGAAATGTCTATTTTAAAACCAAGTAATTTAATCTCCTTATAACTTTTTTTGAATTCTTAAGGATAGAGGGCCATTACTATTAGGCATGTCAATAAATCTTTTATCCTTATACAATCCAATTTGTTCTGACTCAACAATCCTATTATGAATGTACTGAATATAAATAGTCACAAATCTGCCAACCACATCGGAATCAAATGCACCCAATGAGACATCAAAATTGTTACAGTACCTTTTTTAACCAAGTAGAATTATTATTGTATAATAGCGATATTATAGATGCTAAAATGACTTTATAAAGTTCTTCAGCAAAATCTTCAGCAAATTGTTTAGCAAAATTCAGAGTATTCAACAACAGTTCCTTAGAAAAAATGGGGGCGGAAACTATAATGTCGAATTTTCTGTAAATAGGCTAATCTTAAAAACAAATCTTGAAAATTATTAGGAGCGCATATATAACATACACAAAAAACGTATTATCGGTCACTTTTGCTTTTAATAAACGTTTTTCTTCTCTCCTCCTTTGTCCTTATATTTTATATGTCTATTCTTATCTTTTCCTTTTTTGTCTGCGTAAATATTCTCCACTGAAAATAGCTTTATATATTTTTTAGGGTTTAATATATGTATATATACCATCTGTGTGCTTATTTTGCGTTTGTCTATTTCTATCCTCTTTTTGCGTGCATATATTTTCTCTTAGTTTATGTGTTGCTTAATGTAAGTTTCTTTATTCTGTGTATCTGGAATGTGTTTTGTTGTATTCTTAATTTATTTCTGTTTAAACGATACAATGTTCACTTTCCCTGTCAAAACCATCTGTTAAATATGATAAGTAAAATTAACATTTATTGCTATTTTTCAAAGGTTTCTGCAACGCAAACATATTTTTGAAATTTTAAGGTGAATTCTTGAAATATTTCTTTAAAAATTCATTTTTACTTAACAGTTTTGTGTGAGTTCATATTTGTGACTACATATATGATACCTGTCCCCTTTTCTCTATCCTCTCTTTCTTCCTATTTTCTGCTTTCATTTGTTGAAGTCTATGTGCTTATTTTGTGAAAATTCCTACTTTTTCCTGCGTATACATTCTCTCCTATTAATTGTTTTCTGTTTGTACGAGTTAGTGTATGTCATTTAAGTGTCATACGTAATACACGCGTTGGGCAACCATGTCTTGAACGAGACATGACTGACTGGGCAGAAGATTATCCCGCAATAAGTTGTCAATTTTTCCTGCAGTAGACTGGTTGCCAGCCAAGGCTATAGAATGCAATCTGTTCTATTATTTAGCCTATAAATGAGGGAAGAGAGAGATTAATACCTTTCCCAAGGGTATTTGTGAGTAAGTGAATGCAAGAAACTCAACTGGTAATTACTCTTAGTAATTTTTGTTTATATTAAGTAAAAATGCATAAAAACTTTACTAATTTCCTTCTTTCACGGTAATTTAAAGCCCAGTTTCATATTGAATTTCTAATTCCATTTTAATGTGAAATATTTGAAGATTACTGCAAAGGAAAGTAAAACAAAAATGATAAGAATAAGAATAAAATCGAATTCAGGCACTTGATAACTAATCCTTGAAAACAAATACTAAAATAGAGAGTTGTATCTTTATCAAATATATATTTGGGTTGTTATTTAAAACCAATTACAAAGTTTGCGGATTAACAAATGACGTCGTAGATATTTGATGAACGAGATTGTCTTCCCAAACCATTACTAATGTTGGTTTTATTAGATATATCTACTCAGCCTTAATATTATCTACATTGAAACGAAATATTATAGATAAATAGTTAGTGTCGGAAGAATGTAGTGAACGTTTTCAATCACAGAAAGAAAATATGCTAACAAAGTGTATGGCTTCTTTCCGATCCTGAGAATGGAAGCCATCGGTTATTAAAAAAAAATGTCCTTTAATATTTGTCTTTATTTCTGAGGTGAACTAGTATTTCAAGTATTTATATCATTCGAGCTATTGTCCTCATCTTTGTTGACATTTTTACGACGATTGAGCCGTTGTACGATCCGGCCTTCTTAAAGTGATAGGAATTTCGAACAAAACCCTTTAATACAATCACTGGGGTACATCATCTTCATCCCTTTTTGCGTAGAGCCTATTTGTGTTATTTATTAGTAATTTCAAAAGTGATGGAGATGATATATTTCACTGATTATAATAAATGGTTCTGTTCGAAATTCCTAGTACCTGAAGAAAGCCGGAGAGTACATCGACCGAAACTTCGTACAAATGGCAATAAAGATGAGGACAATAGTCGGAATAATGTAAATACGGTAAATTTGTCCTTACTCACTGTTACAATACATGTTTTTTCCAGTCGTCTTTTCTCGCGTGTCCTGAAAGTAATTTGTATTTTCTCGCGTGTATTTTATACCTCACGGTCTACCCATAAATTGGTAGCTGTTTTGAACAAGGGATCACTGGTTAGTCCTTAAGACTTACGTGACTATGCTGCCTGTTATAAAGTTTCCTGAAGTTGACCCGTACTGGATGACACTTTATACTTTTACCGTTTCATTCTAAGTTTAATAAATATTAATAATATGGCTAATCGTCTATAGACACTGATTGACCAACAGCAATCACAATAGCGTCACAATCGAATTTTATCGTCTGCAATCTGTAAACATTCCTTATTAAATATGTATTAAATGGGGGTTTTTGAATGTCAACCTTTTGTGTCACAATTTATATATTCGAGCTGTCTCCGTGAGGGAGATGACATTTTCTGTGGGTTTGCTTTCAGTTGATTTTTTCTAAGCTTTGTCATTGTGACTGTTTAATAAATCACGCAATGAAAGTTCTCGCTGTGACACGCTCGATGATTTGAAAACCCGTATTACTAACTGAATACCATTAGACGACTAAGGACGTAATCATTAAAATAATAATACTACTTATCAAGAAGTCACTTACAAAAAGACGGACAAAAAGCGAGGGAAAGATATGTGAAAAACTGAAATATTTTGAAGCAAAAATGAATAACAAATCATGACAAAAACAAGAGAATATCCCCCTGTCTCTAAAAAGATATGACTGAAGTTCTGTTAAGTGCCATACGTGATACATGCTTGGGCGATCATGTTTCAAAAGAGACATGACTGACTGGGCAAAAGGTTATCTCGCAGTAGTTTGCCCTTGCTTTCTGCGGTAGATTGGTTGCCAGCCAAGACTATAGAACCCAATCTGTTCTATTATTTAACCCATAACTGGAGAGAAGAGACGGATAAATACCTTTCCCAACGGTATTTGTGCGTAAGTGAATGCAAGGAATTCAACTGGAATTCGAACTCGGCTCCCCGATTCCTCGTTCCGAGTCGATATCCATCCGACTAAAGTTCAGAGAGACTAAAAAGATGATCGGGGAAAAATTTAGTCCTTAGAGAAATAAGAGAAACCGGGGAGAGTAATAAGTGGGTGGGGCACCGAAAGAAAGAAAAAAGTATGGAAAAGAGAGGCTAAATAAAAGTATTGTCTGTATGAAAGAGAGACTGTGCAGATAGAAGACAAAATTAAAGACAGGCATTATGAAAAAAGGGTGAGAGGGAGAGAGAGAGTAAGCACTGCGAAAAAATAAAGAGAGGACTAGAGAGAAAGAAATGCAGAGAAAGAAATGAAGAGAAACGCAGAGCAAAACGGACGATACAATTGGGTGCAGTAAGCAAGAATGAACGTGAATATAGGAAACGAGAAAAGGACGGAATAAAAAAAAATTAACAAACTGTGATTACAAGAAAGATTTAAACAAAGAGGGTAACGATAAAAAAAAGTGATTAGGACAGAACGAAATAGAGAAATAGAGAACAACATACAAACAATTCTCCCTTGAGTGGCGATTAAATATTGTATTGGGCGGATTATTTATAAAAAAAGAGAGTAGGGCAAAAGAAGGAGAGAAAAAGAGAGATGACTATATGAAAGAAAGAATACATTTTGAGAAAGAAGTATAGAGATGTCGAAAGAAATAGCGAAAAAGATTGAGCATGAAAATACGATGATTGCAAAAGAGGAAATAAAAAGTAATTAGGAGAAATAGAGAATGTAAAAAAGAACGAAGAAACAAGAAAGAGGAATTTAGAGTAATTGAGAAATATCCCCAGTGACAGTTTCAATATTAGAGCAAGTTGCTCATTGATGTTACGTGTAATAATTCCACCTTCGTGGACGCGCATACACAGGTCTTCCTTTTAGCACAATATGACACTTCATGTCTTATTCATGGTCCACTTTGATTCGATGACATTGGACTGCAGACTTAATTTCCCTGTGGAAAGTGCATAATATGCATTAGCATTAATATGCATTGGGTGTACGGAGTTTGGCATCTGTTTTGTTTTAACTCAAAGAATGTCAGCTTGATATTGTACAACCGTGAACTTCAGGTTGCTTTCTATTCACTGTTTACTGCTATTGATTATTTCTTTATTCGCATGTGTCGTTCTCTCACTGGAAACAATTGTTTAAATAAAACTATTGTGAGTAATTTCTTAACCAATCTCCCCATCTTATTTTCTGACTTTGTCACTACATTTTTAACAATTTATTGATCCTTCTATTTCCATCTATCTATCTATCTATCTATCGCCGCATGTTCATATCTATCTATCTATCTATCTATCTATCTATCTATCTATCTATCTATCTATCTATCTAAGTCTTTTCACTATCTATCTAAGTCTTCTCACTATCTATCTATTTCAACCTATTCATTATCTATCTATCTATCTATCTATCTATCTATCTATCTATCTATCTATCTATCTATCTATTTCAGCCTATTTATTATCTATCTATCTATCTATCTATCTATCTATCTATCTATCTATCTATCTTGTTACTTGTTTACTAAATGTTCACTCTGTAGAAGGTGCAAGAACCATTCATGTTAGAATGTTACTGATTGGGCGAATTGCACATTATGAAGTTATATGAGATCGATAACAATTGACCATAGATTTTGATATGTCCCGAAAAGGGATATATATATATATATATATATATATATATATATATATATAGAGAGAGAGAGAGAGAGAGAGAGAGAGAGAGAGAGACCTCTAGCGGTAGACTTTTAAACATAGACCTCTATGCGTCCTCGCCTTCGTCTATATTTCTGGCTCACACCATATATATATATATATATATATATAATTCGAGGTAGTTAAGCATTTTAGGCTAATGTAACCGGTTAGGACAAACTAGTATATTGAGCTGTCAGAACGGAATATGAGGTGAGGTTCTATGCCAGTTTCTGGTCAACTATCCATGATTGTGTATCCATAAACTGTGACATAATCTGCATAAATATTTGCAGATAAATAGAAAATATTATGTGGTACATTATTATTATAAAACAAAATAAGATCAGAAGGTAAGTGAGAGACGTGGGCAACACATGCATGATCCCATGACCTTCAGTTATAAACAAGCCCAAATGGAACAAATTTATAATTTGAAGAGATGCTATGGAGAATTAGTTTAGCAACACTACATAATGACAAATGTATCTGAGATATCTAAAACGATCGCCGCCGAAAGGGCTTTGCTGATTCTGCGTGTAATTTGTAACATTTTCAGTAGAAGAAGCAGAGCTCAATCTATACTGTTGCGCGCTTAGGGGGTTCAACAAATTTCTTGTTGAGAACAAATATATGGAGTTTGCTAATGACACTAAGAAGGCGGACAGTGCGATATTACGAAGAGCGTGAGGGTCCATCCGCATTTTTTTTTTTTCGTTTACATGTATTACTTATACATTATTACCGTAACTTCTACTCCAATAATTTCTTTCATCGCACTTCCCGACTGTGGAATTCTCTTCCACACGATTGCTTCCCCGACGGCTGCAATCTCCAGGAGTTTAAATGTAAGGTCAATAGACACCTCCTAGCACACTAACCTGCTTTCATTCTATCAAACACTCTTCCCATCTGCCCAACCCTCATCCTCGGTATCCTTACTCATCTGTCACCTTCCTCGTGACATTCCCTATGTCTAACCACTCCTTCTCTTTACCTTAACCTATGTAGCCCCATGCGCAATAGGAGCAGTTGAATTCCTTGCTTGGGGTGAGATGATTAAAAAATATATATATATATATCTGGGAAACATTTTCTTCCCAGACAGCGGGTGAACAATTTTGCTTATTTGAGATAAACTATTAGTAGTGTAGCCTCAACTGATTAATGTTGACACTTACTGAACCGATATACAGAAATTATAAAAACCTTTTTATCCAAGATCGACGCACAAAATTAAGGATAAAAAAGAACGAAATAAAATTCATAAAATATTTCAGCAGAATCTTTCCTCGTTGATATACCAACCAAGGTTATGAAATCTGAGCAGATGATACCCTTTTCTTCGAGATGTTTCCATCGATGAGTATCTTTTCTCTGGCCTTTTCAATAATAATAACATCATTTTTTATTCTAAAATATAAAATTCGTTTAATATTACTTGCACGGAGACATAACTTTTTAAAGAAATGGCAATAGAACAGGGATGAACTATTACATTTACACTTAGATTAAATATTAAGACTTACTTGACCCTGAAAATCAGGCAGTTTATGTGCAGAACCTATAGAATATTTAATGTTGTCATTATCAGTAAACCAGAAAAAAAATTCATATAAAGTAAAACGAGAGAAAAGAAATTATTCTATGTGTTCTTGTACAAAGAGAAAACAATGTCTTGTGTAGGCAAAGATAAAGAGTTTCATGTTACCCCATTTTGACAAATCGATACTCCTTTCCCTTGATTTCCCTCATCATCCATTTTCTTCTCTGTTCATGTCAGATTATTACTGTCAAAATCACCTGTAATAAGTTTTTACTGATTTCTTCTAAAGTTGCCACTTAAATGGGACAGGCGTGTAATGTCATAAAGAAATGGCTGATTGATGACAAGCAATATTCAGAATGACACTTTTCTCTTAAAGGAGAGGTAAATCTCCAAACCTCACTCTTCGAGCTCGACAAGGATTTTATATTCTGATGCCAACTGATTCTACGTGCCTTCAGGATATTGAACGAAAATGGCTCTCCACAATTTCATGTGTTCCATAAGGTTGTCTTTTTTAGATCTCTCCAAATCCCTAATCTTCCAACCATTTACACAGGCTCGTTATATTCTTTATCCCCTTTTTCGACTGTTCCTTTTACTTTTGTTGTTGGATCTCCTCTTTTTCTATGATAATGGACCCAACTTGTGTATACATATACTCTTGCCGTAAGAAGTTACGGAGAGATTCGTAAGTTACCGAACGATACCGAAGTTCCACGGAGAATACAGCATCCGTAGTCATAGTAGCTCTGAGCTCCATTCAGCAAGAATAGTATTACACAGCACCCGTCGGTTTCGATGTGGACATACTAATTCTAGCACGGCTTTACTTCAAGACTTTATACATACATACATATATATATATATATATATATATATATATATATGTATGTATATTTTCTAAACATATGCTATTAAATATAAGAGACAATGAATGTCTATTATGTTTAATCATGAGCCGTTCTAAACGTCGTATTTTTGCTTTAATTTCAGTTGAAAATAAAGACAAAAATTCTCCAATATTTGGATAATTATTTATTGGTTTTCTTCTAAGCATTCGGCTCACATGAGCCATCTTCAGAGAGGTTGTTTAAACTGAAATATTATAAAATCCACCATCACCGACGATTTTATTTTGTGTTGACATAATACTCCGCTTGGCAACGGCAATAGTTACCAAAAATAATAAACGCAGTTCTTAAGTTTGCGATGCGGTTTTATGACGTCACACCGGGGATAGAGCGAAATGACAACAAAACCATGTAGTCAAATGCAATGTAATGTGAGCCTAAAGCTTAGAAGAAAACCAATAAATAATTAGTCATATTTCTTTGAGTCATTTACCGAATTAATTAATAAAACAGATATATTTTCTTTAACACACGGGTCTAAGAGCACAATCGCGGACAATGAGACTATGGTTATTTTTAGTTGATCGAGTCAGAACAAACGTTTGTAGTGTCTTGAAATGAATTTCAAAATCAATACTTGGGTGTGTACATACAGACTTATTCAACGACGTATATGACATATTCTGTCAATAGAGGTCACCCTAGCTAGAGAGATGTGTTCTCTGACATAAACACCAAGCCCATGCATATGGACATTGGAGTCCTTCCTGAAGAGGGGAAGGTAACCAGAAACGTAAAACTCAGAAGAGGAGATAGAATGGTCAAAGTTAGTTTCACAGAGAGCTTAGATATCAGGTGAGTTAGTTTGAAAAAATGATTCTACGCTGTAAACTTTAGAGCGGATACCTCGTGTATTTGCGAAGGACACGCAGACAGGTTTGGGCGTTTTCTAATGAGCTGGTTTAGTTTTGCTATTTTGTTTGCTTGTATTCATATTGATTTATTTAGAGAGACAGGTCAGAGTAGAATCAGTCGGTCACTGTATGGAGCATGTGTGTGTAGAGGGGAGACTGGCGCAGCCTGCAGCATAATGTGGCCTAGGTGTTGCCCACCGGAGTTTCATGCAGGGACGCCCATCTATGCGCAATATGGCACTACAAGAACACCGATATTATTCGACTGTTGATCAGAGCAGCCTCTCAAGACGATACGCAGGTGTTCGGGCTCCTAACTACCAGTCTGAAGCATCAACCAGGAAACTGCCAACCCGGTACCCTCAGAAAGAAGAGACGTTACCACCATACTCAAATACTGCAAAGATCTTGCGACTGAACTAACACTAAAACCGAAGGAGAATGAAAAAAAATCGGGAACCCCTATCTAAATGAGAAACAAGGCGATCACCTATACTCCTGTTCAAAAGAAGAGGGGCTAAGTGTGAAACCGGGCGATAGTAGGTACTATCTACTCCAATTAAAAACAAAATTTACTCAGTTTTAACTTAGTATAAATCGAGAAGATCCTTCAAAGCCAAAATAATTTACAGAACCTTGATTAGCAAGTTTAAAGAAATGGCCATGTAAAGACGAAATAAACAACCTTTTGGCTGCCCAAAAAATGGCCGACTCATTTTTTAACTGGAGGAATTTTTTGTTCTTAAATAGAACTGCTTCTATATGTGTAGAGACAAATTTACCGTAAAAGTAAGTAGCAAAAGATGTTTCCTTAAGTAACATAAAAAACAAAACAAAGAGTCATCTAACTAACTTAATACTCAGAGAACCTGACCTGAAGTCGAGTGAAAATTTTGAAACACAATAATGCTAAAATACAAAATGCAATTTAACTCTTTTTTAGATACCGTAGGCGGGTCAACTGCTTGCTAAGTAGCCAGAACACGGTGAGAGAGAGGGGAAGAGAGTGAGAGATAGAGGGAAAGAGAGAGGGAAATAGAGAGAGAGGGACTACAGAGCATGCGTCCGATGACCAGGATGAGGGGGAGGTAAAATGACTCACCGTCAAAGAGAAGCTACCCTTAAATTCTTGAATAGAAAGACATTGCTAAGAAGTTCAAAAAATAAATAATAACTCAATCCTTTTATATCGAGAGGATCCTTCAAAGCCAAAATAATTTACAGAACCTTCTCTAGCAAGTTTTAAAAACAGACCATGTAAAGACGAAATAAACAACCCTTTGGCTGCCCAAAAAATGGCCGACTCATTTTTTAACTTAAGGAAAAAAAATTTGTATCGTTTTATTATTCATAAAATATGATTCCCGTTTTTATTAACAATATATATATATATTAATTATATATATATATATATATATATATATGTATATATATATACATATATATATATATATATATATATATATATATATAACATAGTGATGATCCACGTATACTGTGTTAATATGCATAGGAAAAACTACTAAAAATAGGTAGGTTTAAAAATGTATTTTTTGACAGTATTTGTTTATTTCTATTGTTATATTTTATATTTCAGACCGTCCTCGGTCCTTCATCGGAAACAAATTTTACAACACATACTCCACCTGAATAACTACTTAATACAACAGATTCCACGAAGCTCTCACTATGTACGCTACACTCATAACAACTCTGCTGATAATCACATCGCAAACCTATCTAAATATACTCTCACCGAAGGAGAAAGCTCTTTATTAAATAAAGGATTATCATTCTGCCCCTCACAGCCACTAAACCCTCTAAACCTTTGCTACGATATGGAAAATACTTTGGTAGACTGAGACAAAAAGAATATTTCTCAGAGAACAAATTAACTTCTACTGACAACAGCGCTAACCAATCATGCTCCAAACTTCCTCTTATGAAAAATAATACCCTATGGGCTCCACCAAGCTGACGTAACCAACACTTGGATCAATATGCCAACAAAGCCAGACAACACATGGATAACTTCTTAAAAAACAAAGGACACCAAACAAAAAAAAAACACAACTTATCTAAAGTAGAACACCAAGCCATCTATACACTTAAAAACAACCGAAACATAATTATCGTACCAGCCGATAAGGGCGGTGCTATAACTGTCTTAGACACTAACAACTATATTAAAGAAGCAGAATCACAACTTCAAAGTAACAGGTTCTATGTACCCTTACCCCTAGATCCGACTAGCACTTACAAAACAGAATTATCACTTCTCATTCAGAACCTGAATCACAACATATAAAACACAATAAAATCTCTTATTCCTGAGAACCCCAAAATAGCAACATTCTACACTATCCCAAAACTACATAAACTCCCCAAACTCATTTCGGAAAAACACCCTAACACCTCTTCAACCAACCCACATCATATTAAACAATCAAATAATGAAGAGATCTATAAAATTTCAAAAGTCCTTGAAATCACACCACCTGGCAGACCCATAATATCAGGCATTGGTACCCTCACAGAACTTATATCTGGGTACATAGACAATATCGTAAAACATTTATTGCCTAACATACTTAGATATATTAGAGAAACTACTGACTTTCTCAACAAATTACAAAACATTAACTTAGTCCACGATGATAATATCCTAGTAACGATGGATGTTACGTCTCTGTACATGAACCTTCCACATGTTGAAGGAGTATCAGATTGCCATGAGTTCCTTAGTAAAAGCAAACTACCTAACAACCAAATTACAGATATATGCCAATTAATAAATTTCATTTTAACACTTAATAATTTTAACTTTAACAACAAACACTATTTACTGATTAGTGGCACAATGGGCCAATGGGCACGAAAATGGAACCTAGTTATGCCAATATCTTTATGCACATTCTAGAAAGAAAGATACTAGACAATTCACAATATAAACTATCACATTATTTTAGATACATTGATGACATTTTCTTATTATGGACTCATGGTTTACAAAAAGTAAAAAAACTTTTTTACTTACTGCAACAACTTCCACAATACAATTAGATTTACCATGGAGTACTCATTCACATCCGTCCCTTTCTTAGACGTCATGATAAAATTAAACAAACATACACTTTCCACAAGTCTATACAACAAACACACAAACCAACATAAAACCCTATACTTTAACAGTTGTCATTCCCTTAAATTAACAAAAATCTATCGTATACAGCTCATTTCTAAGAATCAAACGCATATGCTCAGACCATCCAGATTTTCTAACCAACCTTAACAACCTAACAAAGCAATTTCTAAAATGTAAATACCCAATAAAAATAATAAAAGAAGCACTAAATAAAACCATCCACATAAATCATAACACATTTCTCACATACAAGAAAAGAAATAACAACAACCGAATTCCCATGGTTTTTAACCACAATCAGTTTTCCCACACACTTATCAAAAATTTAGAAAATGATTAGAACCTCCAGTCAAACAAAACAATCAAAGATATTTTCGATAAACCACCCATAAATGCAATGAAACAAACACCCACCCTATCAACTATCCTCACTTCTACCAAATATCTAAAAAATACAAAACTATCAGGGAATTTCAAATGTCAGAAAGCCCGGTGTTTAATTTTGGAAACATTTAGTAAACGACACAATATTCTCTGTAGCCAAAACCAAAATCAAATTTCACCCACCACGCCTCGCTTGTGACAGCCAAACCATTATATATTTTCTCTTCTGTTCAATATGTCCAAATAGTGGATATATTGAAGAATCTAGTAATAGCGTTAGATTTCGTTTCAATAATCACAAACTTAGCATACGACAGAACAACCAATATTCCTCAATAGAAGTCCATTTCAATCAACCGAGTCACACTTTAGAAAATTGCAAATGTTTACTAATAGACTCCGATTTTAGTTCTACACACACACACAGAAAGAAAGAAAAATCCTGGATTTTAAAAATAAATACATACAAGCTAGTGTTAAATAGGGACTTAGGTGTTTTGAATCTTTACAAATACTTCAATAGCTAAACAGTTTTTAGATACAATCAAAAACATTTTCTCTAAAACAAAATTTATAAGTATTATTACAGATAGGTTTACGTTTATTTTTAAAAAAACTGTCGCTTTCTGCGTCGCGTGATGTAAACAAACACTCTCCACGGACGCTCTCGTGAAATACGTTTCTAATTTAAATTTTAAAATCATTTGTTTCTGTTGAAGGACCGAGAATGGTCTGAAATATAAAATATAATAATAGAAATAAGCAAATACTGTCAAAAATACATTTTAAACTTACAACTTTTAGTAGTTTTATATATATATATATATATATATATATATATATAAAACTACTAAAAAGTATATATATATATATATCATAGCTATATCCTCTCATTAACAATTGCCTAATTGTCTTTCTATTTTCTATATCATTTAAATATATATATTATACACATCCTTTATATTACATTTAAAATATATAGATGATATAATCTCATGCTAAGAGTTACTTTAAGTTCATATCATTGATATTTGTTTTTATTTGCTTAAATTGTTTTAAGTAAATTCGTTAATATCGCATTTGACTTTTACCAAAATAGTTCTGTTCTGTCACAACTGTTTATTTCTTAAATGTTTCGTACATATAGTCCATGTATAAATATAAAAGTGATTATAATTGTCTTTATATAATACCCAAATATTCCTATTTTTCGGTAATTCGGTAATTAATTCTGATTTTTATTTGCTATGCAAAAAATCGGACTGATCATGAAAACTAATAAATAATCTTAACTAAAATATTTGCAGATTTATGTTATTAATACTAATATTCATCACTTCTGCGTTAAAACTTAAATTTATTCGTATAAAATGGTTTACTAACAGGACGTGTAGTGTAATTGGTAGAGAAAGATTGAAAGCCATAAACCTTGACTTCGTAGAGGGTTTGAATGTTGCTACAAGTAAAATGTATGCCTGATCTTTAGAAATATTTTTCGAAGACTATTAGAATTTAAATAATCACTTTAAATGTGCTTCTTATTTCCGTTTATATCTGTTATATATCGCCGTACGACGACAAACAACGAGAACACGCATATATAAAAATATAAGGTTATATTTTTATTCCTGACGATGAACCCGTGTGGAACAGAGAATGGAAGAGTGAGAGCGCACATAGAATGGGTCGACGGGAGTGTAGTCTTGCCTGTGGTGTCTCTCTGCTTCCACTGGCCGTTCTCTGCTGGCGAATCCGTGTGTCGAGGTCTTTTTATAGTCTTCTAGAACCGGGACTTTTTTTTCCGGTTTTGCCTCGCCCACGCAACGCTCACGTAATTCAAGAGACACCTGTTCTGTTTGCCTCCGTAGTCATTTCCGCCGCTGTCGGAAATAAGGTCAAACGAGCCCGACTCATAACCCTGCGACATCCGCTCCAGGCCCCGACAGGATGTATTTCTCAAACACCTGTCTTGTCGTTCGCCGACCCCTTCACCGACGGGAAACACCATCGATTGCATCAACCTTCTTCGGGTGGGGCCAAATTGCTATATTACAATATCAATGTTTGATACGAACATTTAATATACAAAAATATATACCTAACAAATTGTTAGGTAAATAAAAACTGTATCCAAATAAAAACTAATTACACAAATCTAGTTTTAAGTTCTATGTGTAGAGTGAGTTAAAATTTTAGATAATCTGTTCATTTTTAACTTTATACCAGTTACGCTCAAGGAATTGTATGTTATTAATTTAGTTATAAAAGAAACAACAAGCTTGAGAGAGTCATTATCCATCCACAACATTTTAGAGAGTAACGAACTTAGCTCACTGGTGCCCCCTATGTATGAATTTAATCGAGTTATTAAAATAGCAACTAGGTTCCACCATTTTACAGTGAAACCGATAAAATGTAACCTTAATTTCTATTCTAACAGCTTCTTTCCTCGCACTTCCTGCCTGTGGAATTCCCTTCCGTATACTTACTTCCCCGACTGCTAAAATCTCCAAGAATTTAACTGTAAGGTCAATAGTCAACACCTATCTCACTGACTCAGATCCTTTCTCTCAAGCTTTTATCTCCAACCACTCCACTCCCATCAAACCAATATTCTCATCATTCTATTACACTTGAAAACGAAAATTGCCCCGCAATCTACCAGGGAACAAACTTATCTAAGAAAATAACGGGGAATTAAACTTCAGAAAGTCAGGACAAAATAAAATAAAAGTGCGGCCAATGACAATACATACCCTAGATACGTTATAAAAATGTCTAACCCCCCCAAAAACAATTTAAATTATCCTACTTTCAGGTGGGGTAGAGTATGTTCACTACAGGATCCCTAATAACCGGCATGAAAATGCCACTCCAAGTCAGCTCCTATCACTCGACAGATTCGCGCAAGATTGATCTACCTACTGCCAAATTGTGATGGAGGGAGTAGTCGCCTTTCTGTTCTGATCTTGACATTAATCTGATGCTTATAGAACAAGATCAGTTAGGAAAAGGAAAACATCTCGTCTCCATAGAATTTCATCTGTCAGGGCATCTATATCACAACTCTCATAACTCCTTATAAGGATACGGACACAATGCTCATCTCTAGTCAACGACGGTACCATATTGATACAAAAAGAAGCGACCTCAAGAACAAAGATGTTTCCGTGCAACATGCGAACCTTGAAGTCATCAAGCCACTTGCACAACGATACTACGACCTTGCAGTGGAAGAAGGCGTGAGTCAAAGTTTCGACCACCGACTCACCGCAGTGAACTACGAAAACCCACTGAAGAACGCTTCTTGCCGACCCAGAGAGCCTTTCGCATTACCAGCCAGGCAAGTGATGCCACGTTATTAGTAAAGCATTTTATCCCGAGCGCTCAAAACTAAAGAGAGCGAGCCTTCCTCTTTGTTAGACCGAGCTCGTTGATCAGATCATCTTGAACAAAATATCTCACTAGCACCTAATATAATGACCGAAGAAACAACGCTTGGACGTCAGAGAGAACATCCGTCGCCCGTAAGAAGTACATGAGAGATAACTAACATTCACGATAGAAGGAATACTTGTCTCAAGGTAAACGGCTGTCCTCCTCCTCGCACGAATGCACACTTCTTAGGGACGGGAAGTTGTTGTGATATCTTTCTTCCAGAATTACCCATTCCCATCCGCTTGCATACACATTCGGTCTAGAAAGGCAATGCGAAGCGAATGTTGACGAATCTCAACGCTAGACTATTCCAGACCGCCCTCAACATTGTGGAGGTAACAGATCTCGCCACACACCTTGGGAGCCTTGCCTTCTCCCTACAATAAGGAAAACAAGACCCTGACTAATGTCATTAATATGGTACACGGGAATGGAAGCACAGAGAATCGTAGAGGAGAATTGCGCGAGTAAATGTTTGAAACACATACTTTCGCTCTCTTTTAAGGAGAGATTCCTCCGATATCACAGATGCCATGTGGCCCCGGCCTTCCTTTGTACCTATGACCAATTCATTTCAAACTTGAAGATCAGAACCGAACCAAAGGAATAACCTGGGAAGAAAAGCTCCCTTCCAAGTTCCCAACCGCAAGCCAATAAACTTATTACGGATGATCTTGGCCCCTGTTACCGCCTCGTACACTCTGATTTCTTTGCTGACTTCGTCAATCATGGCTCTGCTCGACGCAGTAACCGAAATGTTGTCAGAATAGGCAAAATACCTGGCCGAGATGGTAAAACCAGGAAAGTGATCCCGCGTAGGACCGGATTCACTTTTAACTTATGAAGGAACGGTTCCAACGCAGGAACGTAAAGCAAAGGAGGAAGCGGACAATCTTGACGAATAGAGCAAGTCAGTAGGAAGGGTTCCAATCGTACTCCATTCACTTCCATTAACACACCGGAGACGCGTACAGAAATCGGATCCCAGTTCAAAAGTACGGCCCAAAACCAGATACCGAAAGACCAGACTCCAGAAAACGATGGTCAACTCTATCACATGGCTTAGACTGAAATAAATTGATCAGCGTGGCTTCAGAGTCGAATTTCTCGATGATCAAGCGTACTAGATGAAGGTTGTCTTGAATAGTCCTACCTTTCACAGCACAAGTTTGCCTGGGGCCAATCAGACTAGGGAGGAGAGCCTGCAACGGCTGGCTAGGGCCTAGGCATAAAATCTAGGACTCTGTATTTAACCTCGTCAAAGGCCTGAAGTTATCTACCCTTTCTCCACCGTACTTGTTTTTGAGCAGCAAATTGATCACGCCTCTGATGAAGTGTTGGGTATCGACCCCTGCTTCATTCATTTGTTGAAAGGAACAAGATTAGGCAATTGTCTCAAGTACAGTTCGTAATTTCGGTGTCCTCTCCAAGCCAACCAGTTTTAGCGCATCACATATCTAAGACAGTCACGGGACCCTCACACCCAACCGCTTTAGCCGCCTCGAAACGGCAAAATAGGCGTCAAACTGAGCAGTGCGTAGACCGGGCTCTCTGGTGAATATTTCCTGAAAGTGATCACGAAAAGCCTCGTCTATATCTGCGTTCGTACTCACGGTTCGCTTATTCGGCAATTTCACGGAGACGATATGTTTTTGGCAGCATTTCACAGTTATACTGCACGCAATTCCTCGGCCATCTTCGTTGCCTCAGGATCCATTCTCTTTAACCATCCCTGACTATTAACTTTTGATTCCACTGCCGTTTTTGCAGATAACATAGATAGATTGAGTCGACTGCTATATTCAGCAGCAAATGACCCAATCATAGATTTTAAAAATCCCATCACTTATTCCCAACCAGAGCTCAAGTCATTTCCCGCTGTATCATTAGAGTTTCAAATGCTCCTGAAAATATTGCTCATCAAGAGGTGAACAGTTCAATTTCCATTAGCCACCAAATTTAACGTTAGGCTTATCTAAGTTTGCACAAACCCGGACGAGTCTATGATCCGAGTAAACTATTGAATGAAACCTTGGACAATCTAAGAGTCCTACATCGACTCTCTTAATTAAACTCTGTCAATGTAGTTTGCATGCACCACCGAGGCCGAGCTGTCTCTATTAGTCTAAGTCCATACTATATCCAGAGGGTGCTTATTTCGGTACTTAGTGACAAATTCGAACGTGTTGATAAAGTCCCTAAATGGATTTACATCTTGGTTATTAGTACCCGATCTTTCTCCTATGCTATATATATATCGGGGTCAAGTACGTCATTCAAATCGTCCGCGAAAACTACCTGACGAGATGTCGTCAAAAATGGCTCAATCCGCCAAAACAAAGCCGCCCGTTCTGCATAGTCAATGGTCATAAACGTCAATAAAAAGAAGATACGTATTCTTTATAGTAATATCCAACATGTAAAGTCTTCCCGTCGGATCTGCGAAAACAAGAGCACAAACCGCAGCCAAATACTTACTCGAGGAAACACCGTTCGAAACTTCTAGACTGTATAGATCCACGGTCACATGGTTGAAAACGAGTCTTCTGTATACAACATACATCGACACCGAGGCGCTGGAAATCGCGATGGAGTCATTCTCTGTGAGTCTTCGATCTCAGGCCCCAGTCATTTAAACGAGCCACACAATCATTATCAGTCCGATTAGGGTTGGGGAAGTGCACCAACATCTCAATGGATAGGACACCAACTGCTTGTCCTATTGACCCTTGGCCCATCTCAGTCTTGACAGTACCATCAAGAGACAGGCCACTAATTTCCCAAACGAAGGTTCATTTTACTGCTCAATCCAGGTAGGGTTGAAATAAAATAGGAGCCTTCCCGAACAGAACTGAGACAATCTTTTCGAAAGATCCTCCCTAATGAATGATAATGGATGATCTGTGGTAAAAGCTGTCATTCACTTCTGCCAGCGTCTTCCCAAACTTCTGTGACAATTGACATGATCTTACGACTGTAAGGATTCTTTTGGCGTTTGGAAAGTTTATTGAACCCTCTACACGCTTGCCATTGATTTTTTAAATATCAGAAGGGGTTTTGAATTCTTTTATATTTTCATAAAGCCAGAGCCCTTTCTGCTTGCTATAAAGAAATTTTTCAGGCTTCCTCACCTCAGTTAAATGAAGCATTCGGTCTTTTAGTGTTTTTTCCTGGTCTAAAGAAAAGGTTTATATGCATCTTTTTTAATTTTATATTTTTGATTTTGTAATGGTCGTCATCTTGGAAGGGTTAGCGTTCAATGATCTGGTTATTAGGTGAATAGTCATAGCTTTTTAAATAAGGGCTGGAGGAGGGGGAAACAAAGAGGAACCACAAACCATTATTGTTCAGCTTTTTTTCTCTCCTTGTTTTAAATCATATTTAACATATTTAAATTGGATGATTTTCCCTAGCTGGGTTCGTTTTTCTTTTGAACCTCTGAGGCCATCTTTGTATAAGGAACCGAGTCGTCGCCCTTAAAAATAGCATTAGGAATGAGATGTAGGTGTCTTTGACTTTAGGTGCTTCGGGATACTTCCCTCTGCCTCTGCCAACGACCCGCCATTCCGCTTCTTCCTTCTCCTGGCTCGCACTTGCGAAAGGCGTGGAGCTTTGAGTAAGTGTCAGCATGAACGGAGAGTATAAGAACACCGGTTCAAGTTGCAGAGAGGTCCATTGCAGGTGTCTCGGTGATTTCAGTATCAGCCAGATGGGTAACTTTGTATGTAGGTGTTCTCCCGACCACGATAACCGGAATTTTCCGGCCACAAATGTCCAAACATACAAAGGCCAAACGATCGATTTTTATATCGAAGCTCCCGTGCAAGTTGTCCAAACTCGCTCAAAATGCAGCCACATGTTCTTCAATAACTTGAAGAGGGACTTCATAGATTGTTTTGTTGGTCCTTCGCCGGTCGCAGTATTCTGTACGCAGAATAAGTTCATTTGTTATTAGATCTCTTTTCATCATCTCTTGACAATCTTCTGCTGTGGGTAACAGTATGTCCCACGTGAAGATCATCTGTTTTTTAAATACTCTTTGAGGTTTGTCTCCCAGGAACGACAGTGATCAAATTACTGTATTTTTCGTACATTTTGCGCGACTGCCTGTTCGCCACAAACACTGACACAATTCACTTTTCGAACATCTGTAATTTTTAGGGGTTTTCTAAAAGTCCATCTTTTTTTAAAGAGATTCATAGTCTTTTGCCCTATCCAACAATACCGCGAGGTTAAATATACAACTCGGAGATGATTTTCAGCAGGAGGGCGCCTCCTCGGCTGTCAGGTGCGTTTTGTATGTTTTCTGGAGAGATAGCAACGCAACATTTTTCTGGTTTTTGGGTTATTTAAGGGTTTGTGGGGATGAAGATTCAACCCTTTTTTTCTTGTTATTCTGCGGAACTTTCTTCTTGGAGGACACATAAAAGTCTCTGCTCACAAGCGACAACTGTCGGACTGTCGGACATTATTAAAGTAGGTAGAACTATTCATAAATATTATATGGGGAAGGGGTGGAAAATCACGTCAAAACGCCTGGGTGAATATGTATTAGCATAAACTATGACAGGGGGAATATGAAGAAGGAAAATTCATAAAGAATTACAAGAATTACCACAATAAACATTATATATTAAGAAAACATTCAATAATCCCACCTATAAATGAGGAGGGGTTAAAATTACAGGAAATACAAAATTTTCAAAATTACAATATATACAGTTTAACGACAGTAGAAAAATAAATTCAATAAAACCACCGATAACAGAGTGCAGATTTAAAAATAGAAGGCAATACAAAACTTCACCAGAAAAATAAACTTACACGTTAACAACAGAAAGCAATATAAATAAATCAAATTCGCCCCAAAACGGCAAGAAAACAAATAATCTTCCAAAAGGTTGAAATTAACTTTAAATTAAATTTACATTAAAAGAACAAAGAAATTAAATTAAAAGGAAAAATTAGCATAGAATGGCTAACTATAAATTTATGAAAGGTTAAAGTAAAATAAACCTTCAAAAGAAAGCAGTACAAGTGACTACTAAAATTTAAATAACAATTACAATGATAAAAAAATTAGTCTAAAACAGCAAGAATAAGGTTTAGAACAAAAAAAATTACATATTTGAAAAAATACGATAATCTCGCCTATAAAGATAGATGGAGTTAAAAATACAGAAAGAATTAGACAAGAACGGCAAAATACAGACTTATGAGAGGTTAAAATAATTTTCAAAAGAAAATAAAAAACTACTAAATTTTAAATAAAAATTACTATGACAAAAACGAAAAGAATTAGCTTAAAACGGCAGGAATAAGTTGAACACCGTTAAAATAAAAGTTGGAAAGGAAAAAAAAACACTGGAAAAATTCGAAACAATGATTTGTAAAATGAAACTATCTTCATTTACCTGAAATGTTACTTTCGGTAACTTAAAGATCTGGGGGGAGGATCTGAAATAAAAATTCACAAGCAATAAAATCAAAAAATAACCATGAATAGGTAACCGAAAAATGAAAAGGCAAAATATGAAAATAAGATTAAAACGCACGAGTTTTGTGAGACGTAAATGAAAACAAATATGTCGACCGAAACCGGGTTATTACTGAAAACAAAAATACAATAAAAATGGAAAAAACAGATTCGAAAAAATAAGAATAAAATGTAAGGTAACTTAAATATACAGTTACAAGAAAGTCTTTTCGAAAGAACAATAAAACCCAAAAAGAACCAGTAGCAGTCCGAATAAGTCAAAACAAATAATAGTGTCGCAGTTTCAATCAATTCGACTCTAATATTTATTTCACATAAAATACTAATATAGCACGAAAGCTAAAATATAGGATGGGAATAGCTGGTCTTCATATGTTAGTAATAAATCCCCCATAACTTTAGATTGTGACAAAAACATCAGTTAACTCGACGAAATTAATGCGTGACATTCAAGGTATAAACGCAATCATTCGATCGAAACACTTACTCAGACGCTTACGCAAATAACAAGCACACGAGAAAACACGAAAACCACACGCATCTACCAGAAAACCGACGTTCCAAGACAACTAATTGCGAAGGAGATGGGGAATTAAAAGTAAAAAGGGACCAAAAAAAGTCCAATGAGCATACATTACATAACTTATTTCACTTATTGTAACAAGAAAAAAAAATAACGTACCTTACAATATCCTACTGGGGTGGGGATGTTCTTGTTCCCACCATCAGCAAATATCATGATGCCTAACTGGCATCAAACAGCCATTCTAGGTCAGCACGTTTCATCTGACAGATTCGCCTACCTTTTGCCAAATTACGAAGAAAGGAGCCGTTTCCTTTCCGTGCTAATCTTGATTTTGAGCTGATGCCTAAAGTAAAAGATCAGTTGGTAAGAGATGGAGTTCCTTTTGTCGCATCATCCAAGTCACAACTCGCATAGTACCTAGTAAGCAGAAGCGTATCGGTAATCCATATATATATATATATATATATATATATATATATATATATATATATATATATAACAGTGATGATTCACGTATACTGTCTTAATAATATGTATAGTAAAAACTACTAAAAAGCTGGAAGTTTAAAAATGTATTTTTGACAGTTTTTAAATATAGCAATATAAATAAATAAATACTGTCAAAACATACAATTTTAAACTTACAACGTTTTAGTAGTTTTTCCTATATATATATATATATATATATATATATATATATAGAGAGAGAGAGAGAGAGAGAGATTAGTAATATATAAATTGTGGTGAATATTTATGCAAAAATGAAAATAACTTTGATATCTCATTTTAACAGATATCTTTAACAAAATTGCACAACATATCTTGGAATAGTAAAGAGTAAATTCGTTTAATGTAAACGCTATTGTCTCCAGATGACTTTGAAATCTGTTGCATCTTTTCTGGGCAGTCTACTTGTTTAAATTGGTAAATGTTGCCAAACGTTCTGCCTTCAGTTCACTTGTGGTGTAACAAAGAGTTAGTCTCTTGCTCAATAACGCTCTACACCTAACAGTCAAGGAATTGCAGTCTAAAAAATGTGTCGCCAGATTTGAGGGGTGATGTGGCTGTAGAAACTGACCCAGGACCGCATTTCCTCTTCTAGGCACTTGATGTAGGTCTCCGTACTGAAACCCTCACCAACAAATCCGAGAACCATTTTCTTCTTGAACAGTCAGAGTGCCGTACCTTCGCAATCACCATCTGAATAATTCAACTCTTTCCGAACACTCTACAATATCTTCAAATTGATACGCAAACTCTTTAAAATGTTCTTATTACAGTTTCATGCGCGAATGCCAAACAGCGCAGTATGCAATTTCAAAAGTTTTGGCGACGTGAATTGCGTCATAATGTTATTTTTCTAATAGACTTTCTCCAACTGACCATGCTATGCTTTACAGTGGACGAAATTCAAAACTAAAAACGCACAAAATTAAAAATTTATAATGGTGACAAATTAATAATCGCAGCTAGTGTGGATAAAAGATTATGAAACCATACGAGTGAATTCTTTAGCTTTGTATTTTCGAAAATACTTTTTATTATTAATATCATTGTTAACGCATAAATGGTACTGGATATTGTAATTTACGGTCATGTATTTAGCAATTTTTGTCTATCAAAAACTCTCGAAATTTCTACGGTTAGAGTATTTTCTTTCTTTTCAGATTTGATATCGTTTGACAATTTTCTTTTTATACGCAGTTGATTACGTTCTTCAGAAAACAATGTCGCCAAGTTAGAAACGAAATAAAGATACGTTTGAATAACATAATTGCTAATTTTATCAATGAATTAATCTTCTTTTCACTCACAACAAACGATATTATTGACTTCGTTTTTCCCTTGTTAAATTTATTTTGGATTTTCATGTAAATATTTTTGCCAATGATGAATTAATACATAGTTTCTGCAGAGAAAATAATCAAAATACAATATAAATAAAAATTCATTAAAGTGAACAAATTAACCATACTCAAATTATAACGCAAATAATTATTGACATATATTTTATTAATTATTTAGATTCCAAAAATAGTCTACTTTTATTTAAAATTAATATGATACGATATATCGACGGAGTAGATACCATTCTAAAATAAAATCTTATTAACTTGTAATTTATGGACACAGACAAATATATACAAACTTATCAAATTATTATCTTGCAATATTTCAAATTGTAAGCAAATAGAGATAGTATGTTTAATCTTCTACGAATAGATTTTGAATATTCGCGTATATTTTCTCTAATATAGTGTCCATGCCTGATGTATTAATATAAGTTTAACATATCAAGTTTCCTGTCAGATTTCAACTAGTCTATGTGATAATACGAGTGTAAACAAGATGAACAGTCTGAGTAGAAGTCATTAAAAGTTGCTCGCAGGAAAGTTGTCCTCATGAAAAGAAACTTTGAGGACGTGTTGAATATTTTTGTAGGATACAATTTTACTTCCTAAATATTCAATAGACATATTTATAGGTTTGCAAGATTCCCATACATTCAAGGAAACATTAAATGGAAATGATGAGTTACTAATATAATAAAAAATCCTAAGGAAACGATTGATTTTTCCTATTGTAGGTGTCTATTCATTGAAGAATGAAATATTTTGAACTGACGGCATGAATAATAAAGGCTATGTCTACTTGAAGATTGTGCAATACAGGAATGTTCACATAGTCCGCGATACTACGTTCATGAAAAATTATTGAATAATTATATTCTTTTTATTTGGTCTATTTTCTATCCTAAATTTTACGATAAACTTAATGCGATCAGATTTGGAATTCTTTTATGTTTCGATGGTTTTAGATTAACTCAGTCCTCAAGAGTAAGTTTTCTGTTTCTTTTTCCTTTATTCGCAATAAACTTGCAATTTGCGTGGAACAACCTCTTAATTACTGTTCTTCTGTGGTCTAGCCAGAATTGGGATGGTAGCAACTGTTAACAGTCCCAGCTATCTAACCCCCAGACTCGGGTTAAAACACTTAGAGTGTATAAAAATAGACTTTTATAGTAAAATTTCCAGCAATACTTTTGATAAGAAAATATTACCAGCAATACATTTTTGAAGAAGGAAATAAGGTTACCTGCAATATATTATTTAAGAAACGTATTACGAGCAATTCTTTTTCGTGTGTGGGGGGAAAATATATAGACAACAATGCATCTGACTTTTGACAAAACTCTCTTTCCAAAAATATGTCAATGAAAGCTGATCTACCAATTAAATTATTACAAATAAGACTATTATTATGAATGTATTGCAAAAATATTGTCGATATTTGATGTTGATATGCTGTAAAATAAAATAAAGCAAACCAAACCAAACTTTATTCGCATTCTGATCTTGTTTATAGTTGTTTAGCTGGATTTTATCGACTTTCTAATTAATTTTACCAAAAAAGTAATCAGATTTTTAGATGAAATTCATTGGAAACAAAATCGAAGGAGAAGTATTTTCTAATTTGGGTGAAAGATTTAAATTCTACATTTTTATTTTTAAAATTATTAATATTTTATGTCTGGATTTATTTTCATATTAAATAAAATGAAATAATATTTTTATTTAATTTTCGCAGATACACGTGCATAAAAACTAAAGAAAATGATCTAAAACTAAAATTCAGACCAGTTATAATAAAGATTAAAATAAACAATTATATTCTTTGGGGGCTGAATTAAAACTGGTTATAATTAAATTAATAGAAAATCGCATCCTTTGATTTTCAGAACTATTAGGGCTTTTTCATGATTGTAATTTTTAAGGATTATTAATGTTTCCATGGAAGTTATCCGCGGATTACAAGCGAAATTCTATTAATAGACACTCGAGTTCGTTTTCGACAAGGCCAAACTAGTTGAAACTGCTAATGCTCTTGAAAAGGCTTAAGTGAAATCTTCCTGCGCCATCCCCTATCGCTGGGTAACGTAATAAAATGATCTCATAACTGACCTAGTATCATAATTGACCAAGGCCAAACATTGCAAGTGTGTGAATTTTTCAGGAAGCCAATATTGGCTAACTGATATCCGGCTCGAAACGAGAAATAGCGGAGCCGCGTTCGAATTCCATTTTAATTTCTTGCATTCCCTTACGCACGAATACTCTTGGGAAACGTATTAATCGGACTCTTCCCTCCAGTAATGGGGTAAATAACAGGACAGATTGGTTTCTATAGAATTGGTCAGTTACCAGTCTAATGCAGAAAGTAATGGCAACTTACCGCGGGATAATCTTCTTCCCAGTCAGTCAAGTCTCTTTTGAGACATGATCGCCCAAAGCGTGTATCACGTATGACACTTGATTGACTGACTAAATATAATAGTTGAAAATACGATTAAGGCTTCTACTGGGCATAAAGTAGGGTATCATTTTTATATTATTATGAAATAATAAACAGATCCCACACTAATTACTACTTAATAATATAATACATCTCTCCCCCTCTAGCTACGAGTCAAATAACAGGACAGATTTGGCTGGCAACCAATCTGTCGCAGAAAGTAATGGCAACCTACTGCGGGATAATCTTCTGCCCAGTCAGTCATGTCTCTTTCTAGATATGATCGCCCAAGTGTGTATCACGTATGGCACTTAACTGACTGACTGAAAAGTCAAGAGGCAGTCTCAGAGAATATACGGACCATTGAAAATCATCTTTAACTTGTTCCAACACTGCATTCCCTGTTGCGTTTTCGTACATTCATGGTAAGAACAGCTACAAAATGTTTTATCCCATAAATAGTAATTACAGGTGATAATCTATTAAATGGCACTCGTAAATCAGAGAGCTCTTCACCAAACAACAAAAAACCACATTACTTCGACTCTTGCAGTAGCAGCGGCATAAGGCTAGCCTATAGAAGCCTCGGTAAACGTGTTAATTTTTATTAATGATCAAATAGTAATTCATGTTTGGTTCCTTTGCCTTGAGTGGAAACAGTCATAGGAAAAAGAAAACTCTGAATTCCAAACCAGCCTAACGAGACATCCCGTTTTGATATATTGGCTTAGACACACAAGCTGTTGTTTGGGATGCAATACATGTGGTACATGTGAGTCATTAATGAGTTACGAAACCCATAATCTTGGAACCTTAAAAGACAGTAGAAGAACATCTGTTGCATTCATTATATAACTTGCCTTACCCGAATCAATGACTAGCGATTCATTTACGTAACTAATATAAATTTAAAAAAACTCACCAAATAAAGATAAAATGAGTGTGGTTACCTATATTTACCGCGCAATGTGTCCTGTCTAGATTATTTTTCTAATGAATCATCTAATTAAATTCATACCTACAATATACACTAAATATCAAAAACGCATTGTTATGAAATATTTATTTTGAAAAGTAATCTTGTTAGGTCTGTTATTCTAAATAAATAGGCGAAGATAATGTGATTTTACACAGTATCAATCGCTTCAAATAGGAACGGACACACATACTTACATACTTATATGATAGCAAGTCTTGAAATCACTGTTTTTACTTTGTTACCTGAATAATTTAATGTTAACATTAACAAGACTATGACAATGTAACCTAAATTTTTATTGATTGAACAAGATTTGAAAGCGGGTACCAGATCGATTTGTACAGCTGTTCAGACATTTGACATCTTTCTATATACAGTGTCACCTTTCCGTATTTACTAACCTTCCCACGCAAGGCCAGATGTGACACATGGTCATTTTATAGTGGGTATTCCCAGCCATATAGCCGGGCTAAAAAATCTCTGTCTATTTTTCCCCAGTCGTGGTTCTACCCTTCGGCGGAACCACGACTGGGTTTGTGCTCTCTGATCGGAAGCAGAGAGCGCCCTCTACCCGGAGGCAGAGTGCGGACAGTGTCATAGAAAAGTCAGTCGAATGCCTAAGAGCTTTCTGTATTTACTAGCCTTCCCACGCAAGGCCAGATGTGACACATGGTCATTTTATAGTGGGTATTCCCGGCCATATAGCCGGGCCAAAATATGTCTGTCTATTTTTCCCCAGTCGTGGTTCTACCCTTCGGCGGAACCACGACTGGGTTTGTGTTCTCTGCTTGGAAGCAGAGAGCGCCCTCTACCCGAAGGAAGAGAGCTGACAGTGACATAGAGGAGTCAGGCGAATGCCTAAGACCTTTCTCCGTCGTACCGCTCGTTACCGTCTTTTATGAAGTGGATGGCAGGATGTTCCACTATAACAGTTACGTACCTTCATAGTATGATTCACTACTTATTTTTTACGTCATTTCAGTAGCTTCATTTATTTTACCTCTATAATTCCGAATCAGATCTACACAAATACTTGATATCTTCAACAATGCTTACACCAAACCTGCACTAATAATCAACGCAAATAAAATAGTTAATCTATCAATCATTACCAACTGAACAACTATGGAGAGAACCAGAAATCTAAAACATAGTAAAACACTCTTGGAGAATGTAGATCTTACAATCATCTGTTTTGCAGAACTGACTGCCATATGAGAAGAATTAGCTTTTAGTCGATTCAAAAACAGTTTTCCAAAAATTTTGACATAAAAAAAATACGTAAATGTAATTACAGTATTTGCATAATTCGGATTGTCCTCATCTTTGTTGCAATTCGTTGTACGTTCCGGCGTTCTTCGGGTGCTAGGAATTTCGAACCGAACCCTTTATTACAATCACTGGCGGTATATCATCCTCATTCGTTGCTGAAAGCCCGATTGGAACTCCTGAAGTATCACCCTCTAACCCTGCAAGTTACTTGTTCACTCCTGCTGAAAACTGGCGTTGAACTCATGACTCTAATAGACAAGTCAGGAATTAACCAACGTCTATATCCACTGGGCCATGTGTCCTTTAGGACGTGAAGAAGGTCTGAGCGTACAACGGCCGAAACGTTGTACTAATGGCATCAAAGATGAGGACAATAGCGCGTATAATGTAAATACTATACATACTACTTTATCAGAAATATAGACACATGTAAATGTAATTAGTGTACAACACAGCACTGATTGTAGATGTATACCTCTGAGACCTCGACAGCTTATCAAAGGCATTTGAAATGATTTGAAAACTTTTGTCAGCAATGACTTTGAATTAACTTGAAAATAATTTGGTGGAAATAAAAACTTACGTCAGCGTCCTGGAAGAAGGTAAAATGAAATACATTGGAGCTATCACCTAAAAAATTCAACTTCGATGGAATGGAGAGTTGGTGCATGAATCCCACCCGCCTATTAAAGTAAATCTTTTAATCCGAACTGTTGTGGATTCTGGTTAAGAAGCTACACAAAATTATAAATAACAAAAGCAGATATGGAGATAGAAAATGTAAGTTATATTGAAGAAAAATATACAAACTGGAACACGGGTTAGTCATTTCCGAAATACTAGGAATACTCTTAATAGAAATCAATATATACAGTCTTGTATTGAAGACGTATGTCCGGGTAATAAGTCTATATCCAAAACAATCTAACTTACTACGCACCAACTTATGGGCCAACTGACTCCTTAATAAATCTCTCTCTCTATCTCTCTCCAGCTAGCTACTCAACCCCTGCCGTAATCTGTATAGGCAGGATTATATGTACACCTCAGGCGAGTCCATTCTTATTTTCAAAAAGGGTGCTCCTCAACACCCACGCTCCCTTGCTTCTTTTTGGGAGGAGCTAGCATATTTTTTAGGTTTTTATCTAATATTCTTAACGGCTTCCAGAATATTTCTTTTTTTCATCGCAGCAACTTTTTTGAGGATGACACGCTTGACTCTTCACTCGTTCTTTGTTGGTGGGTCTGACTTACTTGTTTGCCTAATTTGAAAGATTTTCCCGTAGCTATCGGTGTAATAAATAAATAAATAAATAATAATAATAAATAAATAATAATAATAAAAATAAATAATAATAATAATAAATAATAATAATAATAAATAAATAATAATAATTAATAATAATAAATAAATAATAATAAATAAATAATAATAAATAAATAATAATAAATAAATAATAATAATAATAAATAAATAATAATAATAAAAATAAATAATAATAATAATAAATAAATAATAATACATAAATAATAATAAATAAATAATAATAAATAAATAATAATACTAATAAGTAATAATAATAAATAATAATAAATAAATAATAATAAATAAATAATAATAAATAAATAATAATAATAAATAATAATAAATAAATAAATAATAATAATAATAAATAATAATAATAATAAATAAATAATAATAAATAAATAATAATAAATAAATAATAATAATAATAAATAATAATAAATAAATAATAATAAATAAATACAGGTTGCATATTTTTATTTTGCGCGATTTCTGTTGTGAATTTGTTTCTGCTTAAGAATACCTCTTTTTTCAAATCTGAAGTTTCCATCGTCACGCTTTTTATTTTTTTACAACACGAGTTAATGGGTAAATCCCATATACTAAATTTCTGCATCCAGTCCGCTCCTACCAGGTTATGTGTGTTTTTCGTCACATATATATTTTAACTTTTTGGGCTTTACTTGAAATATTACATTCAGGATAATTTCGTTTTCCAATTTAATCCTTTTTCCTGTTATCGATTTAACAACTTTTTGAGTGTATAACATGGTCGGCCTGTTCAGCTTCCGCCATGTCTGTAATTTATTATTGTTAAGTCTGATCCCGAATCCAATTGCAACTTTATCTTCTTATTCAATATTTCCAGTTCAACATATTTTCTCATGTTGTCTTTATTTTCCTCCTCCACTTTATAAATCTTACGCTACAAGGATGGTTTTTGTTTATGCATACCGGTGCTTACTTGAAAAGACAAACTTTAAACCAATGCCATCCAACACATCAGTAACAAGCAGAAGTGGGGGCTTGTTTTTTATTGGATTCTCATCAAAAGTAGTGGTATATCTCTTTTCTTTATCATTATAATCTTGTACAAGAGTACAAAATGTATTTCTTTTTACCTTACGAATGTGCGCGACATCTGACTCTTCGATGTCCTTGCTATCTTTCTTCATACTGAGGCATTTCTGACATTACTCTGACAGATTTTATAGTGTTAAACCTGGCTCGTTTTGAAGTTTGGTCAGTATTCGTTTTCTCATTTCACTGTGTTTTACAGCAACTAGTCCTTGGACAAATCTGAGACACACTAAGTTGTCTGGGGTTCGCTCCGCCAATTAAAATCTTCACAGTGTTTGTTGGAGATAGTTGCGAATGTAGAATAGTTCTCGTTTTCGTATTTTCTGAGATTAAGGCATTTTCACCTTTTATGGAACAAGGAGGTTTCTGGGCTAAACAACTCCATGAGACCTGTCACTGCCTCGTCGAACGTTAAATCGTTCGTCATTTTTGGGAGAAGATAATCTACGAACTTAGTGTGTTCGTCCGTACGTAATTTTCTGAGTTAAAGCCTTAGTGATTTCTTTTTACTCCAGTGCTGTCAATCGATATTAAAATATTTTCATATCGCCTGGAGTATTCTCCAAACTTTTTGTCTTCCTTAATTGAGTATTTAAAAGTTTCAATAGGGTTCCACACAGCATCTTGCGAAAACATCTCCTCCTTTTCTTGTTTCGTGTTCTGTACTTGTTAATTTTAATAATATTTCTTGTTTTTGTGATTATCTTTCTTCATTCGCCTTTTGTATTTCTATTTGTCTTTCTTCATTTTCTTTTTTGCATTTCCATTTGTCTCTCTACGCTTCTCTTAATTATTTCCAGTATTCCTTTCTGAAAGTCACCCATGGTTTGCTGTTTTGATTAAGTGAGGGGTTTAAAATTTTAGCTATTGCTTCCTAGCAATTAATTCCGACAGTTTTTTTTAATTTCTCTGTGATAGTGTCATTTTTTGTTTGTGGTCGACTTGTTTTTCGAATCCACGTAGCGAAATTTGTTAAGGTGATTCAGGGCATGAGTGAAAGTAAGTTTGTCGCAAATTTGTTATGAGACTTGTGTACGAATCTACTTCGCCAATTTGTTTTGGTGACTCCCTGTATGTGAGTTTCGAGATCCTCGACGCTAATTTGTTGTTCCTTGGTGTTACACGTGACTTCGCGTTCTTTGGTCGCTAATTTGTTTTTGTCATTTTTTGTTTGTGGTCGACTTGTTTTTCGAATCCACGTAGCGAAATTTGTTAAGGTGATTCAGGGCATGAGTGAAAGTAAGTTTGTCGCAAATTTGTTATGAGACTTGTGTACGAATCTACTTCGCCAATTTGTTTTGGTGACTCCCTGTATGTGAGTTTCGAGATCCTCGACGCTAATTTGTTGTTCCTTGGTGTTACACGTGACTTCGCGTTCTTTGGTCGCTAATTTGTTTTTGGCGACTAATGTGAAAAACGTATTTTTTCTCCTCCGGAACTTATTTGAAATTGTCGTTGCCAATTTTTTGTTGACGTCTGAAGTGGAAAACGTATTTTTTCTCCGCGTGAACTTGTTCGAAATCTTCGTCGTCAATTTTTTATGAAATCTGGTTGAGAAACCACACAAAATAAATAATAACAAAAGCAGATATGGGGATAGAAAATGGAGGTTATAATGAAGAACAATATACAAACGGGAACACGGGTTAGTGAATTCAGGAATACTAGGAATACTGTTAGTAGAAATCCATATATACAGTCTTGCAATGAAGAACGTATGTCCGGCTACTGAGTCTATATCCAAAACACTCCAACTTACTATGCACCAACTTACGGGCCAACTGACTCCTTAATAACTCTCTCTCTCTCTCTCTCTCTCTCTCTCTCTCTCTCCTCAACACCTGCCGTGCTCTGTATAGGCAGGATGATATGTACACATCCGGCGAGTTCCTTCTTATGTGCAAAAACGGGTGCTCCCCAACACTAACTCAAAGAAAGAAACCGTAAAAGTGGAGAGTAAAAGAAGAGATTCTAAAAAGACAATTCTAAAACATCAAGAGAAATATGACATCGACATCAAGTTATAGATTGCAATTGAAACGTACCTTTGGAGACCAATTGTCAGAAACATAATAACACAATCTGAATCAGTAGAACTAGAGAAAAATGAAGTCGTCAAAAATAAAGATAAAAACCAACAGGTCTTCATCCATTATCTAGAATAACATATCCTGAAAGACCGTTCACGCAAAGATAGGTCTCATTAGTCATCTCAGAATCTAAAAATAAGCTGACTGAGGCAAAAAGAACATAGCCATCATCCTCAATCTCCACGGATAAAAATCAATGACATACACACAAACACACCCACTCACACACGTGCATGCACACACACATTTACACGAAAAGAGGCGAACACATAAACACTCACACACACAATCGCTTATATATATATATATATATATATATATATATATATATATATATATTTATGAGATGAAATATTATTTACAGTATTTACATTATTCGGACTATTGTCCACACCTTTATTGCCATTTGTACGATGTTTCGGCCATTGTACGCTCCAGCTTTCTTCAGGACACATGTCCCAGTGGATATAGAGGTAGATTAGTTGCTGACTTGAATATTAGAGTTGTGAGTTCATTAGCAGGCTACACCAGTGTTGAACAAGTAACTTGCCGGTTTAGATGGAGATAACTCATGACTTCCAATCGTGATTTGCGCAAGGAATGAGGATGATATAACCCAGTGATTGTAATAACTGGTTCGGTACCAAATTCCTACCACCTAAAGAAAGCTGGAGCGAACAATGACCGAAACGTCGTACAAATGACAACAAAGATGAGGACAATAGTACGAATAATGTACATACTGTAAATATTACCTCATATCAGAAATATAGACCAATAGAATGATCTAATATTAAAAGTCTTACAAATGGAAAGTAGATGAGGACAATTGTCCGAATAATGTAAATACTGTAAATATTACCTCATCTCAGAAATATAGACAAATAGAATGATCTATTATTGAACGTCGTACAAATGGCAACAAAGACGAAGACAATAATCCGAATAATCTAAATACTGTAAATACTACCTCATCTCAGAAATAAAGACAAATAGAATAATCTATTATTAAACATCTTACAAATGGCAACAAAATGGGGACAATAGTCCGAATAATGTAAATACTGCAAATATTACCTCATCTCAGAAATATAGACAAATAGAATGATCTATTATTGAACGTCGTACAAATGGCAACAAAGACGAAGACAATAATCCGAATAATCTAAATACTGTATATACTACCACATCTCAGAAACAGAGATAAATAGAATGATCTATTATTAAACGTCGTACAAATGGCAACTAAGATGAGGACAATAGTCCGAATGATGTAAATACTATATATATATATATATATATGAGCCTGGTCAGTACTTAGGTGGGTGACCACTTGGGAATACCAGGTGCTGTTAGCATTCACGGATGTGCGTTGGGGTGCGGTGGATGTCGGCTTGGAGGGGGAAATCGGTGAGCCGAGTTCCAATTTCAGTCGAGCACGCTGCATTCACTTGCGCACTGGTACTCTTGGGAAAGATATTAATCCGTTCGTTCCCTCCAATTATGGGTTAAATAATTGAGGTCTGCTGTTCGTGCGATTTGTGGCAGTCATCTGCACCAATTGTTTGTTATCAGCAGTTCCAAGAAGTGTGGATGGTACTACACAATGCCTTCACCACTATAAACAAATCTCTGTGTGGTTGTCTTGCTGGAAAAAGGTTGGACCCTCATACGTTGAACGCGACGGGAGAATCCATTATATATATATATATATATATATATATATATATATATATATATATATATCACATGGAACGAAGCGTAACATTGCAAGTTACATTGTGGATTTTACTTTTTACGCTTTTTATATCTAAAACTATCTACTTTTTTTTTTATTTTAAACAATCTTACAACGTAATTTTAATTAATTAAATAAAAATGGCTTTTTGGCAAATGGAGCGAAAATGTGAAGAACTTCAAGGTTTGAACAAAATGAAAAAAGAAAGAAACGTATATTAAAATCAGGAAAAAGCAATGAGTAAGGACTGCTTGGGAAATCTGATACTCACGAGATAGATTGAGGGAAAAGGGGACAGAGAAAATTCGTGCGTAAAGTATTTGATAGGTTTAAGTAATTGCATATCAGAATAGGATTTGGGTGAAATAAAAAAAATCAAAGTATATTAAAATCTACTAGCTACAGGAAGATGTGGAGTGCGATGATCACTTAGGTTCAGAATAGGCGCAACACATAAAAGAAGAAGAATCACTACTTGCTCAGTCTGAGATATTTTCAGCACTTGTTCCTATACTTGTTTTTCCGGATCTCTAATTAATTTTCAATCATGAATTTTATAATTAATCATATACTTTCCCAAGTAGGTGCAAGTATTCATACATTTGAGTGTATTTTACTACAAATGGATATTCGACATTAACACTAATGGCAGTCATACTAATTAATTGTTGCAACTTATTTTGTTTTGTTACCACGCAATTTAGACTACCTGATTATTCCAGTCTTAATTAAAATTGAAAGGATTAACTTGCGCAAAACCAACTCCGACAGCAATACAAGAATTACAAAACTTATTTAATTCAGAAATTTTCGCTAATTTTCCTTCTTCACTAGACGCAGAACATAATCAGGGTCGTTTAATTAAAGACACGTTCTTTGCAGAAGGTGATTAAAATGATCACAGATATGCGTGATAAATGTACTTTAACTGAACGTATGTGAATGCATCCTTATAATTAGGCTTAAAACTCCGGGTGGGATGAATCAATTTTAGAGAAACTAAAATCAGCTACATGAGATCTAATACAAGTGGCAATCTAGTGTTTTTAATTCTAAAAATGTATGACTTTATTAATACTACGCACTTCACTGTTGTATATATCTTGACAAAAATATATCATGTATCTATGAAAGAATGAGCGTTTTCGAGAGATAATGAAACTAGTCTATCAAGGATTCCATAATAATCAAGACAGTTATTTCATTCATGTTTTTTGTGCTTTACTTTAAGGGTGTGGCTTATCATACCTCTTCATTGCATGATATACTTTCAGCCAGTAATCAATATTTGCGCCCCTACTTCCACTACAAATTCGTTTTCTATCCGTTTATAAAAGCTCGTTATTTTATTGGACCGAACTTGTTTTCATCCTGGGCTCGTCAAATTCTCCAGATTCACTTTCTTCAATATGCTTCTCAGGAATCTAAGCTGACTCATTCTGATTGTAACTAAGGGTATCCTTTTCTTTTGGTTTTCTTTAAAACATTCTCCGAATTTAAATGTTTATTTCATGTTATCTCATTATTTAGAACCAGGCATCTGTAGCCGAAAATCCTTTCTTAAGAGAACGAAATTTTATTGCTTCTTAATTAACTTCAGAAAGTATTTTTTCTTTTCTATTGGGTTTTCAGATTTCAATGTCTCAGTTTCCCTCTCTTCTTTTTGTAGTCATTTCACCTCAAGCAAGACAAGACCGCGCACTGGTGGACAAAGTTGGGGGTTTCAGTGAGAAAAACAAAGGTACAGTGGATGTTTAAAAAATATAATAGATGGATGGAAATCAAGTAGATAGAAGTTGCATTTAAACCTTTGAAGATTGTAGCTATCAGAGAATCAGAGAAACAAACTGTAGGGAGTTCCGCAAACTGCAAGTGGGAGAAAAACAATTCTTATAAAAGAAGAGAGGATTATATTTCACTAATTCAACGAGTAAAGGTTGGGACCGCAATGCCAATCTAGTAGCATGAGTAAAAGATGTGATCAAGGCACTAAGGGAAAAAGCTCGTCAGAGTAGTAGCCATAAAAATACATGTAGAAAAGGCAGAGAGAAGCCGCATCAATTATGTGTGAAAGTGACTGAAGTTGAGATGCTAGATCAAGATCGATTATATTGCAGATTACAGTATTTACATTATTAGGACTATTTTCCTCGTCTTTGTTGCCATTCGTACGACGTTTCGGCCGTTGTACGCTCCGGCCTTATTCAGTTGCTAAGAATTTAGAACCGAACTCTTTATTGCAATCAATGGCGTATATCATTCTCATTCCTTGCATAAATTCCCATTGGAAGTTATGAGTTATCTCTCTCTAGCCCTTCATGTTTTTTGTTCACTGTAGCCTGGTATTGAACTCACAACTCTTTGGGTCAAGTCACAAGAACTATCCAACGTCTATATCTATTGACCATGTGTCTGTAAGGATATTGCAGATTCTTTGATTTTGTCCCGAACGTCAAGATAAATAGCAGGACCACTCGACCAGTTATGTCAAAATTATTCAATGCACAGCCGAATGGCAGATTTATAAATGTGCAAAATGATTTAAACTTATTTTGCCCGTACAATGGCCCAAACGTTTTAGCAGTAAATACAGCAATGGATTCGATGTGTTAATTGTATTTAAGATCATTTGAGAGAGTTTATTTTAAAACATTTCCCAGAGAAATACATTTCGATACTTAATTTGAACATAGCCAATTCGAACTTTGAAACTTACTTTTTGCTAACGACCATAAAATTAATAATCTTACAGTTGGTTGTTGTTTTTTTCTTCTTGCTTTCCTATAGTAAATTGCTAAAAGATTATGCAGTATTATGTGCATATCGAATGCCATTACTATTAGGTGTATTATAAGAAGATTTATTATCTATCCGGCGAAAAGTCGCATCATTGTCTTGTGCCCTAATCTACTTTTATGTTATTGCTCAGTTCTGTTTCCGTTTTTATGCGAGTTGCTTATCCCAAAAGCCTTTTTGAGAATATTTTAATATCTGATTTAAATAAAATAAACTTAGATTAATAATACTTCATTTAACTGGTCCGCTTGTAAATAGGAAATCAATTATCGAGTATAAGTAAAGTATTCCTTTACTCCCATAGTATGTCATTATCGAAAAATACTTATTTTCCATAATATAAATAAAGTATCAGATCCATAATATTGAATAGCGAGAAGTCAGGTAAGATAGCCCAAGGTGTCTTAAGGAAACTAATACATGTTTTATGTAATATTAATTGACTGAAGATTTAACAGATAAGCCAATCTAATTAAAAAGTTCAGTCATGATCTACATGATTTTTATTCGATACATTACATAGTAACACACTGTTGAATCATTCTAAAATAATGTGAGATCAGGTTATATATAAACATATGTATGTATATTAATATAAATATATATATATATTATATTTTAGAACATGTCCAAACTATAGTCTATTACAAAAGTGTACATTTTGTTTCCACAATGTCTCATCATGTAGTAAATGTTTACTCCCTGAGACATTTATATTAAATATTCATAGCTCTATTTCTATATTGAGCACTGTTTAAAATTAATGTTTAGAACGTGGTAAATATTTTCTTTCTTTCTTATGCATTTGGATCTTTATATATATATATATATATATATATATATATATATATATATATATATATATATCTTTGAATATTTAGGTAGCAAATTTTCGTGAAACATGTCAGATTAAATAAATTACAAACACTATGTTTCCTTATTTTTAAATAAAATCTGTTCATACTCACGGAAAATCTTTTGCGCACTACAAATTTAACCGGAAAACTGTGTTGCTAAAAATTACTGTAGATATTTCCTGCTTCAAATATAACGGTTGAGAAATTGCTAGCGTTCATTAGAACGTTAAAATTGTCCAAAATGGAATCTTTTTAATATGTTGTAATGTCATGTCATGCATATGTAAAAGCATGAAAAAACTGTTCTTTTTACAAACATTTTAGAACATTACTACAGTATTCATAGCTGATCCTGTTAACTGACGGTTTACGTGTTTTAATGAATATTGCCTCAATAGTTTGCTTTTATTGTTTTCTTGGTGTAGGATAGTTGTATTATTAATCATTATTTTTTATATTCTGAATGTAGACATAAATGTTGTTGTAGAAGTCTACAAATGGATGAAGGCTCAGACAACTGTAACGTAAGACGTCTACATAGTGTGGTTATTATAAATCCAACATTTTTGTTGGACATATATTCTCCTAAGGGGCATTTGAATTGATATATAATGTCATAATAACGCTAGCAATTTGTTAACCGTTATATTTGAAGCAGGAAAAAATGTACAGTAATTGTTAGCAACACAGTTTTCCGGTTGCATTAGTTACCATAACTCCCACACCTGAAGATGATCTCGGAAAGAGGTTGAAATTACTTGGCTACCTTATGAAATGGATGAAAAGAACATCTGTCCACGTCACAACTCATTTCCTACATCTTTTGATTGTAATACGCAAAATATGATCCGTGGGTATGAACGGATTTTATTAAAAATAAGCAAACATAGTTTTGCAATTTATTTAATCTGACACACACACCCCCCCCCCACACACACACACACATATATATATATATATATATATATATCTCGGTCGACTTCGTTTTAGTTATATATATATATATATATATAACTAACTAAAACGAAATCGACCGATATATATATATATATATATATATATATATATATATATATATATATATATATATATATATATATATAAGTTAAAACCGAAAATTTCATGGAGGTAGAATCCCAAAACAGATCATATTAATAATAATATCTTTAATATTAAAAATGATCCTGGCAAACATCTTTTTTTAAATATTATTATCTATTTAAAGAGGTAAATATGTGTATTTTTTCCAAATAAAATTCCGAAAATTACATATGCTGTATGGCCATTTTAGTGAGAAAACACTCACTTCTTCAGCGGCGAACCGGAAGTTTACATGAAATGATTAAAAATAAGCTGTTATCAAAAAGAATAATGGGCGGACTGTTAAAAAAGAGAGTGGATTATGTTATATGGTTGTCGTCTACACATTGATAATCAAAAATTAAAAATTAAGCGTTTCACAAAAAAGTAGGGGAAAGGGAAAACGGAAAGAAGGCGAAAGTGAACAACGAAAGAGAAAGAGTTAATGGAAAGACGCTTGGAATGAAACATTACTGACTAGTCAGAAGATTTCCCCACACTAGGTTGCAAATTAAGTTTATAGAACCCAATCTCTCCTGCTATTTAACCCAAAGAAAGAGAAGAAACGGGTTAATACCTTCCCAAGGGTATTTGGCGTAAGTAACTAAAACGAATTTAATTGGAACTCGAACTCGGCTCTCTGAGTTTGAATTCCATTTGAATACCGTATATACTCATGTTCAAGTTAGAATTCCAGTCGAATATAGTCTCACTAATTCCCCCTCTATAATAATTTACTCAAGCAACCGAACTAGCAACAATGTCTCATTCTTCTTATAGTTAAATCAACTAAATGCATCCCCCACTTCTACTCCAACAGCTACCTTTCTCGCACTTCCCGCCTGTGGAACTCTCTTCCGTATACTCGCTTCCCTGACGTCTACAATCTCTAAGAATTTAAATGCAACGCCAGTTCCCACCTCTTGTCCACTTGACTGCAGTCTTTCTCTCGTTATGTTCCCATCACCACATTCTTTTCATTTCTCACTCTACCCACGCAAATTCACTAAGGTCTTCCCATCATTTTCTCGGCCTTTCTCCGACACCCACTGTAACTGGTTCATCTTTCTCTTCGCTCTTCTCCTGCTGAAACTTTCACTCTTTTATAATGTAACCCCCTGCGCATCAGTGCCGGTACCGCCTTGCTTGGGGTGAAACAATTAAAAATAAAATTATAATCCTTCTTTAAGTATACTATGATCCTAAATCAATTTTGTTACAAACCTGATTTTAAATATTTTAGTAAGTTGAGAAATACTAGTAGACCTATCGTGGTCAAATATTCTCAACATTCTTTTTACAAAGCTATCCCGATGGTGGGTAAATCCGCTTACTATAGAGTTAATCTTTGTGATACTTTGTGCATTTTAAATCTAAATAGGGGGTTATGTCTTAATAATCCTCCCAAATTTTGTTGATTCCTGTAGATTATATTACTATAAATCGTAAATAAAGTTACTAGATTTGAAATTTATTTCATTTCACTTTTAGCATTCATCATTTACTGTATACTGCGGTGCTTCTTTTCAAAATATTTTAGGAATATGCAACGGAGAATTATAAGGCCAAATATTACCAGCTAATATAAAGAATATAATAAACAAAACTATATCTAAATAAAAGGGGAAAGACAGAATACTGAACATAAATGAAACATATACGCTATTGATATGTAACAAACAAAAAGCATGCAAATGGAGAACCATTACCTCAGCAATGTAAATGCACAGAAAAAAATGAACTCCAATTGAAAAAAAGGAAAATCTAAGATTTTTATACGTCATTTCTAAATTTTAATCGGCACACAAAGTGAATGAATTTTTGTTGTTCATATATCAACAGAAAGGAAAGAATCTAGGTTACGGAAGGTAGGCTGAAGAATCTTACCTGTAATGTTAGGATGAGTCAAAAGTACCGTAAAATATCGGGTCATTTGCAGAATTCTGGCAAAGAGATAATTGGGAGCCTCATGATGATGACTGTCTGGTGGTCTGCAATTAGTCTTATCAACTACAGATATCTGAAAGGCAATCAGAGTATTAATGCAGAACCTTACTTCTATAAAAATGCTGCAACAAAAGAGACCTGCTTTAGCCAACCAACGTGGGTCAAATTCAGCTCCCATGATTATGCGCGACGACCTGGTGAAAGAATGACATTGCAAAACCTCAAAGATAACGGGATGCACGTGTTTAACACATCCTCCATATGTTCCTGGTCCTTCACCAAGTGATTATCGATTTTAATTGGTTAAACACATTTTTAAATGGAAAAAACTTAAAACGTTTTTCCAGAGGTAAAGATTTCATTGCATCGCAGACAATAACTTTTTATCAAAGAGGAATAACTAATCTCGGCGATCGATTACAGATGCGCACAGATGTTCAGGATTCGTATTTTGACTAATTTCAACATTTTTACTGTTCATTTTATAAAGAATATATATATATATATATAAGCCTGCCTTCTTCTACCGGACGCTCGTGGCCTAGGAGTAGAATCGCCGTCTGACGCCGATTCGGAAGGGTTTCCATCCTGGGTTAGGAAGCGAACGGAGTATATGCCGTACTGATAAGCTGTAATACTGCGAAACACATCTGTCTGCGGATGATTATAGTATATATATATATATAGATATAGATATATATATATATGTGTGTGTGTGTGTGTGTGTGTGTGTGTGTGTGTGTGTGTGTGTGTGTGTGTGTGTCTCAAAAACAGAAAAGAAATATTTCATCTTCTGACATGTTTTATGAAAGACAAATGCAAGGACAAAGTCCGCAAGATGACGAAAAGTTTCGACTAAGGTAAGTTTTCGTATTTATATATAGTATCCTTTTATTATCTGGAAAGTTTACACACACACACACACACACACACACACACACACACACACACACACACACGTACATATATATATATATATATATGAATATATATATGTATATAAAGAATTGTATGTGTGTGTATGTGTGTGTGTGAACGGTATATTCATTCATTCACACACACACACATATATATATATATTTATCTATATATTGACTTATATTCAATAAGAAAATCTATCTTGATGTCTTGCCATTTTATAGGGAACTTGTGACAAATCATTTTTTCGTATGCTTTCAACCTTTAAGACGTAGGCGAACTTATCTATTTCTTTGTTTATCTTTAAATTTCAATGGTTTCATAGGAAAACTTGCTTTTTAATGGATTCTCCGTTGTTTCATATTCAGAATAGTCTAGCTCATCAATATGTTTTCCCATATGTCTAGAGCTCAATCTATTTTTCTTGGGATGGTGAAGAGATTGATCAATGCCTATGGGTGTGAAAATGCACGCTGTAAGTTTTGTGTGCAATTTGAACTCAACCTATTTTCGCTGATGATAAACTTAGCCGCACAACCCAGATGATGTTGACATTATTGATAAATTTCATTTCAGTGCCTCGCACCTATCAACTGAATATACTGAAGTTGATACATAATGCGGAATATGCGTGTTTAACAAAAGTAAGCAGATGAAATGTTTCCAACAAGAGTTTTTTTATTTGCTTTTCTATTTCATTCGAATCCTTCCAGAATGCTAAATAGAATTCTGATAACCATTATCTCTTTGAAATTATTCTTGTCAGTCGAGAAGAAATTAGATAACTAAAGATATCATTAATAACTTCGCGCTCTTGACCATCAAACAGAATGTTAATGACAAAAAGCCATGTTTATGGATCAATCTCTTGAATTATTCTTGTCAAAGCAAGCTTTAAACATTTCTTCTAAGTTTAACTTTATGACTTAGACATAAAATGAATCTAACGATATATTTTCAATTTTTTTTAGAGGAAAATGAGTTATGAAGGAAAGAATATTTCGTGTTATTTATGTTGTAATTTTAATGTCATGTCTTTAGAAAGATTTTGAGGGATTGGATATTTCCAGCTAAACGTCCTACTTTTGCTGTTTCAGCGACATTTTGTTAAACAGTAGAAGAATATCAAACAATGTAAAGTGTGTTTAAACACAGTAAAAAAGACGAGCATATCGCATGTTGATCGAAGTAGTGTAATGTTAGCAAGCTTGTCTCGCAAGAATCATTACAGTTGAGAAGCTAGTTCGAGCCCCACTGAATGTCTCATACTTTCGGCCTTGTGCCACATCTAAGTCACGCTTAGAAAATCACCATATCGCATGGTGATTTCTAAAGTAGGAATGCGCTTTCAATGTTTAAAATTAGAATGCAATCTATATTTCAAAATTGGTTATTCAGAAATTCCAATTACTATTTTTCTCAATTCGCTGTTTTTGAACAAAATTAATTTATGAAAATTCTAATTAATTTAATTTGAAGTAACAAGGAAGAAGAGTAAAATTCGATGTGTACCCAAATTTGAAATCAATTTTACAGTGCTAAACATACTGATAATAGGCAAAACATTTAACAGAAGGACAATTTTCAAATTACATCTCATATGTCTTATCATCTATTCTTCTAGCTAATAACAAAACCATATTTTCCGAGAATGAGCAGAAAATAGTAACTGATCTCGAAGGTTATAAAAATAACATGTGGGACGCAGTAGTAAGGGGCGGCATGCAACTGCTACATGATCCTAATAAATACAGTATGAACGCCGCCATTGTATTGTAAACTACCTACCTACTTACTTACCTACCTAGATAACTATCACATGCATATACAAAAAAATATATCCATATATCCATATGTGAAAATATATACATATTTCAATATATATGTGGAAATGAAATTCCCCCCCAAATTTTAAGTTATTGATTTAAACCAATAAGAAGAACATTTTTAAACTTAGGTCTATGGCTATCATCGAAATCAATAGCTTCATGGTTCCCGGTGGTCGTAAAGTCTTTACGCAACTGAGAGACTGAGCAAATCTATCAAAATGACTTGTCAAGTATGAATTAATGAGTGGTGAGTGGGAGGTAATATTTAACTGGTTATTCCAATCCTTCTGTCATTCGAATCGGCTTGCTAATAAATAATAGATTGGTTGTTTTTTCATACTAATGATGGTTGTTATCGATGTTAACACAGACACACACACGCATGGAGACACACAAGCAGACACACACGCAGAAATGTATATTTATGGGTTTGTGTGTGTATTGGATAATGGGTGATTTTGAGTTTGATGAATAAGTGAAAGAGAAGCATGTCATTTGGATCGCCGTGTTCATAGAGACTTTAAGATTGATGGCAATCAGGGAACACACAGGTCGTTCCTTCATATTAATGATGCTTTATCAAATGAGCACTAACATACACGGAGGCACACATATATGAATGTAATGTTTGTGCGCACGTGTGTGAGCAAAATGAAGTATGAAAATAGAAAACGATAGTCGATAATAAATCAACATTGAGAAAGTAGATGGCAGTAGAACGCTTATTTGTTTGTTTGAAGCTCGATGAATCAAGATGCATGAATGACACTGCCCCCCGCCAATTTACTTCTCTGACACATTCGGTTTTATATAGATCTAATATTTCGTCGCCCGATATATCAAGATGCAGTGCACTTCAATGCCCACCACATTCACTTCTCTGAAATTTTAGGGTTTTATTTAGCTCAAATAATTTTGGCGCTTGATAGATCAAGATGCATGACACTGATTACATCATCCACTTCTCTGACACATTAGGTTTTTATTTAGATCTAATAATTTTGACGCCTTAATAGATCAAAATTCATGGCACTGCCCACCTTATTCGCTTTTATCACAGATTAGGTTTTTTTTTAGGACTATTAATTTTGTCGCCCGATAGATCAAAATGAATGACACTACCCACATTATTTGCTTCTCTGACACAATTGCTGTTTATTCAACTCTAACAATTTGGGCGCTCGTGAGATCCAGATACATGAAACTGCACACATCATCCATATCTCTGATTCATTAGCTTTTTGCAAAGTTCTAATGATCGTGGCGCCAATAGATCAAGATGCATTATACTGCCCGCCTCATTCGCTTTCAGACACATTAGATTTTTTTAGTCCTAATAAATTTGACGCCCGATATAGGAAGATGCATGGCGCTGCCCACATCAACGACTTCTCTGACTAATTAGATTTTTTATTTAGCTCTAATAATTTTGTCGCCCGATACATCAAGTTTTATTACTCTGCCCACCTCATTCGCTTCTCTCACACATTAGGTTTTATTTTCCTCTAATAATTTATTGCGCCCGATATATCAAAATGCATTACACTGGTCACCTCATTCGTTTCTCTGTCACATATTCTTTTTGGTTAGCTCTAATATTTTTTGGCGCTTGATAGATCAAATTCACGACCCTGACACATTCTCCTCTCTGCCACTTTAGCTTTTTATTTAGTGCTAATATTTTGGGGGCTTCATAAATCAACATGCATGACACTGACCACCTTATTCGCTTCTGACAAATTAGCTTCATATTTTGCTCTAATATTTTGAGCGCTCGAAAATCAAGATGCTCGACACTGTCCACCTCATTCGCTTCTCTTACATATTCGTTTTTTTATTTAGCACTAATAAGTTTGACGCCCGCTAAATCAAGATGCACGACACTGCCCACCTCATTTACTTCTCTGACATATTAGCCTTTTATTTAGCTCTAATATATCGGGCCCCCGGAAGACCAAGGTGCCTGACGCTGCCCATCTAATTCGCATCTCTGACACACTAGCATTTTATTTAGTTCTAATATTTTCGGCGCTTGAGAGATCAAGATGCATGAACCTGTCAACCCCATTCATTTCTCTGACACTTTAGCTTTTTAGTTATCTATAATATTCAGTGGTGCTAAATTTTTCGAGAAGATCTCTCTCAGTAGACATTTGGTGGAATAAACTATATCGAATCCATAGCTAAATCCGCTGCTAGAAAGGTCCGTTCACTGTGTAGCGCCATGAAGTTTTTCCCATCTGAAGCTATATCCGCACGTGTATTGAATATTGCTGCCACATCAGCGCTGGTGTTCCTGCTATACACCTCGGGGTTCTTGACAAAATCCAACGGAGAATCTGTAATGTGATCGATCCCGACTTGGATCACATCACACCTGTCTCTCTCTAACCGGCCTGATGTGGCATTTCTGTATCTATTCTATAAATACTGTTCAATGGTGCCCCCTATATATGAACTTATTGGAGCCACAAAATTAGCAACTAGGTCCCACCCTTTTACAGTGAGACCGATAAAATGTAACCACAATTTCTACTCTATCAGATTTTATTTTTGCACTTCCAGCCTGTAGAATTTTATTCTGTATATTTGCTTCCCCGACAGCTACTAATAATTTAGATCTAAGCTCAATAGTTACCTCATATCTCACTAACTTGCATCCTTTCTCTCAAGCTATTTTCTTCATTCACTCTACCCCCATCATACCAGCATTCTCATCCTTCTATTATCCTCTTCCTGACACCCTTATAAACTGCCCTCCCTTTCTCATAACTTTCTCAGAGTGTAACCCACTGCGCAGCAGTGGCAGTAAAACTGCCTTGTTTCAGGTGAAATGATTAAAAAATAATAAGTATAACCTTCCTAAACTCACTCACCTTTCTGACACTTTAACTTTTCTCTGATATTTTTAAGAACCAGCATTGTAATTACTACAGATTCGTTATGAAAGAAGATATGTTGTGTTTCATATTCGACATACATGCATCGTACTGACTTCGAAATTAATTAACCATACAAAACATCTACCTTCTAAGGAATTTCTATTTATTAAGTGGTTTCTATATTCAGTTTTTCCCAATGTAAAATTATTCACGGTATGTGTGGTAGTTTCATGTCTTAAATGTAAATTGTTCATCGATAAAAATATATATTTGATCTTGAAATAATATTTCTATGAACTAAACGCTAATCGAAGGAGTTGTTTTTGTTAAAATAATCAACTATTATATCCCAACTGTCACTCTAATTAGAATGTTACTGAAGGAAATTGTTTTGCGACTGTTAACGCAAAGAGCTAAAGAAAATAATGAGGATTTATGAATGGCTAAATCTTGACATAAACAGGTTAAAATTGTCGCATTATGTGAAGTGTCAACTTTAGAGTTCGTTCTACAATGTAGCGGTTTGTGGGTAGAAACTCTTATAGAGCCACATATCTAACTTCTTTTATGCTCCATGTCCTTTCAGAACGTAGGCGATCATGGCTTTCCACATCTCCCTATCTCTGGTGGCTCTTAGCACGCTTTCTCCTGTTACACCACACAACCCTCGTTCCGTCATCCACCTGATTAAGTCCTTCAAATATGTTATCCGTTGCTTTCCCCTGTCTCTTTTTTCCTCTATCTGGCCTGTTAGTATCAGGTTCTCCAAGCCCCACTTCGAACTAATTGAATAAAAAGGGATCGAGGTTGATTTGATAGAAAGTGTAGTCGATATAGTGTGTTTTATTTGTAAAGGTTAACAGCTGTGGAACTGAAGAATGTAGCTCGCCAGAAAATTTAGTATGGAAATTACAAAAGAAAATAATTCATCACCCGCAAGGCCGAATAGACGCTTTTGGATTAACAATACCGCAAAAAAAATCTGTGCAGCTTCAAATCAGATATGACAGCTCTATTCCATTTTCAGCCTGAGATTTTTCTAATTCTGCTTTTACGGTTAACTGGATTAAAGTATTAAGAAACAGTACAATTTTGCTAGGAACAAGGAAGAGAGTACTGGATTGCTATGTGATGTCAGTTCTTCAATATGGCAGTGAATGCTGAAAAATATCATCGAAGATGAAGGAAAGTCTTGAAGCAACTGAAATCTGCTTCCATAGAAGGATGCTGCGAATATTATGGATCGAGCATGTGAGGGTGAGTTTGGGAAATGATGGAAACGAAAAGGAAATTAATGCTAAGCATCATGAAGAGACAGCTGAAGTTTCTGGGACATGCAATGAGGAAGTGGGGGGTCTTGGAGAACCTGTTAGTAACAGATCAGAATGCGGAAAGGAGAGACAGGGGAAAGTAGTGGATAACATATTTAAAGGACTTAATCAGGTGGATGATGGAACGAGGGTTGCAGAGTGTAACAGGAGAAGGCGTGCTAAGAGCCACCAGGGATAGGGAAACGTAGAAGGCCATGATCACCTACGTCCTGAAGGGACAGGGCACATAGAAGAAGAAGAAGAAGAAGAAGAAGAAGAAGAAGCAGAAGAAGAAGAAGAAGAAGAAGATTAGGTATAACTGTATTTCATGCATTCCGTTCATAAAAATTACAAGTTGTAGCATACTAGTTGATTTATTAAGTATACGAAAAACTTTCAAAACTAGGATTCGACTTTAAACGTTTACCACCAAGTTGTAAGCAAGTGTGATAGAACACTCAATCATTATACCACATAAATTCGTGTTTGGTGAATGTATTTAGAATATCAAAACAGAAAGAAATATAAAACATTATCACAAATTCATTAATCTATGCGTAGTGATTAGTGGCGCCATGTTGTTTGTCTACATAATTGATGCAAATAGTGGATGAACGATATTGTATATTGCAATAACATACGCTACCTAGCAATATTATCAAGAAACCACCTCGTAGGATGCGTAATCTACAGTATAAATATTTTATAAAAGCTGCTGTTGATTTTAATGTATTTATCACTGGCGAAATGTAAATGTTTGCTGAGCTGAACTGATGTAATACACAGTACCTACTGAGTAGGATGTGGGTGGTTTACGATTAGTGTCCTAATTTACAGGTAAAACGTGTGACTTTTAGAATGTTGGCACTTACAGGTTAACCCATTTTTTCGGGGCCACTAGTAGCCTACCATTTGTTTGAGGATCGATTTTTACAGGAAGTATAGGCCTAATTAAGAATTGTGAGCTAAAATGAGGTCGACATGTATATCAGGTAAAATAGTACGCTGCAATGTATGGTGTGTTCCTAAATGTTGTGTGCTCATGTGTCTGTGTGTCGGAGAAGAGATCCTTCTATTATTCATGATTTATTGTTTATACGTTTCGTAATCACATGAGATTTTGCCGTGATAGTAATCATTGTCACGCAAATCAATTCAATATATTATTGATTTTGACCTTTAAGGTGAGAAGCGTCTGGTTTACGTAGTATCGATGCAATTCATGGCAAATACGTACAACAATAAAACGCTTACTTCATTAAATCAGAGATATTATATTAGATCAATTATTATGTGAGAATAGTGGCTTTATTTTAGAGTCTGTGTTGTTGTTATTTTTTATTTTGTAAAGAATTTATCCTTTTATTCTGATATGTTTTTGTTATCCCCATCTTTTCATTGATATTCACAAAAAATTTCATGGGTTATATTTACTAATTGTTTCAGAGCGTAAGCCAATTGGAATATGCGAACATAATTTTTATTACTTACATTTTTTTGACTTGTTCTAATTTATTAATTGCTATTATTTTTAATATTTATTGCACTGAAGAAGATTCGCAGTCGGAAAGAAAAGTCTTTACTACTGAGAACATTTATTATATTCAGCCATTGATATTCCTTCTGAGGAATGACTGCTATATCTTTCAAGGAAAATGGACATTGCGTTGAGTGAATTTTTAGATGAGTAAAGAGTAAGTGGGGTGAAATCACAGAACTGAAATCGTATTCCGGTCGGGTTCATTGCAATCACTTTTTTTTAATCACAAGGCGGTAATGCCACTGATGTGCAGGGGACTACATAAGAGTAAAAAGATTAAGTAGAAGAGAGTGAAGAGGAAGAAGAACCAGTTAGAAAAGAGCAATAGAAAGATGAGAATGCAGGTGTGATGACAGTTTCATAGGTGGAGAGAAAGGAAAGGATACACGGGGTGGTGAAAGAACTAGAGTCAAGTGGTTAAATTCCTGGAGGATGTAGCCTCCAGAAAAGCAAGAATATGGAAGCGAGTTCCACAGGCGGGAAGTGCGAGAGAAGAAGCTGCAGGAGTAGAATTGTCGTCTGCATTTGGTTAATCTAACTGGGAATGGGTGAGACCCAGTTGACAATCTGGTTGCACGAGTAAACACCTGTTGCAGAGGCACCAGTGACTTAAGTTCGTTGGAGCCGAAGCCATGAAACTATTTATAGAACAGATGAAGGGAGGCCACATCTCGTCGGTGGGGAAGTGGCTGTAGTCGAGCCGTCAAATAATATTTGAAAACGTATGAAGCCATCTCTACTCTACTTAACAATGGGTTTAATAACAGAATAAACTGTTAGCCTTTGTTGTCTATTGTTTTTTTGTTTTTTTTATAATCATATCGCCCCAAGCAAAGTATTTTACTGCCACTGTTTTGTAGAGAGTTATGAAAAAGAGAAACAAGTAATAGGGGGTTTCAGGAAGTGGGTAAGAGAAGAATGAGAATACTGATGAGAGTAGAATAGACGAAGAAAAGAGCATGAGAGAGTGGATGCAGGTTAGTAGATAGGAGATGACTATTGACTTTACATTTAAATGGCACTGAATGCTGTAGCAGTCCCAGTTCAGATATCCTCACTCGGCATCCGTTCTTGAAACCAATGAATAATACAGAATAATGATTTCGGAATAGTTCTCTCCAGTAATTCACTCAGAAAACAATCTCTTCAATGATACAAAACAGCGAAATGATCCACAACACAGAAGGATATTTATCTACCTCCCCTCTGAGGTGGAATGTGACACAAGGCCTTTTTAATATGGAGTATCCGGGCCCTAAAGTCCGGGCAAAAAATTGTCTAATTTTCCGCAGACGAGATTCTGCTCTTCACCGAAGTTTCGACTGGGTTACTCAACGCCCGAAGGCGGATAGACTGACAAGTTAAGTGATCGTTCTAATGCATGAACATAGAAAACATCCAGTCCGAGTGCTTTATATACTAAATATTTATTGTCACATGATCCCAGTGGCAAAATACATTCATTGATTTCCTGGAAATCCCTGTTCATAAACACTTGTCGGTATCGAAACTTTCTTCGACATAACATCCCACTTTTGAGCTGATTCCCTCTACAGTCTTTCTTTTAAAGTCTATTATGTTTCAGGTGGGATTCTTTTCACATGCGTTTTTGCAGTGATGTTGAAATTACAAGTCTATCAACGTACGTCACAGATTAAAAATGGGTTACCCTCATTTAACTTTCTATTTTTCAAATTACATCTCGATCAACGTACATCACAGATTAAAAATGGGTTACCCTCATTTAACTTTCTATTTTTCAAATTACATCTCGATCAAAGTACATCACAGATTAAAAATGGGTTACCCTCATTTAACTTTCTATTTTTCAAATTACATATCGATCAACGTACGTCACAGATTAAAAATGGGTTACCCTCATTTAACTTTCTATTTTTCAAATTACATCTCGATCAACGTACATCACAGATTACAAATGGGTTCCTCAGATTTACCTTTCCATTTTTAAATTTACATGCAATTTGATTCTTCATTTTTCCTTCCGCAACTTAAATCTTATTTCTTCAAATTTTATAGACAACTCTCTTACAGCACAATATAAGACATTTTTAATTTTGTTTACAACCCTTATTGTCGCAATCACTGTATCTTCAAGTGGTTCGCCGAATTTTGGAATGAAATGAAACAGTCCATCTGAATTTCTTCGATCCTAAAAATTCAGTTTTATAATTTGAATTCAGGAGTATAAGTTCCCAACGTTGCAGTTTATTTGCTGTAGGCGTGGAAGCACCCTTTTTTAAACCATATATAGACAGTAACAGTTTATATTATTTGGAACATAAATACCTCATAATTTGTTTCACTAATTTTTAACCCATATTCTTTGATCATTTATTTTCACATCATTTGCATGTTGGTTACTGGATTCGTTTTTGATGAATACATCCTCCAGATCTGCTTGTGCGCATTCTAACCCAGGAAGAATTGTATCCATAATTTGTTGAAAAATGCTTGGAGTTAACTTTGGTCCGAAAGAAAATCCGTTGAATTGATATAGACCCTTAAAAGTGTTGACAGTAACTTTGAACACTCTTCTACAAGAAGTTGTAGGTAGACGTCCAACAAATCCAATAAAAAGAAATTCTCTATTTAGTTTGGTGAAATTTTCTTCCGGAATGGGTAAAGGGTAATTATAATTTTGTAAGCTTTCATTAAGCCCCGTTGATTAATGAGCACCCACGATGATTTTATAATTCATTTTTGCAAGTAAACAGTAGGTGAAATACAACCATATTCATTCAATGCTGTCCTGGTCTTGCATTTTTAATTTTTCAAAAATAATATTTATTTCAAAGTAAATACATTTTTGATATTATATTTCTTTGAGAACATCAATTTCTTTTGTCACTTAGTGTCAGCATTCCTTATTTTTCACTACAATATTTATTTTCTATTTTATTTTGCTTGTTAAATTTTGCTCTTTATTAAATATATTCTGAGCGAAATTATATACTGTGATCACAAAATATACTATATATCTGCTATACAATTTTTCCAAAATGTTCCCTATGGATATTTTAAGTGCTTCTTTTTTCGAGCAACTCTCCACTACACAACAACAGCAATAGCATAAAGCATTTATATATATTAACAAAAAATATCAATATCAAAGGTGAGACCATTTTCTTTTCACATTGTGCGCATATAACTTCAATGTTCATTCTACGCAAGTGACAAACCCCAATATATATTCTGTCAGCTTATTGTTATGCAAAATAATGTTTGGGGCAGAACGCGATTTGCATAAGTTTTCTTTTCCTCTTCTTTTATTTTCTAACTTCCACTGAGTGTGCACTCCGTCTACAAATACTGAGACACGCTGGGCACCCCATCGTAATGTAATGATAAGCCCTAGTAGAATTACGACTGAACAGCCTCAACCGGCTCTCCACAATTTCGACCTTACGCCACATGTAAACTACACTTAGAAAATCATCATTCTGAGACGTCAGATTATATAACTTATAACCATAAGAGAATTTGTCTTTCGCGTACTTTTGTCAACTTCCAAAGATTTTTGCACGTCCCAGATTCATCATATCCTTAACTGATTTTACCAGGTTTTTGCCACGGCGATATTTTCCACTTTTTTAATTGGACATTAATTCGGTTTTTTATCGTTCCCTTTTGTTCTTTTACTCTTTCATTTTTGTTCGTTCATTGAAGCGTTAATTTTTTCCTGTTGTATCCTACCTGTAAACATCCCTATGCAGGACCACACAATTGTAATCGTTAATCACGTCCCCAATTTTCAAATTTACATCGAGTAAATTACCTTCGCATACACCATAAAGATGTTGCAGTAATCTTGTCTAGGCGGTTAGAATGTTCGCTGTCCGATCATGAGACCTGGGTTTGAAGCTCACTATCTGTTGTGGAGTAGTTTTCGCACTGAAAGTTATAATCGTGCTATGTCGGTTGCTAATCGACTTAACCCACCCAAAATATTAGGAACTTGGTAATCTTCCACTGTAAGCTGACTCCTTAGTATTCAGTTAACTACCGACTAATATCAACTGCCTTAGTAGCACTACTAAATTCCAGTAGAACTCTAAAGAACTCTCTAGAACTTCTAAGAACTCCTATTAACTTCCCGAAAACTTCTCACGTTAATTTCTTTTTAACTCTTAGTACGATAGAAGGGAGAGTCCATTATCTGAGGCATAAGTATGTTTCACCATAACACTATCATAGATGCACTAAGAAAATAAAAAAAAACATTTCTGTTATCAGATTAAGGATGCGATTCTAACTTACAAATGCATCTGAAAAGATATTACTGAACTTAGTAATCAAACTAGAGTATGCACTCTCTCCTAGAAACTCTAACTAATGTGCGCACAAAAGTTTTGCTCAGTGAACAAATACAAATGTGCCTGATCGGGATCTCTGCAATATTTATTGTCTAGCCTTCTTGGCAGATGACATAGCTTGTAAAAGAATATCAGGATATTATATACTGTATTCCATTATATTTGAAAAATTAAGAATGGAAGACCTGATTTGATTGAATGAATGGAGTTGTTTTTTTTTTGTTTTTGTTTTTTTTGTATTCAAGGCCAGAGAATATAAACCATGGAAACGCAGTGGCCAAAATAATAATAATAATTCAAATTAATAAGCAAAGTGCCTGGAAAAAAGATGATGCCGTCGAGCAAAATTCAGGAACCACAGCTAATATAAGATCGGGTTTTCCTTGATTGTGATCAGAGATCAGAGAACGCAGGGAAAAGGAGACAACTCTAGATAAGGTCTCCTTTGTATGTGCGTACCTGCCTCTGAATACCTCTCTGCACACAACGAACAACAAAGAGAATAAATATATAAGTTAATAGTTTATATATACGTGTTCGTTGTTATCGTTTATCTGTCAAGGCCTTTGTTGTTCCAACAGCCGCAGCATATACCATACACGAAGCGTATATAAAAAAGTACCATCCCTGAGAAACGCTTAAGCGAATATATTTCGAAAAGGACATGACTAACTAGACACAAGATTTTCTCGCAGTATGATGTCATTACTTTCTGCGGTAAACTGGTTGCAAATCAAGGTTATAGAACCCAATCTCTCCTGTTATTTAACCGATAGCTGGAGGGACGAAACTTATTTCCCAACGGAATTTGCGCGTAATTAAATGCAACAAATTCAAGAAGAATTCTAACTCAGCTCTTCGATTTTTCGTTCCGAGCTGAAATTCTACACCAAATGACATTATTCTTTTTTTTTTTCATGATTTTCTTTTGAATGAGTTTTGTTTTAATTATTTCTTAAAAGTTTCCGCGTTTTTATCCGACTTTTCATAAAATTAAACACTGCTTTGATTATAATAGTGAATTAAAGGCAGCAACATAATACATGAGTCGCATTGTCATCTATTTATCTCACTTGTAAATATCAAAAACTGTTTTCTAAGCTGTAAATCTGCACCAGTTCAACTCTGCATCGTCGACGCCATATTCACTTCCGCATTCACGTGGATATAATTGAATAAAGCTGTAATTATACAAAGCAGTCGTGGCGAATGTCAGTGGGTGCTATTCGCTTTGTTCAAGAATGGCACAATAAGTGACCTGCGATTATCAACGTGAACTAATTCTAAGTGTTGAATATAAGGTATTCGTAGACCGCTGTGCATTTATTTCATACACGGACAGGAAATATTAAAATTGTATCTCCAGAATAACAATTATGCTTCCTATCTTATTTATCAGTCGTTCAAGCTATGTTCGCACACATCTTACGGTCATTTCACGTTGAATATACCGGTTCTCGCTCAATCACTGAAGTTAAGCAACGTTGAGTCTGGTCAGTATTTAGATGGGTGACCGCTTGGGGATACCAATGCCAACACCAACACCAACACCAATACCAGGCGCAGTAAGCGTTTATTGACTGATATGCGTTGTGGTGTGGTGGATGTTGGCTGGGAAAGGGAAATCAATGAGCCGAGTTCCAATTCCAGTCGAACACTCGGCATTCACTTACGCACTGGTACCATTAGGAAAGGTATTAATCCGTCCCTTCCCTCCAGTTATGGGTTAAATAACTGAGGTCTGTTGTTCATGCGATCCGTGGTGAACTTCTGCTTGTTATGAGCAGTTCCAAAAATTCTGAATGTGGTGCTACACAAGCCTTCACCACTCAAAACAATTCTTTGTGTGGCAGTGTAATTGATTTATACAATCATACGTTGAAATCGACGGGAGAGTCTAGTATATATTAATTTTTAACAAAGAATTCAATCTAAGTCCGAGTTGAGCATTCGTAAATATTTCATATATCATTTGAAGAAGTGTGTTCTTGATCCTAATTTCCTAAATAATTTTACTGGACATACTACTACGAAACTAATTCGAGAACTCACACTACAACTCTCTCAACGGACTTTAATTTGATCTCATTTAAATACACACGGAGACCTACCGAACCCTATCCGGAACATACTCGTTGACGACACAAATACCAAAGCATTATCCACATGCAAAAAGAAAGACTTAAAGTAGTGGCAGGCTTGTTAATAATAACGAAAAATCAAACACTTAATAATATCAAGTAAGAAACGCTATTAACCATGTTACCGTGTTCCATACATAACACAAAACATTAATCCACATTTGATACATAACACCACACACATTCTTTTACACGTAAAATAACGTTTCTTCAGGAAAATGGCTAAAAGTATAACCATAATTGCACGGAGAAGCAAAATATTTGGAGAATTTTAAAATAATTTATGTCCTCAAAAGAAAGAAATCAAAAGATCACATAAAAATTCCATAAAAACTTAACTATGACATCGTTTCTGTCATTTTTAATGAAACCTGCATAAAAGAGAGATTGCTGGCCAATAGTGAACATTGAAATCAGCACTCAGGTGTTACGAACTTTTTCATGCTTAGCGCAATCATCAGGCTGACGATTGCGCTTAGCATGAAAAAGTCTGTCGCCCTTGAGTGTTGACTTCAATTTTCACTCTTTTATATTTACATACGTTCTGTCTCTGATATTGAACACTTTATCCTATATATATATAGCACACCTTAAATTATATGTATTCATATATATATATATATATATATATATATACACGCTATTATATAAATTATATAAAATATATATAAAAATAATTTCACCGTGGCCAATTTTTCAGGAAGGTGTCTTCTTAAAGTTATCGGTCCGGAGGAAGTGATTACAACGTGCGGCACCTTAGAAAAGTACCTGAAAATCAAAGCCTTGTGAGTGAAATTGGGTAGACGGTCACCATTTGAGGAGCTGTCGATGGTTGTCCTAGTAAGTCACTTGTCATTGTGATCGAGGTTTTGAGCGTCTTGGCCTTGTTTAGACTGTTCTTCACAATAGATATCGCACTTTCAAAATCTGTAACTAAGATCCGATCAGCATAGTATACAGTATAAAAGTATAAAACACAGTTGGGCTGTGGGTGTCAAACAAACACAAGTGTACAAAAGCAAGTGCCTACAAGAGTGATTAGCTAACCACCCAAGTAGACGGCTATACTCGAATATGAGTGCCCAGCCATTAAACGAAAAATATTAATAAAAACTGAAACATCATTTGATTCAACTGACTGTTTATTTAGAAGTAAAATCGAAAATACGTCAAGTATTTTTTTAAATTACTTAATAAACATTTTCCAAAATCTTAGAATAAAAAAAATTCAAAAGGAATTCAATCAAATTAAGTTATAGCTGTATGAGCAATTTATAAAATTACAGAAATGAGAACGCCATAAACCTAAATAAAAACGTGCAACATAACATCACTAATAAAGAATGTAACTATAGGAACAACAACCGCAACTTCTACTCCAACAGTTTCTTTTCTCGCACTTCCCGACTGTGAAATTCCCTTCCACATGACTGCTTCCCGACGGCTACAATCTCCAGGAGTTTAAATGTAAGGTCAATAGACACCTCCTAACACACTAACTCGCTCCCATTCTTTCAAACACACTTCCCATCCACCCAGCCTCCGTATCCATACTCATCTATCACCCCCCCCCCCCCATCTGACATTTCCTATATCTAACCACTCTTTCTATTTACCTTCCCTTATTTAGCCCCAAACGCAATAGTGGCAGTGGAATGCCTTGCTTGGGGTGAAATGATTAAAAAAAAATTAACGGACCTGATAAAACAGAAGGGGTTATTTAAAAAGCAATATATTTGGGGTCTACAAAAAGAAATATTTAAAAGCAGATGGAATAATCACAAACATGCATTTAAACTGGAAAACCTTAACAGTTTCTTCAAACTGGCTAGCCGTGTATAGAAATGAAAAATGAAAAATGGAATGAACCCTGGAGTATATTTAAAAAAAGCCAAATTATACAGCGGAGGTAATGTCTGTAGACTGTGCCAAAAGAAAATATTAGCCATTATGCCGAATCCAGAAAAAAAAGACGATATATTGAATGAAAAATCAGAAATAGTGTCCAGATTCAATCACACCTATTAATACATACGAGGTTCATGTAAACCTGGATGAAAGTAATTAAATTCTTTAAGCAATTCTGCTCGAAATTAAAAAAAAAGTCTTTTGTTTAAAATTTCCAGTCCTAATTTAAAAAAAAATATTTTAAATCCTATATCTTTTTATTCCCTTTAAAATTAATTATACCTTTTTAAGAAAAAGGCCTTTTCTAATACTTCAACGTTTTTGGGAAGTTAGGTTTTTGAATATGTCCAGCGTTTGTAATATATACTTTTTTTTCTTTCTTTACTTTTTCCCCTCCCTTCCTTTATCTCTCTTACCTCCCACCTTTTTTCCGTTTTGCTTAACCTAATATCAATTCAACACGCCGTCTGTTCCTTTTACGTTACAATTCTCTTTTCTTTTTTGCGAACCCAGACGATGCCAATTTTTCTTTTTCTTTTTCTTTTCTTGTTTATTTTATTTTATTTTATTTTATTTTATTTTTGTCTTTTTCTTTTTCCTTCTTTAAATATTTTTTGCAAATCTATTTAAACAGGAAGAATAGACTGATTTTTTTCTCCTGTTTCAGAAAGGATTTTTTGTTGCTGAGGTGATGTGTTATCACCGTGTGGGGATTTCATATCGAAATGGTCATTCAACATCCTTGAATTAATTCCATTTAATTTATATTTGCTCTGTAATATTTTATTACATGGAGCTCTCTTCCTGTATCATTTTTTAATATTAAAATAAAATTTTAATATTAATTAAGATCGGGTTTTTGGAACTTACCTTCCTGCTTTTTCCGCTTGGATTAAAGTATCTGAATAAAATATATATATATATATTATAGTATCAGTTTTATTATGTCACACGTTTTTGTATATGAGAATAGGAAAAATAAATGGCTGTTGATAAATGTGTTTGATCGTTGTTCCTTTCAGCTTATGCGGACAGGTTCATATAATTTGAAAATGCTCGTGAATTATTTTGATAACTTTTAAATTACCTATGTAAAGAGTATCAACCAACGGGTTTACGTAAAGTGAATATCATATGGATCAGATATAATGGTCTTTAATTAATCCTGACTATAATAAAGAAGGAAGCAAAGCCATGCAGAGAAATCCGACATTGATGCATTGAGAAAAAAGTTAAAAATAACAAAATGACATTCATAAGACGTTTCAGGCAAAATGACACAGAAAAGGAACGAGGAGAAACAAATATATTATGATTTGAGTAATAATTAGGATATTCATAGTTTGATCAACTGGTGCATTATGAAGATTCCCCCTCCTGTTTTTAGTCGATACTTTTAAGACACCTGATCTCTTTATATGTATTTATTCTTGATATGTCCCAGAAAGGGATATATATATATATATATATATATATATTTATATATATATATATATATATAGTCATCCGCAGACAGATCCGTTTCGCTGTATCACAGCTCATCAATACGGTTAGACTCCGATTGCTTTTAACCCAGGATGGAAACCCGACCGAAGTGGCGTCAGTCGCCGGTTCTACCGCATGGCCATGGGCGCATGGTAGAAGAAGGCAGACTTTTTAGCATGTATATTGTCATTATACACGTCCAATAGCCAGAGTGCTCTAATTCATGAGTGAAGGAGCGATGCATATATATATATATATATATATGTATATATTATTAACGTCTATTTCTCGCGATTCTGTATTTTCTTTTATTATATCTCTTTGTCCTTTCTTTTTCTCTTCTTGCTTTCCATTCAGTTTTTTTGTTTCGCCTTTTTATTATTTCTTATTTTCTCTTTTTTCTTTTTTTCTCATTTTTCTTTCTTCTTTTACTCCTTTTTCTCTGCCTATTTTATCTTCTTTTCATTAATCAATCGTCTATATTTTCTTTATCCTTGCTTTCCTCTTTCTTTTAGGTTCTTTTTCGAATGAGCGAGAAATTTTCGTAAATAACCGTTACAAATGTCTATATGAATACGGATATGTGAGCGTCTATGTAAAATTAAATAAAAGAAAAGTAATTTTGGGGGGAGAGATATTTTGAGGATAAATTTTGTACCATTTGTTTCTGACGACCCGCGATAATAACATCAGGACGCGGTGAAATATGTATTACACATTGTAAAAATCTAAAGTCATTTATAAATTATATTCCTTTGTTAAATTAAATAAATGAATTTAACATTGAGTTCTCTTGAGTTCGTATCTATCGGAATTTACCTGTGTTAACAAGTATACTATGTTATATACATATTTTTAAAACTATAATCCAAAAGGAAAAGCAAGAAGGTAAATCCCAAAGATTTTTAAAAAAATTTTTTAATAAATTTTATAAATTTTATTTTTAATTTAAATCTAGGTTTATAATTAATCAAATTAATTTAATTAAATTTAAATAAATTATATGTCAGCATTTTTCCCCAAGTAATTATTTTTTCAAAAAGTCTATTTTTTTTTTCTGAAAACTTCATCCCATTTAAAAACGCTAGTTTTGTTAACATGTCCCTAGCGTCTCTACGGAAATTATTTATTTCCTTTTCTTTTTCCTTTTTCTTTCGTTCTTTTTCCTTTTTGTTTAGCCCACTTCCCTGTCAAACAGCATTTCCTATTTCTTCCTTTACCCCCTATTTCCCTTTTTAGAGTTAGATAAAGCCAAATTTTTAATTTTTTTACTTACAAATCAATCTAAATGTAATGTTGTAGATAATCTAAAAATAGCATTAATTGTTAGATAGTTATTAATCATACCCTTCTAGTTTTTTCTGTGGCGTAAATATTTTAGCTTCCGCCACTTATATCCTGTTTTACTTTGAGTATAAGTTGCCGATGAAATGTGAAATCTTTGTTAGGGATTTCATGTAGAAATGATCATACAGCGGTTTTGAACTTCGAAATTTATTATATATATATTATTCGAGGGAGTTAAGCGATTTAAGCATATGCTAACGGGTAGGTCAATCTAGTACGTAGACGTAATAAACGGTACTCATCGTATGCAGTATCCTGAAACGTAGGCGTATTTATTAGCCGTAGACCAATAGTCATAGACCTCTGAACGTAGACTAATATTCGGAGACCTGTAGATCTAGACTTAGACCTTTCTGTGTCCTCACCTTCGTCTGTATTTATGGCTGACCCAGCCAACCACATTACTGTAAGGAGGAACCAAGGTGTATGGATATTCATTACTTATACATTACATCAATTCTCTTGAAGGTCTGGTCTCGCATTTTCATAGTTATGTTTATGCAATAATGCTACTATATCTGCCTTGGTGGTTTTTGTTTATAACGAAAAACGTTTGATAAAATGCAATGAAGAATCTACAATATTATATAATCTAACCTGGCATCTCGGTCTCAACCACTTTACCTCTGCCGTAACATAGCTTATTTGTACGTTTTCGAGGTCATTGTTCTGATTAGATATCTTTTTTTTTTTTTTTGGTATGGTGGCTTCACGAATGTAAGTACAGACCATGATTAGTAACTTGGTCTCATAGTTTATTTGCTGAAATTGCTAGTAGCAAACATAAATTCGACGATAATAGTCTTTTCCTCCGAACATCTCTCTTGTGGGTATCTCGTCCAGGTGGCCTGCTTTCTTTGCAATTAAAATTTCATTAACTGATTTGCGATTACTATCGTCATTCTCTGTTTCTTTTGAAAGGTTTTCCTTTATTGTCCTCTATATTTGTTACATTTTGATATTACTTTTCACATTGCCATTCTGCTTGAGGTGAAAAAAGACTAAACGTTTTAAATATGTAGCAGTAAATCTTATTAATAAAATATGTTAATATAACTAACCCTTAGTCAGTTATCTAATGTTCGATTTAGAAAACTACCAAAGATACCGTAAAATGTCAGTCAGTCAATTAAGTGCCATATGTGATATACGCTTGGGTAATCATATCTGGACAAAGATATAATTGACTGGGTAGAAAATTTTCCTGCAGTAGATGGCCACTACTTTCTGCAATAGATTGCCTTTCTGCAGTAGACCAGCTAGTAACCAAGGCTAAATAACCTAATCTTTCCTCCTATTTAACCCATAGTTGGTAGTAAAAGCGACGGATTAATACCTTTCCCAAGGGTATTTGCGTGTAAATGTAGGCAACAAATTCAACTGGAATTCGAACTCGGCTCTCTGATTTCAGATTCTAAGACAGTATCCACTGCACCATAATATACATAAAAAAGGAAATTGATTTGAGCGAATCGCAACGTTCAATACAGACTTATGAACAGAACGTTTAGAAATAGTCTCACTAGCTCTAACAATCACATAAGAACATCATCGAAACAATGATTATAGACGAATATCTATAAAAGCATTGTCTCAGACAATGCGTTCCCGTCTACTGAAATATGGCAATTTTATTCATGTAGATATATATATTTTATGGCAGTTCCCATATTTGTCTCCATAATAAGCTAAACTCATAACTCAATATCAGAATTCATTTCTCAAATGAAGAGACGAAAGGAAATTTTCACAACGCAACATATAGCATAAGGCTATAAAACTATAAAGTTTATTTCGTATATTCAAGTACTGAACCGAACTTGAAACCCAATAATATATATATATATATATATATATATATATGTGTGTGTGTGTGTGTGTGTGTGTGTGTGTGTGTGTGTGTGTGTGTGTGTGTGTGCATACGTGGGTGTACAGATAAGTTGAATTTATGCATTGAAATCCGACAAGATTATTGAATAAGTAAAGAAGAGGAAAATTTATTTTAAACTAAAATGAAACATATTAGATTACAGACATGTCTCTACCTTTTCTTTATTCGAATCTATCTATCTATCTATCTATCTATCTATCTCTATATATATATAGCGTTGTGACCTCGTCACCAAACTAATCTGGTCTCTTGGGCCAGAAATAAAGGCCGGAAGAATAGTGTTAACCATGTATAATACACAAACAGTTGTAAAAACTTATACCAATAAACGATTATTAGCTCGACTCTCATAGTTATACTGAAATAGATTCCACACTCTCTCTCTGCCTCTCTTACTCTGCTTCTACAAAACAGAACTGATATTCATATATAGTTTCGACGAGTTCATGTGTCACATGGGTAATTTCTTATAACATATTCATTTCTTTTGTTTACAGGAAAAATTACAAATTATCCAGTTTCCTAAATTAACACTGCTAAATAAACGAAACGAGTAACCAGTAATTTTTGTTTACCCTAAAGTAAAGCTTATTACACTTTCTAGTATAAATAAAACTACAATGCCTTTCATGACCATTAGATATATACCAACCTCTTCAACCACTAACATATTTCCTATACATCACTTAAGTTCCTGACTTTGCCCTAAATCTCCCAAATTTCTCCCATCCACCCTTCCAACACATGGTTATGTATATATCAGTAACTTAATGTTCTATTGATAAACCTAGCTAAACCTAGTAGAATAAGGGAACAATTTGTTCATATATATATATATATATATATATATATATATATATATATATGAAGTGTAATAATTATATATAATTTATTAAATCTTACAACTATATATCGTCTGATTAGATGCTAGATAAAATGCACCAAAACACGACACCTCTTGCGTTGCGAACAATGTTTTTCGTATAAACTCCAATAATAAGAATATTTCTATATGCAACGTATCTAGCACTGTTAAAAAGTACATGCTACGAACTGAGAGGTGATTTTCCAGTAGTTCCTACTAATATATATATTGTCATTCGCAGATAGATCTGTTTCGCTGTATCACAGCTCATCAGTACGGTTAGACAACCGATTGCTTTTTACCCAGGATTGAAACCCGACCAAATTGACGTCAGTGCGCGATTATACCCCTGAGCTACGAGCGCTCGATAGATTTTACCAAATTATACGGAAATTTAGGATATCGCACATACCTCCTATTAGCTTGGACCAGGCTTGCCTCCCAGAGAGTAAAACACTACGCCTCCTTGGTCTCACACTCTAAGCGGACCTCAAGTTGCATGGCTAGATCGAATCCATTGCTAAATCTGCTGCTTTGAAAATCGGTTCTCTGTGCAGGGCCCGGAGGTTTTTCCGTCTGAATCTATCCTGCACATTTATAAATCTACCATCCGCCCGTGCATTGAATACTGTTGCCATATCTGGTCGGGTTCCCCTGCTATTCCCCTTGGGCTTCTCGACAAGGTACAGCCGAGTGTCTGTAATGTGACCGATACCGACTTTGCAGACCACCTGCAGTCTCTCTCTCACCGGCGCGATGTGCCTTCCCTGTATGTCTTCTATAAATACTTTCACGGCTTCTGCTCCGATGAACTTAGATCACTGGTGCCTCCTAGGTTCGAATTTGCACGAGATAACAGATTAGCAACTAGATCCAACCCTTTACAGTGAAACCGATAAAATGCAACCGCAACTTCCATTCCAACAGTTTCTTTTTTCGCACTTCCCGACTGTGGAATTCTCTTCCACATGACTGCTTCCCCGACGGCTACAATCTCCAGGAGTTTAAATGTACGGTCAATAGCCACCTCCTAACACACTAATTTTCATTCTTTCAAACACACTAACTTCCATTCTTTCAAACGCTCTTCTCACCCAGCCAACTATCTATCACCCCACTTCTGACCTTTCCTGTATCTAAACACTCTTCCTATTTACCTCCTCTTATGTAGCCCCAAGCGCAATAGTGGCAGTGGAATGCCTTGCTCGGGGTGAAATGATAAAAAACAAAAATTAACCGACCTATTTATTTATAATTGTTTGAACAAGATTTTTTTTAACTACACTCATAATTGATTGGATAATCTGTTTTACTATAATTAAATAGTACATTTAAATTAAACACCGGCCTAGATGATTAAGAAATATTGCTTAGAAAATATCTATCTTTCGGCAGTTCAAACAAATAAATTCAAATAAATATGTCGATTATTACTGTTTGTTTGTTTTTGAGGCTTAACGACCTATCAATCCTTATGGGATCATTTAAGTTCATAACCAATGATTTGGGGTAAGCTTATTTTATTTTCACAGCATTTTTCTTTTCACGATTTATTGGGATTTGTTTTTAAGAGCAGGGTCCCAAGTCCTACCCTTGTTATTTAACCCATAACTGGAGGGAATGGACGGATTAATACTTTTCCCAAGGGTACCAGTGCTTAAGTGAATGCAGAGTATTCAACTGGAATTCGAACTCGGCTCACCGATTTATCTTTCCGAGCCGATATCCACTGCACCATAACGCACATCCGTCACTATACGCTTACAGCACCTGGTATTCCCAAGCGGTCACCCATCTAAGTACTGACCAGGCTCAACGTTGCTTAACTTCGGTGATCGAGCGAGAACCGGTGTATTCAAAGTGATAGACCGTAAGCCTCGATTATTACTAATTCCGTAAATTTTCGTATGATTTCGTAATATTGTTTCCGATTGTGTTTCTTTCAATTAGGATACAATCCTGAGCAGAAATAGATGTTCTAAAACAAAGCAAGAGAATATGTATTTAAAAAGTTTAATTTGGACTTTGCTTACCATGATATTTTTTGTTGTTGAGTGGTATGACACACCAGATCTAATGGGGGTATCTCCTGGAATATGGGTGTTTGCAGGTTCGAATCCTGCCGGAAGATATATAATTTCTAACAAGATTTCTCGAATCACCTAGTCTTATATATAGGGAGCCGGAAAAACTATGAATACCTCGTCAGTAGTCTGATACTTACTACTCACTGGTGATTATGAGTATACGAGACACACACTTGTGCGCGCCCGCACACACACACACATACATACACGTACGATAAGTATCTATCTATCTATCTATCTATCTATCTATATATATATATATATATATATATATATATGACACTTTCATTTAAGTGCCAAAAAGTTGACTGGTGAAATTAATTAAATGAATAATAATTAAATGATAATTAATGAAATTATGATAATAATCATTTTATTAAACCATTATAAAAATAAGTTCATTCTGGGTACCAACATCTTTAAGAACCAGGTATAATATACCGAAGACATTAAGTATAAATATATCTAGACCCAACCGGAAAAGGCTGACCTTTAAACCTTCACTAAAACAAAATACTCTGCAGGTGTGACGACCTGTCAAAAATTACTTCAATTTCAAAATATAAACGTATTTTGAGCGTGGCAAACATGGGGTCACTTCACCCGGGATTGAGTGCAAGTATGGCACAAGGTAATAAATCATTGATCAACCAACCACAGGGCCTGCTTCTTGTTAGCCCACCCCGATGACTGCGTCTAATTGGCTGATTATCTAAACCAACCAGATGCAACCTAAGTGGATTGTTACGACGATAGCCATTGGCCGGTAATCCCTATTGGCTGACCAATCAGGAGTTAATTATTCGGGATTCAGGCCCATAAATAGAGAACACCCAGAGCAAAAAAATCGCGTCAGTTCATTTTTCGCTGGCCAGAACCGAATCCGTTGCCACTTCATACTCTCTCATTGACACTGCCTAATTGAAATTAAGGTTTCTTCCATCTAAGGAAATTTTTTCCGCCAGTCAACTACATTCACCCCTCACTTCGCGGTGTGTGATAATATATACAATATATTATTGCATACCTGTGTAAATAAACGTTTGTTACTGTTTATAACAAACACTTTTCGTCATTTCTTTGATAATGTGGCAACTTTTCTTCTTTTCCGTCGCCAAATTCAATACTCCATCGACTGAATTGTATCCGTCCCCACTTTTTCGGATCTTAAGAAGCAACGGGGGCACGGAAGAAATCAGAGAACAACCAGTCTAGAACATGTGGTAATCACGAAAAAATCGGCCAACCCGGTATCGTGAAAATATAGTACCATATATATATATATATATATATATATATATTGGGATTTCGTTTAATGAGTACCTTTATAATCCGTTCTCTTAGAACTTTTCTTGTTTTGTGTTGTTACCTTGCAGCGGTAGTTGAGGCCAACTGAATGAAAATAAAAAGAAATAACCAGATAAAAAGTTTGCAGCAGAGATTGCCAGTTTATTTGAATTCGTATTTCCGACACTGGCTGCTTTCCAACTGGAGAATGTCTAGTCATGTTCAGAAAGTGCGTAAAATCTCCCCGATGAATATTCATAGGAAAAGAGGCTTTGACACTAAAACAACTGCCAGTCGCCATCTTTAAAATCGTTAAAAAACATCCACAGGGATTTTAGAACATTAAATATCCTATCATTTACAGCAACCGGGTTTCTTAAAGCGATCATAAATCGCTCAAGTTTCATTTGATCATATCTCACACACAAAAAAAAATAGGCTCACTGTAATAATGGCTATGTATCAAGTTTGGGGTGTTTCAGTATGGCATGAAAAGATTTTGTTTTATTCAAAATTGCTTTGTTAAATAAACCTACCTAGTTACAAACTACTCTTTAATCAAGCTACTGAGTCTACACTTCAAAAGCAAAAGAAACAAGAAAAAAACTCCTCTAGATCACATAGAACCTCAGCGATTTTGTTTCAACAAGAAAAGTTCAATATATCGACTGCTATACTTTCAGTGATCACACACAATGTACATGTATATACATATTACTCTCTATACAGTATACAAGACTAGTAAAGCTTTGAAGACTTTTTTGCCTGATGAAGCTTTAGGGAGATGGTTAATGTTTATTAATTCAGCTTTGTGTCAGACATAATCGAACTCCCTAGAGCTTATAATTTTTATCCAGAATTATCATCATCAGAATTATCAGAAGGTTATCATCAGAATGTTGAAGCTTGTTGGTTGATGATGTTGGAATAATAAAAATATAGATTTTTCATGTTAAAATAGAAATTTAGTAAAAGTAACGAATAATATATGTTAGAAGATTTAGTGTGCAATTAGAAACGTTATTAAGCAGTTAAGAGTAGAGTTCGTGTTCGATGAGAAAGTTGAGGGTATCAAGAAATGGAGAAATGTTCGTAGTAGTAATTTGTTGTAAGATGTTTATGCCTACGTACATATGTATGTATGAGTGATCGTTCTTAGGAGTGTCTTTGAAGGGAGAAGAAGTAAAATGAATCAGCACACGAGAAGGAAAGAGAAAGAGGACAATGTGTGGGTCACTTGAAGTTGAAGTCACACTTTAGTTGTGACTTTGTAGCTGCTACCAACTGAATAACTGACTTGCGCCGACCGAAGTATTTATAGCATTTAGACATTTTTCGAACTGCATCGCGAATTACCTTTAGTCTTGCAATTCGCTTCCATTGGTCAGAAAATTATTTTAACATCCACTTGTGAAATCCGGTTTCGACTTTTTCTATAAGCATATGGTTAATCCTTTTTCTGTTTGTGAAAAGAAAGATTTCACACGTCATTGTGAATTTTTCTAAAAGGGAAAAAGGGGTTGGTTTTAATCCTTAATGTTCTATGACACAATGTTACTGCCCGAAAAGGACACGCCTGTTGATAATATAAGACGAGGGTGATTCTCATGTATGCGAATATACTTTAATAATACTGTCAATCATTGAAATTTGAAATATAAAAATAAATGTAACAAAAAAAAGCGATAAATTAACAATAATATATCCAATCGAATGAGAGAATAAACATCGAAATTATAATAAGTTCAAATTATATTTTTTCGCAAAACGTTGCATTGCGTATTTTTCCAAATAACTCGACTTTGGTCTCATCGGATCATAAAATATTTCGCCACATTATCATGGAATCGTTGATGTGGCTTGTGACAAAACTTAGCCTAGCTTGCTTATGCATAGGCTTAAGAAGATGCTTTTTACTAGTTAACCTTCCTTGCAGGCCAGACCGGTGGAATATTCTGGAAATCGTAGATGCATGGACATCTATCCCAGTATTGATAACTGAAGCTTCCAGCATCACACTAGAGTTGGCAGTTTCCTCCCGGGCCTGTTTTGATTTTGCTCTTCTGGTAAGTTTGCTCGGTCTTCCATTTCCTGGTAGGTAGAAGTGGTATTGTGCACTAGCCACTTCATAATTACAGTTTACACAGTGCTTAGGTGCAATTATAAAGTTTTTGCAATTTTTACAGCCATTATTTTGATTATACTTTGAAATAATAATGTTTTTCAGTCCCCGAGACAGGCACCTCCATTTTTTTTCCCGAGTTGGAAACCAAAACATTAAAAAAAATGTCGTTCATGATTTGGTAGGCAGTTAAATAACCTGATATCGCAAAATTATACACTAGACAACTTTGCTTGTTATGGTAATACTCACATGCCACTTTTGATTGTTCTGGATTGTATACATCAACGATAAACTACGTGATAACACAGTAGAATATCTGGGGTTGTAAACATTTGCAAAGACATTTTTCTAAGTTACATGATTTTAAGAATCTGGGTGAAATATTTAACATCTAATTGTTATAGCAAAGGAAAGTGTGATGGATCTGCTTATTAATTAACAATCGTTGGAATTGAAATAAATGTGTTGTTCCTTGTTAATCATAAGAAATATATAAATTTTCAAAGGGGGTGCAGATTTTTGCAATCCACTGCATTTGCGTAACTACACAAAACACAATTATTGGAAAAGTGTGTACCAAAACAGAACTGGTCCATATTTTTAACAAAATATGCTTAAATTATATATATATATATATATATATATATATATATATATATATATATGTGTGTGTGTGTGTGTGTGTTATTTGTTTTTAACAAATCATAAGAAATACAACTATAATATCTTACTACATTAATTTTGAAATCTGCCATATCTTGTGGTTACCTGAACATTGGTAACAATATAAGGGACCTTCTTTCCAGAGACCGACGAGTATAGCTACTACATGTATTCCATCCCCAGAGGTTCCATACTACTTGTAGTCATTGTACTAGAGAAAATAATGCCAAATATTATGAACACAAAAACAACAACAAAATTGAGGAAAAAACAAGGAAGAAAAAATTTATTAGGGAAATGTATAATTTTAAAATAACTACAAACAATTACAAAGCAATTCAGAATTGCACACAATTGCCAAGTGCATTCTCACAACAACACATAAACATATGCATTGTTCCCCAGATTTTCAGTAAAATTACATTGAAATTAATTGATAACTTTTCAAGATACTGTATCAAAAATGAATTAAACATTAAGCAAAGGGAAAAATTCAAATCGTTATTGTGCCAGGGAGAGAGAAATACTGATAGAGTAAGGCAGAACGCAAAAGAGAGGGAGAGAGGGCGAGAGATATTTTGAAATTTCTGAAACAAAAAAAGTGCCGTTTCGTCTTTGACTTTTTCTACAGTGAATTATTTATTTTCAAGGGTGTTTCGAGTTTCATAATGAAAATTTTGGCAGCCTTTTACCCGGTGAGGCGAAGGTTTACAAAAATGAAAGTTTTCTTCTTAAACAGAGAAAAAAATAAATAAATCGTAAGAAATTGAACGTGTATGATTCGTAATTTGATTTAGTTTATCGCAAAAATAAATCCTCTCAGCAAAGGAAAGGGAAAAAAAAGCTTTAAGAGACACGATCATTGTAATAATCGAGAATCGGTGAAGACATAGCAAGGAAAAATGTAGGAATTAAAAAAATAAAAATAAAATAACGATATACACGTATTTCTGTGTTTTTTTTTTCCAAAATATATATTTAAGAATATCTACCCTCTCTCAGAAATATAGACAAATAGTAAATTCTTTGCTTAGTAAATGTTGCATTATCTGTTTATGATTGTTTTTTGCTGTATCTTAAGTGGTGTAGGAATTGCTAGTCGTCAACTGATTTTTATTATGTTGTTCCTTTTTAAGCTAGCTTAAATATATATACCTTATTTATTGATTTGTACTGAATTGAACAATTTTTACCGTATCGATATGAACTTTTTAACGTTTTGAGTTAACATTTTATTTTCCATGTCAAAATACATGCACCTTTAATTTTTTCATGTTTGTTTTCATCAATGAATCCGTGTTAATTTTTGTATGTGTATCTTTTTGTGGGGTTTGTGTGGGGATTTCTTTCCCTTTGATGATTGTTGTATCATCTGTTTGTTCCCTATTTCTCTTCCTTTCTATGTCATCTGTTTTTTTTGTTTTGTTTTGTTTTGTAGTGAATTATTAGTTATACATGTGCAGTTGCATGTGATAATTTAAGGTTGTGATCTGTGTTCTGTTTAGTCGTTTGTGTTGCTATTCAAGTAGCAAATTTAAAATTTTTGAATTTCTGGCGAAACTATGTGAGTAATGGCGCGAAATGCTGGTGAAATTATATGAATCATGGTGCTCTTATTCTCACTAACGTTGTCCAAATGATCCTATTATAATGAGTAATAAATAAATAAAACACACACAGAGACATATATATATATATATATATTCTCTGTATTTGCGTAACTACACAAAACACAATTATTGGAAAAGTGTGTACCAAAACAGAACTGGTCCATAGTTTTTAACAAAATATGCGCTTAAATTATATATATATATATATATATATATATATGTGTGTGTGTGTGTGTGTGTGTGTGTTTCTGTGTGTGTGTCTGTGTGTGTGCAATATGTTTTTAACAAATCATAAGAAATACAACTATAATATTTTACTACATTAATTTCGAAATCTGCCATATCTTGTGGTTACAAGAACATTGGTAACAATACAAGGGACCTTCTTTCCAGAGACAGACGAGTATAGCTACTCCAGGTATTCTGTCCCCAGAGGTTCCATACTACTTGTAGTCATTGTACTAGAGAAAATAATGCCAAATATTATGAACACAAAAACAACAACAACAACAAAATTGAGAAAAAAAAACAAGGAAGGAAAAATATATTTGGGAAATGTATAATTTTAAAATAACTAAATACAATTACAAAGCAATTCAGAATTGCACACATTTGCCAACCGCATTCTCACAAGAACAGATAAACAGATGCATTGTTACCCACATTTTCAGTAAAATTACATTGAAATTAATTGATAACTTTTCAAAATAGTGTATCAAAAATATATATATATATAGAGAGAGAGAGAGAGAGAGAAAAGGAGAGAGAAGAAAACTCAACACATAATTAATAAACACATATAATTAATATTTACTACATATTACAAACTGCTTCTACAAACTCGAAGAATCAAATAGTCTAATTTAACTCGTGATATTAAAACAAAAAGAATTATAGCTGGTGCAGAGCGGAAATAAGTTTTGGTGCAGGGTTGAGGTGTTTAAAGTTAGACGTTGAAGAAAAAGATACTGGAAATAACAAATGAATAAAGAAGCCTTACTCTAAATTATACATATAGAAAAATCCCAAAAAAAAATAATATAGAATAACAAATAAGCAACGATATAACCCCAGCCAAAATAAACACACAATAACACACAACTATAAGAGGACATATATGCACACAATAACACACAACTATAAGAGGACATATATGCACACAATAACACACAACTATAAGAGGACATATATGCACACAATAACACACAACTATAAGAGGACATATATGCACACAATAACACACAACTATAAGAGGACATATATGCACACAATAACACACAACTATAAGAGGACATATATACACACAATAACACGCAACTATAAGAGGACATATATGCACACAATAACACACAACTATAAGAGAACATATATGCACACAATAACACACAACTATAAGAGGACATATATGCACACAATAACACACAACTATAAGAGGACATATATGCACACAATAACACACAACTATAAGAGGACATATATGCACACAATAACACACAACTATAAGAGGACATATATGCACACAATAACACACAACTATAAGAGGACATATATGCACACAATAACACACAACTATAAGAGGACATATATACACACAATAACACACAACTATAAGAGGACATATATGCACACAATAACACACAACTATAAGAGGACATATATGCACACAATAATATAAACAAAATATACACAAAACTAAAATTATAAAGAAGATATGCAAATAAATCTAAAGAAATGAGTCTGTATAGTATGACAATTACAGTCAGAATCAAGTAGCAATCACAAAAAAAATAAAAATGTATTATTAATTAAATCACAAGAGAAAGAAATTATATTTGGGCACAACCATTTATTTAAACATGTTTCTTTAAATATTACCGATAAATCAAATTTAAATAATATTTTATTCAGTTTTCCAACATCCTTCTATTTTGTAGGAGTAAGTGAATACAAACGTTTTCCATAATGTTAATTGTCCCAAGCACTTTCGCCCACTTTTTTAACCGTTTTCAAGGAGCTTTTATTTTGGGAGTTTTTAGATTGCTTCATGTTTTTACAAATTAAGTTGCATTTCACTTTTGTGTTATTATACATACACACATACACACACACACACATATATATGTGTGTGTGAGTGTTTGTGTGTGTGTGTGTTTGTGTGTGTGTTTGTGTGTGTGCATTTCTCTGTGTGTACAGTTACGAGATTTCTTCAATAGACTCGTAGCATGTAAAGACAGACTTCTATTATTAAATTTTCAGCTAGGTTGCATTTTGCTAAGTGTTCTGACAAAGTCAGAGATTATGTCAGAAAATAATCCATTCTGGAAAAAATCTTTGTTTGGGCTAAACCGCGAGATTAGTGATTAGTCCACGTGCATGCCATCACATAAATATATAAAGAAAGCGAGAACAGTGATTTAGGAGGAATTTCTAAATCCTACAAAGTTCAGTGTATATGTTTGAAGAAAATATTTAAATAGTCCTCAGGTTTGCTTCTACTATCACTGTGTGAGTCATGTACAGCGCTTTTAAATGAAGTTTTCAGATAGCATGATGAATCGAAGTGGAGAAATGGCGACTAGGTTTCCGATTTTGTAGTTTTCTTTTTGTAGGAGTTTCCTTCTTCTTGCCACTCGACCGAACTAGCTGTACAAATATATAGGTGTTACAATAGACACAACGTTTCGACCAAGTACTCTCCGGTCATCATAGACAACGTAAGGGATACAATAGTTGTTTATAAATGTGTTAGTATCATCTAGTCGTCATGGGTTCGATCCTTGGATTTGGCAGTGAGAGTACCAAATTCCAACATTAAAGAATAATAATTGATTTCACAGGATATTTCGCAATAATCAACGAGATAATCTGCATCAGCCAATATATGGACACCTGATGATGTTCAGAGTGTACTTGGTTGAAACATTGTGTCTATTATAACACCTATATCAACCAAGGTGAGAACAAAACTCGTAATAATTCCAAGATTAAATAATAGTCAATTACGGTGAAGTATTAACTTTGTACATTATATTTTATATCTTTCTTAAGCCGTATGAGCTGGATATCCATAACTTACTGATTATATGCATTTATTTATGAACGTTTCTTCTATGGGACTTAGAGGCTGAGTTAAAATTACATTTAAAAATTTTAGATATTTAAATAAATTAGTAACAATAATTCTGCTACTATAACTAAAACTACTACTACTACTATTAATTTTTTTAATCATTTTGCCCCAAGCAAGGAATTCCACTGCCACTACTGCGCAGGGGGTTACATCGGGGAAGGTGAAGAGAAAGAGAGGTTAGATATAGGAAATATTAGAAAGAGGGTGATAGACGGGTAAGGATATCGAGGCTGAGGGTTAGGCAGATGGGAAGAGTGTTTGAGAGAATGGATGCGAGTTAGTGTGTTAGGAGATGTCTGTTGACCTTACATTTAAACTCCTGGAGATTGTAGCTGTCGGGGGAAGCAATCATGTGGAAGGGAATTCCACAGGCGGGAAGGGCGAGAAACGAAGCTGTTGGAGTAGGAATTGCGGTAACATTTTATCGGTTTCACTTTAAAAGTGTGGGACCTAGTTGCTAATGTAGTATTTCGTGTAAATTCGTACCTAGGGGGCACCAGTGATCTAAGTTCATCGGAGCAGAAATCGTGAAAGTATTTATAGAAGAGGCAGAGGGAGGCCACGTCACGCCGGTGAGGGAGTGACTGCAGCCTGCCTGCCAAGTCGGTATCGATCACATTACAGACTCTCCGTTGTATTTTGTCAAGAATCCCGAGGAGAATAGCAGGGGCACCCGACCAGATGTGGCAGCAGTATTCAATACACGGGCGGATGGTAGATTTATATATGTGCAGGATAGATTTAGACGGAAAAAACTTCCGGGAATAATCAGATAATGAATTGAAAAAAATCCGATTGGTTCAGTTGATCTACAAGTACAGTGCACATGATACGGAAGATTTTATCTATGTAGAACGTGTGTGATCGTTTTTTTTTTGTTTTGTTTTGTTTTTGTTTTAAACAAGGACAGTAAAAAATGATACCATTTCGGGTCTTATTTCTGTGGTTGGAATCTGGAAAGAAAAGGACATAAGAAATAATAAAATGCTTTTGTTGATTGGATAAATTGTGTGTCATTTTACGTAGTTTGCGGTAGACATATTGCTTGTCTCTATCCAATGGAATATGCTAGTTAATAAAATCTGTTTAAATAGCGGGACATGTTGTGTTCTATAGTTTTAAGTGACAGCCTGTTGAGCAAAAAGAGAAATGCTGAATTCTGAACTGAGAAAATATTTCATAATCTTCCAAAAGATCATGTTAATTTGATAATAAAGTACAAAGGAATGTATAAAGAGTAACGATCCTTTCTGAAGAGTCATACATTAAAAACTTTTTTTAAAGAAATTTCATTCGATTACGACATTTGCATAGAAACAAAGAAAAGAGTAATGGATTGCTATGTGATGTCACTTCTTCATTATGACCGTGGATGCTGGACAATATCATCAAAGAGGAAAGAAAAACTTGAATAAACTGAAATGTGGTTCTACAGAAGGATATCATAGATCGAACATATGAGCAATGAGAAAGTTTTGGAAAGGATGGATACGAAAAAGAAATTAACACTGAATATGAGGAAGAGACAGATAAAGTACCTGGGACAGACAATGAGAAAGAAAGGCTTGGAAAAAACTGGTACTAACAGGCTAGATAGAGGGAAAGAGACAATGGTAAGCGACGGATACCATATTTGAAGGGCCTGAGCAGGTGGATGACAAAACTGGGGTTTCGTGGTGTAACAGGAGAAAGGGTGCTAAGAGCCACCAGGGATAGGAAGACATGGAAAACAATGATAGCCTACGTCATGAAATCACAACGCACAAAGAATGGTTGCAGAGAAGTATTGCTTTAAATAAAATGATTTATATATATATATATATATATATATATATATATTTCTTAATTTGTTTCTGAAAAGGTTTTTTCTGTTGCTGAGGTGATGTGTCGTCCCCCGTGGGGATCTTCATATCGAAATGGCCATTCAACATCTTTGAATTAATCCTTTTTTAATATATATATATATATATATATATATATACATATATATATATATATATATATATATTTCGTGTATCGAGGCAGCAAATAATTTTCTAAACATATACTGTTAAATATAAGGGACAATGAATATCTATTATGTTTAATCATGAGCCGTTCTAAACGTCGTGTTTTGGCTTTAATTTCAGTTGAAAATAAAGACAAAAATTTTCCAACATTTGAAGATGGCTCATGTGAGTTGAAAGCTTAGAACCAAATTAATAAAAATTATACAAATGTTGGAGAATTTTTGCCTTTATTTTCAACTGAAATTAAAGCGAAAATACGACATTTAGAACGGCTCATGATTAAACATAATAGACATTCATTGCCTCTTATATTTAACAGTATATATTTAGAATATATATATATATATATATATATATATATATAGATAGATATAGATATAGATATATCACATCAACATACTCAGTATAACAGTGTCATTGTAAATACAATGTTTTTTTTTTATTTTTTGGTAAATAATAATTCAGTGTCGTCGTCAAACGACCTTTGTCGATGTTACTCATTATTTTTGAACGCCATGATTCTGACAAACGTTGCAAAGAGTTGTGTACGCTATGGCTATATACGTTTGTCTTTTTTGACTAGTTGTAACCTCGATTAAACAGGCCAGATAATCTACCGTTTAACAGATAGGTCCTGGGAGTATAGATCGATTTATATGCTTTCCCAATTGTATCCAGTCAAAAGAAATCTTGCCAGGCTTTGTCACTTGCAGTAACAATCTCAACAACATAAGATACGCGGATGACGCAGTCCTGATGGGAGACATAAAAAGGAAAATAAAGGAGCTTCTACGGAAGATACTAAGGGAAAGTCAGAAGAAAGGACTGACTATAAACTTCAAGAAAAGTTAATGTAATGTCATCAGAAAATAAAAAATAACACAGAATGCAACATGTCGGAGAAACTAAAACAAAACAAGTAAAGACATTTAAAAACCTGGGAATCATTCTAACAGAGGATGGAACTGTTAGATCAGAAGACACATTGTCATGTCCAAGGACGCATTTCAAAATCTAACCAAAGTACTGAAAGACAGGAAAATCTCCTTGGAAACAAAAGAGGGCTGTCGTTTTCTATAGCAGTGAATGTTTGGCGGTCTCTTCAAGGACGAAGCAGATTCTAGAGGCAGCAGAGATGTGGTATTAAATAGGATGCTGAGGATACCATGAACCCAAGGATGAAGCAGATTCTAGAGGCAGCAGAGATGTGGTATTAAATAGCATGCTGAGAATACCATGGACCCAAGGACAAGCAGATACTAGAGACAGCAGAGATGTGGTATTAAATAGGATGCTGAGGATACCATGAACCCAAGGACGAAGCATATTCTAGAGGCAGCAGAAGATGTGGTATTAAATAGGATGCTGAGGATACCATGAACCCAAGGACAGAAGCATATTCTAGAGGCAGCAGAGATGTGGTATTAAATAGGATGCTGAGGATACCATGGACCCAAGGACGAAGCAGATTCTAGAGGCAGCAGAGATGTGGTATTAAATAGGATGCTGAGGATACCATGGACCCAAGGACGAAGCAGATTCTAGAGAGCAGCAGAGATGTGGTATTAAATAGGATGCTGAGGATACCATGGACCCAAGGACGAAGCAGATTTAGAGGCAGCAGAGATGTGGTGATAGGATGCTGAGGGATACCATGAACCCAAGGACAGAAGCAGATTCTAGAGGCAGCAGAGATGTGGTATTAAATAGGATGCTGAGATACTTACACCCTGAGACCCAGGACAGAAGCAATTCTAGAGGTAGTAAGTGTGTTTAAATGGATGCTGAGGATACCATGGACCCAAGGTGAAGCAGATACTAGAGACCAAAGAAGAGTGTGGTAACTACAAGTAGGATGCTGAGGATGCTCATGGTTAAAAGGTCAGAGAGCATATTCTAGAGGCAGCATGCAGTGTGGATGTATTAAATAAGTGCTGAGGATGCTAAGAACCCAAGGACACAGAAAGCATATTCTAGAGGCAGCAGAGATGTGGTATTAAATAGGATGCTGAGGATACCATGGACCCAAGGACGAAGCAGATTCTAGAGGCAGCAGAGATGTGGTATTAAATAGGATGCTGAGGATACCATGGACCCAAGGACGAAGCAGATTCTAGAGGCAGCAGAGATGTGGTATTAAATAGGATGCTGAGGATACCATGGACCCAAGGACGAAGCAGATTTTAGAGGCAGCAGGAGATGTGGTATTAAATGAAGTGCTGAGAATACCATGAACCAAGGACAGAGACAAAGCAGATACTAGAGACAGCAGAATGTGGTATTAAATAGGATGCTGAGGATAGCATGAACCAAAGGACGAAGCATATTCTAGAGGCAGCAGAGATGTGGTATTAAATAGGATGCTGAGGATACCACATGGACAAGGACGAAGCAGATACTAGAGACAGCAGATATGTGGTATTAAATAGGATGCTGAGGATACCATGGACCAAGGACGAAGCAGATTTACAGAGGCAATAAAGTGTGGTATTAAATAGGATGCTGAGGATACCATGGACCCAAGGACGAAGCAGATACTAAGAGACAGCAGAGATGTGGTATTAAATAGGATGCTGAGGATAGCATGAACCCAAGGACGAAGCATATTCTAGAGGCAGCAGAGATGTGGTATTAAATGAGATGCTGAGGATACCATGGACCAAGGACGAAGCAGATACTAGAGACAGCAGATATGTGGTATTAAATAGGATGCTGAGGATACCATGAGACCCAAGGACGAAGCAGATTTTAGAGGCAGCAGAGATGTGGTATTAAATAGGATGCTGAGGATACCATGGACCCAAGGACAGAGAAGCAGATTCTAGAGGCAGCAGAGATGTGGTATTAAATAGGATGCTGAGGATTACCATGGACCCAAAGGACGAAGCAGATTTTAGAGGCAGCAGAGATGTGGTATTAAATAGGATGCTGAGATACCATGGACCCAAGGACGAAGCAGATTCTAGAGGCAGCAGAGATGTGGTGTTAAATAGGATGCTGAGGATACCATGGACCCAAGGACGAAGCAGATTCTAGAGGCAGCAGAGATGTGGTGTTAAATAGGATGCTGAGGATACCATGGACAAGACAGAAGCAGATTTTAGAGGCAGCAGAGATGTGGTATTAAATAGGATGCTGAGGATACGGACCCAAGGACGAAGCAGATACTAGATACAGCAGAGATGTGGTATTAAATAGGATGCTGAGATAGCATGAACCCAAAGGACGAAGCATATTCTAGAGGCAGCAGAGATGTGGTATTAAATAGGATGCTGAGGATACCATGGACCAAAGGGACAGAAGCAGATACTAGAGACAGCAGATATGTGGTATTAAATAGGATGCTGAGGATACCATGGACCCCAGGACAAGCAGATTTTTAAGGCAGCAGAGATGTGGTATTAAATAGGATGCTGAGGATACCATGGACCCAAAAGGACAAGCAGATTCTAGAGGCAGCAGAGATGTGGTATTAAATAGGATGTGAGATACCATGGACCCAAGGACAGGCGATTCTAGAGGCAGCAAGTATGGTATTAAATAGGATGCTGAGGAGATACCATGGACCCAAGGACGAAGCAGATTCTAGAGGCAGCAGAGATGTGGTATTAAATAGGATGCTGAGGAGATACCATGGACCCAAGGACGAAGCATATTCTAGAGGCAGCAGAGATGTGTATTAAATAGGATGCTGAGAATGCCATGAACCCAAGGACAGAAGCATATTCTAGAGGCAGCAGAGATGTGGTATTAAATAGGATGATGAGGATACCATAGTCCCAAGGACAGAAGCATATTCTAGAGGCAGCAGAGATGTGGTATTAAATAGGATGCTGAGGATACCATGGACCCAAGGACGAAGCAGATTCTAGAGGCAACAGAGATGTGGTATTAAATAGGATGCTGAGGGATACCATGGACCCAAGGACGAAGCAGATTCTAGAGGCAACAGAGATGTGTGGTATTAGGCAGGATGCTGAGGGATACCATGGACCCAAGGACGAAGCAGATTTTAGAGGCAGCAGAGATGTGGTATTAAATAGGATGCTGAGGATACCTGAACCCAAGGACAGAAGCAGATTCTAGAGGCAGCAGAGATGTGGTAGTAAATAGGATGCTGAGGATACCATGGACCCAAGGACGAAGCAGATTCTAGGGCAGCAGAGATGTGGTATTAAATAGGATGCTGAGGATACCATGGACCAAGGACGAAGCAGATTCTAGAGGCAACAGAGATGTGGGTGTTAAATGAGATGCTGAGGTCATGGACCCAAGGACAGAAGCAGGAGGATGCCCAGAGGCAGCAGAGATGTGGTATTAAATAGGATGCTGAGGGATACCATGGACCCAAGGACAGAAGCAGATTCTAGAGGCAGCAGAGATGTGGTATTAAATAGGATGCTGAGGATACCATGGACCCAAGGACGAAGCATATTCTAGAGGCAGCAGAGATGTGGTATTAAATAGGATGCTGAGGATACCATGGACCCAGAGGACGACAGATACTAGAGACAGCAGAGATGTGGTATTAAATAGGATGCTGAGGATACATGAACCCAAGGGACAGAAGCATATTCTAGAGGCAGCAGAGATGTGGTATTAAATGGATGCCTTCTGAGGATACCATGGACCCAAAGGACGAAGCAGATACTAGAGACAGCAGAGATGTGGTATTAAATAGGATGCTGAGGATACCATGACCCCAAGGACAGAAGCATATTCTAGAGGCAGCAGAATGTGGTATTAAATAGGATGCTGAGGATACCATGTGGACCCAAAGGTTAAACAGATTCTAGAGGCAGCAGAATGTGGTGGCAAGTATAGGGATCTGCTTTGGATGCCATGGACCCAAAGGACAGAAGCAGATTCTAGAAGCCTTTCAAGAGATGTGGTATTAAATAGGATGCTGAGAGTACCATGGACCCAAGGACAGAAGCAGATTTTAGAGGCAGCAGAGATGTGGTATTAAATAGGATGCTGAGGATACCATGGACCCAAGGACGAAGCAGATTCTAGAGACAGCAGAGATGTGGTGATAGCTAGGATGCTGAGGATACCATGGACCCAAGGACGAAGCAGATTTTGAGGCAGCAGAGATGTGGTATTAAATGGGATGCTGAGATGCCATGAACCCAAGGACAGAAGCAGATTCTAAGAGGCAGCAGAGATGTGGTAGTAAATAGGATGCTGAGATACCATGGACCCAAGGACAGAAGCAGATTCTAGAGGCAGCAGAGATGTGGTATTAAATAGGATGCTGAGGATACCATGGACCCAAGGACAGAAGCAGATTCTAGAGGCAGCAGAGATGTGGTATTAAATAGGATGCTGAGATACCATGGACCCAAGGACGAAGCAGATACTAGAGACAGCAGAGATGTGGTATTAAATAGGATGCTGAGGATAGCATGAACCCAAGGACGAAGCATATTCTAGAGGCAGCAGAGATGTGGTATTAAATAGGATGCTGAGATACCATGGACCCAAAGGACTGAAGCAGATACTAGAGACAGCAGATATGTGGTATTAAATAGGATGCTGAGGATACCATGGACCCAAGGACGAAGCAGATTTTAGAGGCAGCAGAGATGTGGTATTAAATAGGATGCTGAGGATACCATGGACCCAAGGACGAAGCATATTCTAGAGGCAGCAGAGATGTGGTATTAAATAGGATGCTGAGGGATACCATGGACCCAAGGACAGAAGCAGATACTAGAGACAGCAGATATGTGGTATTAAATAGGATGCTGAGATGCCATGGACTAAAGGACGAAGCAGATTTTAGAGCCTTGAGATGTGGTATTAAATAGGATGCTGAGGATACCATGGACCCAAGGACAGAAGCAGATTCTAGAGGCAGCAGAGATGTGGTATTAAATAGGATGCTGAGGATACCATGGACCCAAGGACAGAAGCAGATTCTAGAGGCAGCAGAGATGTGGTATTAAATAGGATGCTGAGGATACCATGGACCCAAGGACGAAGCAGATACTAGAGACAGCAGAGATGTGGTATTAAATAGGATGCTGAGGATACCATGAACCCCAAGGACGAAGCATATTCTAGAGGCAGCAGAGATGTGGTATTAAATAGGATGCTGAGGATACCATGGACCCAAGAGGACAGGCAGATTCTAGAGGCAGAGATGTGGTATTAAATAGGATGCTGAGGATACCATGGACCCAAGGACGAAGCAGATGCTAGAGACGAGATGTGGTATTAAATAGGATGCTGAGGATACCATGAACCCAAGGACGAAGCATATTCTAGAGGCAGCAGAGATGTGGTATTAAATAGGATGCTGAGGATACCATGGACCCAAGGACGAAGCAGATTCTAGAGGCAGCAGAGATGTGAGTATTAAATAGGATGCTGGGGATACCATGGACCCCAAGGACGAAGCAGATTCTGAGGCAGCAGAGATGTGGTATTATTAAATAGGATGCTGAGGATACCATGGACCCAAGGACAAGCAGATTTTAGAGCAGCAGAGATATTGGTATTAAATAGGATGCTGAGGATACCATGGACCCAAGGACGAAGCAGATTTTAGAGGCCAGCAGAGATGTGGTATTAAATAGGATGCTGAGATACCATGGACCAAGGACGAAGCAGATTCTAGAGGCATGAGATGTGGTATTAAATAGGATGCTGAGGATACCATGGACCCAAGGACAGAAGCAGATTCTAGAGGCAGCAGAGATGTGGTATTAAATAGGATGCTGAGGATACATGGACCCAGGACAGAAGCAGATTCTAGAGGCAGCAGAGATGTGGTATTAAATAGGATGCTGAGGATACCATGGACCCAAGGACGAAGCAGATTCTAGAGGCAGCAGAGATGTGGTATTAAATAGGATGCTGAGGATACCATGGACCCAAGGACGAAGCAGATACTAGAGACAGCAGAGATGTGGTATTAAATAGGATGCTGAGGATAGCATGAACCCAAGGACGAAGCATATTCTAGAGGCAGCAGAGATGGTATTAAATAGGATACTAGAGATACCATGGACCCAAGGACAGAAGCAGATACTAGAGACAGCAGAGATGTGGTATTAAATAGGATGCTGAGGATACCATGGACCCAAGGACGAAGCAGATTTTAGAGCAGCAGAGATGGTATTAAATGGGATGCTGAGGATACCATGGACCCAAGGACGAAGCAGATTTTAGAGGCAGCAGAGATGTGGTATTAAATAGGATGCTGAGGATACCATGGACCCAAGGACGAAGCAGATTCTAGAGGCAGCAGAGATGTGGTATTAAATAGGATGCTGGGGAGATACCATAGACCCAAGGACGAAGCAGATTCTAGAGGCAGCAGAGATGTGGTATTAAATAGGATGCTGAGGATACCATGGACCCAAGGACAGAAGCAGATTTTAGAGGCAGCAGAGATGTGGTATTAAATAGGATGCTGAGGATACCATGGACCCAAGGACAAAGCAGATTCTAGAGGCAACGGGAATGTGATGTTAAATAGGATGCTGAGGATACCATGGACCAAGGACGAAGCAGATTCTAGAGGCAGCAGAGATGTGGTATTAAATAGGATGCTGAGGATACCATGGACCCAAGGACAGAAGCAGATTCTAGAGGCAGCAGAGATGTGGTATTAAATAGGATGCTGAGGATACCATGGACCCAAGGACGAAGCAGATTCTAGAGGCAGAGATGTGGTATTAAATAGGATGCTGAGGATACCATGGACCCAAGGACGAAGCAGATACTGAAGACAGCAGAGATGTGGTATTAAATAGGATGCTGAGGATAACATGAACTTGAGACGAAGCATATTCTAGAGGCAGCAGAGATGTGGTATTAAATAGGATGCTGAGGATACCATGGACCCAAGGACAAACAGATACTAGAGACAGCAAGAGATGTGGTATTAAATAGGATGCTGAGGATACCATGGACCCAGGGACGAAGCAGATTTTAGAGGCAGCAGAGATGTGGTATTAAATAGGATGCTGAGGATACCATGGACCCAAGGACGAAGCAGATTTTAGAGGCAGCAGAGATGTGGTATTAAATAGGATGCTGAGGAAAGGTCTACCATGGACCAAAGGACGAAGCAGATTCTAGAGGCAGCAGAGATGTGGTATTAAATAGGATGCTGAGGATACCATGGACTGAGACGAAGCAGATTTTAGAGGGCAGCAGAGATGTGGTATTAAATAGGATGCTGAGGATACCATGGACCCAAGGACGAAGCAGATTTTAGAGGCAGCAGAGATGTGGTATTAAATAGGATGCTGAGGATACCATGGACCCAAGAGACAGAAGCAGATTCTAGAGGCAGCAGAGATGTGGTATTAAATAGGATGCTGAGATACCATGGACCCAAGGACGAAGCAGATTTTAGAGGCAGCAGAGATGTGGTATTAAATAGGATGCTGAGGATACCATGGACCCAAAGGACAGAAAAAGATTCTAGAGGCCTTGAAGATGTGGTATTAAATAGGATGCTGAGGATACCATGGACCCAAGGACGAAGCAGATTTTAGAGGCCAACAGAGATGTGGTATTAAATAGGATGCTGAGGATACCATGGACCCAAGGACGAAGCAGATTTTAGAGGCAGCAGAGAGATGTGGTATTAAATAGGATGCTGGGGATACCATGGACCACAGGACGACAGATTCTAGAGCCAGCAGAGATGTGGTATTAAATAGGATGCTGAGGATACATGGACCCAAGGACGAAGCAGATTTTAGAGGCAGCAGAGATGTGGCCATTTAAATAGGATGCTGAGGATACCATGGACCCAAGGACAGAGCAGATTCTAGAGGCAGCAGAGATGTGGTATTAAATAGGATGCTGAGGATACCATGGACCCAAGGACGAAGCAGATTCTAGAGGCAGCAGAGATGTGGTATTAAATAGGATGCTGAGGATACCATGGACCCAAGGACGAAGCAGATTTTAGAGCAGCAGAGATGTGGTATTAAATAGGATGCTGAGGATACACTTGGACCCAAGGACAGAAGCAGATTCTAGAGCAGCAGAGATGTGGTGACAAATAGAGTGCTGAGGATACCAGCATATGGACCCAAGGACCAAGAAGCAGATTTTAGAGGCAACAGAGATGTGGTATTAAATAGGATGCTGAGGATACCATGGACCCAAGGACGAAGCAGATTCTGAAGGCAGCAGAGATGTGGTGGTAAATAGGATGCTGAGGATGCTATGGACCCAAGGACAAAGGCAGATTCTAGAGGCAGCAGAGATGTGGTATTAAATGGGATGTGAGGATACATGGACCCAAGGACGAAGCAGATTCTAGAGGCAACAGGAATGTGGTATTAAATAGGATGCTGAGAGGATACCATGGACCAAGGGACAGAGCAGATTTTGAAACAAGCAGAGATGTGGTATTAAATAGGATGCTGAGGGATACCTGCCATGGACCCAAGGACGAAGCAGATTCTAGAGGCAGCAGAGATGTGGTATTAAATAGGATTCTGAGGGATACACCATGGACCCAAGGACGAAGCAGATTCTAGAGGCAGCTGAGATGTGGTATTAAATAGGATGCTGAGGATACCATGGACCCAGCACGAGAGCAAATACGAGGTGTTCGTGAGGATGCATACGAGAAGGAAACTCATACTTAACATCATGAAAAGGCAACTGAGGTTCCTGGGACATGTAATCAGCAATAACTTTTAAGGCTAAACAAATTTCATCATACACTCCGAAAATCTGTTGATATTACAGCAAACCACTGAAAATTACCTAATATAAAAAAAAGAAATTCATAACACCTTGTCACTCAAGTGGGTCAAAGCATCACCATAATTTGAAAGAAAGGAAATTAATACGTTGTTTTATTAATTTGTACAAGGGTTCATATCCTGTGTGAAATAGTATGAAATGTTAAATTGCGAATGAAACATATCTGAGTTTATTTTTTAACATATCAACAATTATATTTAGAGACTTCTTGTTTTATTTAAGTTAATTAAAACATCAATACAAAGTCATCGGTCAATAAGATAAGAATTAAAACAAAACTGAGCTAGAAACTTAAAAAGAAATAATGAAAATGAATATTTTATTTTTATAATTTTGGTTCTCATTAATGACACCCGAGTGTCAAACAAAGATTTTGCCAGTAGGTCTCCTGAACACACCATGTTTCTTGATCGTGTTTAGATCTGGTTAAACATAAGCCTGTTGTTTGTAGACCGTAATCTAAGTAATTTAACAATTTATCTAAGTATTTGTTAGTTCCACAAGCAATATGACCTGTGATGTTGTCGTGTTTTGTTTGAAATCTATTTCTTTCTTTATTATCAATATCTAAAGATAAACATCGAGGAAAGTCAGTGGGTTAATTATGACACTCATTACTTACTAGTTTTGTCAGAAGGTAAATGTTCTGAAAATGCGACCAGAAAACACTCATTTTGCTGAGTGGTAGTTCATTTGACCTACACTTATAGATGAATAGCAATTACTTCACATCCAGTTTTATAAATGTAAACGCAGTCATCCTAACTGTTATTGATGGATAAGGACTGGATTAAGGTCTAGTACACAAAGTCATTAATCTTTAGGAAACCCAATAAATCCTGTCCTTCATCAAATAACCAGTCAGATGGTGGTATTTTTCGCACTAGAAGACGACGTGAAAAAATTCACTTCCTGAAACTGATTTACGATAAGCAAAGATGAAAGATGGAAGAAGCGGGAAATATATTTGATTTCCATTAGACATTGATATGGTTATGTAGATACACTTCCTTTGGACTACATTTAGTCGTAATGATTTTCACGAGATTACAAACGAATGGTAAATATATGATACACAGAAGCGTGCGTGTACGCGAGCACACAAAAACACACACACACATATGCATGTGTGTTGCATCTATAATTGTCTAAGAAACTAAAATAACGATATTGAGACGAAGTGGAAAATTTTCTTCAGGTTTGAATGAAAGACAACTTTTTGTGGAAGGAAAATGCGTCGGAAATGTTTCAGCATAACAGTAGCAGTATACTAAATTAACGCAACTTTTAGATCTGACAGTAGATTCTTCGAATTATATATTTAATAAATAAAAATACTCGCACATCCGATTTAATGCCCATAATGAACTTTAAGAAAAGAATATTAATAAATAACTTTAATCGAGAAAAAATCCGGCACCATATAATATGATAAACACCTGACGATTGTTTATAAGAATGAAACTCTGACTAGTTCTTAAAACCTAGGATAATATATATATATATATATATATATATATATATATATATATAACGGAAATCCCGAAAATTAACGAAATATATATCTATGGATTATGACCGTTAAATCAGCCCACTCCCGGAACACCTCTGTGTTTTTATACTCAGTCGTAAATCGCATTGTACTAATATTGCTTTTGTGATAATTATTAGTATTATGTATTGGCATCGGTAAACTCCGATATCATTATTTCTTTGTAAATATTAAAAATGTTAAATGATAGATAGATAGATAGATAGATAGATAGATAGATAGATAGATAGATAGAGAAAGTGAGAGAGTGAAAGAAAGACAAAGAGACTAAGAAATAAAAAGGTTAAACCTTTTAGGGGGTACCATTACTAGAAAAGGAATATTTCATCTGCAGATCATCTTTGATAACATATTCTTGGCATCATCCAGTGTTGAATATATGAAATGCTGGAAATCTTCATATTTTACCCTTCTCATAAATGCCTTTAGAATCAACTTTTATTCTTACACGATGGATGTTTCTAAAAATATATTGAATATTTGCAGCAAGTTTGGAAATATCGTTTTTTTTCTCGAATAAAAGTATTCCAGCCAAATGTCACGAATTTTTAAATCAAACTTTAGATACGTTACTACGTTTACTTTATGAAAGTTGACCATAGCAGTTTCCTTAAACACTTGTAAGTATCTTGTAAATTTCACTGTCTTCCATTGAATTAGTGTAACTAATATCGTCTCTGTGTAGGAGGTCATGCGCATTTGGAGATTTCTGTTTTCTAATTTTGTAAGCTGGAAAAATCAACGGATATATCAAATTACAAGTAATCTCTGCTCTTATTCCGATCGAAGATCAGAAAAATGAATTATCCAAAGTAATATAGTTTATCAGCTCGTAATATTCAGCAAAGTTGAATGCAAAGGTAAAACACTGCTCCTAGGCACAGGTACTGATCTATATTTAAATAACCTCGCTTTATATAAGGTTATTACATATATTTATTTTTAAACTTCAACTCGGCACAATTTTTGATACTCTGTTTACTGACCTGGGTAAGACAAATATATTTCGATTTTATATCAAGTGTCTGGGGATGAAGGCTGCAGAATCACCCTAATAAAATCTCTATAACAGCCCACAGAATAATTTAATTATTTCTATAAATTTCTAATTAGTCTATATTTGACATTGGAATTTATAATTCGGCACCTTCCTGAAGCCTGGTCGCTAAGATATTTTCAGTATAGCAGATTTATATTTTTTCCTCTTGACAATGGCTATTGCAAATAAACCGTTGGTTTACGAACAAGCTAATACCCATGCAAACCTATGAATTCACACATAGTAAAAACGTAATAATAGAGCCACTGTTGCCACTCTTGTTATTCTGCAGACATTTAGATCGACAAAAACAGAAAATGAGAAAATGTTCAGTCACACCGTAGCAGTTACCGTTGTTACAGACAGTCCTTACTTTTGTATAACAAATCACACATACACGCAAATACACACACATACAAACACACACACACACAAACACTCATATATATATATATATATATATATATATATATATATATATATACAAGCAAACACCCCCAAGACACACATACATACATAAACACACACACACACACACAAATAATGACAAAAAATAAAATAACCAGAAGCCCATTACGGAGAAGTCATTACTTTGTGGTATCATATGTATCTTCTTTCAGCGAAAACTACATATACTCTAATTTTCTTTTCCCACTTTTGCGTATGTATCGTAGTGAATAATGGACAAACTAATACGATCTGACCAGAGGCAGCAGAGATGTTGTTCTACGGAGAAATGTAAAGAATACCATTGACAGAAAATGAGACGAAGTTTTAGAAAAAAGGGAAACATAAAAGACAATTATTTTAAATAATGTCATAAACTTTACTTTCAAATCCTCTCTCCATTTCAAGAAAACATTTTATTTGTTTATTTAGAAGCCGAAAGAATCGTTGTTTTGTCCCTTAATGTTAATGTAACGCAAAAAGTAATAAAAAAGCAAAAGCAGTTTTCACATTGATGCAATTTGTTTTCAACCAAAAAAATTAAGTATGTTAAAATGGTCTTCTCTATTTTTCTTAGCCCAAGATTAATCTTTTCCGAGAGATTCTTTCTTAATGCATAAATTTTAAATTACTTTACGTGGACATTTCCTAAACCAGGAAATAAACAAGGTCAGGAATTCAACGATTTATGGAAGCATTTATTTCCTGATATAAAGCCAAGAAATAAGCACAATGACCTAAAGATGCCTTTATTTGAATGTGCTTTCTAAGCATAGAGTCTTCCAATATATGACCATAAAATCGGGGTAACTGATGGGAATTGATCCTGCTGCTGTATTATATGGTGTGATTACTGCAGTTTGCTTATTCTAATCTGGAAGTGTTAGGTATTTAAAGGCTTTTGAATTTAGGAAATTGTAAGAACAATGATTATTTCCAATATGAATGGATTTGGCGCATAAAACTAAAAGACAACGATTTTCAAGATTCGTCTGCGATTAATTATTTTTTATTAAATGTCGTGTTCTTGTGGTCATAGTTGCTCATGGCTCTCCACAACTGCCCATGTATTTAGCTCTTAACAATATTTGTATCCTGAATATATCCCTGTTCATGGTTTTCCAATATTTCATTTCTCTCTATTCATCCAAGAAATTTCAGTGTGTTAGCGTGTTCTACACAAGGTCGAAACATGAGAGCATTAACTGTTTTCTAAACTACGAGGATCATTCAATAAATAAGGGGAATTTTTCGGTATAAGGACTTCTAATACAGATAGAAGCTTACTTTTTTCAATTTATTTTCCTAAACTTCTTTTTTCAAAGGGATTTAATTTTTTGGCAGATTGAAAAAACTTTGAGAGTTTTGAAGATGAACAAAGATAGCCGATCCGGAAACATGCTCCAAGATTGAACTGAGGTCATTTATCAATTTTTTGGTTGCTGAAGGGAGCAAACCAGTTGAAATACTTAGGCAAATGTCAACTATGTATGTTGCCACATGTTTCAGCTATAAATGTTTACAAGTGGGCTAAACTTTTTAAAGAAGGACGGAGCAGTGTTGAGGATGAAGACAGGCCTGGGAGTCCGACAGAAGTAAGGTCTCCTGAGGTGATCGAATCAGTCAATGACTTCATTCAGTCTGACAGAAGAGTAATAGTGGATGATATTGCAAGGACTTTGACCCTATCTGTTGGAAGAGCATACAAAATTGTCCATGATGACCTTGCCTCCTCGAAGGTGGGTTCAAGGTCTCACACAGCAGCCCAAACGGTGCAGACCATCAATGAGCTGGGCATGGAACTGCTCCCTCATCCCCCTTACAGCCCAGACTTTGCTCCTTCAGACTTTTACCTGTTTGCTCCTATGAAAGCATTCACGAGAGGCACGAAGTTTGAAAGTGACGATGAAGTCAAAAGTGCTGTGAGCAATTGGCTGAGACATCAGTCCAAAGATCTTTGCGCTGAGGGAATAACGAAGGTTGTGCACAGATAGGAAAAGTGTGTGAAAATGTTGGGAGACTAGGTTGAAAAAAAAGTAAGCTTCTGTGTGTATTAGAAATCATTATCCCGAAAAACCCTTCTTATTTTTTGAATGACCCTCGTATAATTAACTATGAAAATACTAATTAACTGTATTATGTCAGTTTGGCACAAGGTCACGAATGTTGATCCCTAATCAATATATAAGCAATGGTCTAGGAAACTATCCTTCAAGTTCTATACAAATATTAAGAAGCTGTTTAAGATTTAGTAGTTGAGAAAAATATCCTTTATTTACCAACATTCTTACAGTCATCTAGTATTACAGTGGCCGTGAATATTTGTTAGAAAGCCCCACATTATCCTGACAGAAACATTGAAGAGGTTGATATTCGTTTTGGTTATGATGACACATCTTTTCAATATCTAAAGTCAAAATGCCTTATCATTCATAAAAATATATCAAGTAATATATTTCTCGTACAAACGATGAGAGATAAAATTAGTTACTTTTTCAGAGTTTTATTTCAAGACACCGAGTTGATACATTACACAATATGACCATACTTTCTTGATTTGCAAATATCAAAACACAATCTGTTATGTTAAAGAAATAATAATATTGAAGAATAATTTTTGAATTTATTTTATCTTCTTTTTGCATTGTATCCTGTTGAAAATTAAAACAAAAGATATTTTATTCATACAGATATAACCACAGCATATTCCATTGTAGATGGTACACAGTGAAAGAAAACAGATTTTCAGAAGAATTTGCTATGGAAAAGTGAAAAAAAACGAAGATTTTTTCATTCCCACTGGATCCAGAGGTAAAAAAAAATTCGATCATGGAAAGGCGTATTTTAGATCATCCTGACTCTTATCAGATTGTATATTATATCAGCACAGAAGACAAAATCCTGATTGTGTTTTTGCAAGAAAATCTTTTGAATAAAACGGAAGGTTTTGAAGAAGACAAAATAAAAAACGCAAAGAAAACATCGATAATAATACAGTCAAACAGAGTGTCGGATATTGAATCAGTTTCTCAGTTCTAGAAGCATCGTTTGTAATATTCATTTTGAAAACGTAAGAAGAAAGCAGTGGATGAAACAGCAAAGACTATGAAGAAGGAGGAGGAGTAAAAGGAGAGTAGTAGTGGCAGAAGAGGAGTAAAGTTAAAATTACAACATAACAAAGATAAATAATACAGCGTTACTTAGCAATGTAATCTCTCACATATGGATGTGTGCGTAAGTTATTGTCAAAAGTGGAATCGTAATGCCTGGTTCGAATTCTAACCGAAACCATTGCGTTTGCCTTTACACAAATAACCTTCAAAAGGTAAGAATCCATGTCCCTTCAGGTGGGGGATGATAAAGAGTAGACGAAAATCGATAGTAATGGTGGTTAACAGAATAATAAAATAACACTACTGTGCTTCCATCGAGTGAAGATATCGATTACAAAACCTGAATTAGTTAAGTGCCATACATGATACACGCTTGGGTGATCATGTCTCGAAAGAGACATGACTGACTGGGCAGAAGATTATCCCGCAGTAGGTTGCCATTGCTTTCTGCGGTAGACTGCTTGCCGACCAAGGCTATAGAACCCAATCTGTCCTGTTATTTGATTAATAGCTAGAGGGAGAAGAGATAGCGTAGTACATTTTTCAAGGGCATTTGCTCCTAAGTGAATGCAATTAATTCACCTTGAATTCGAACTCAGCATTCCGTTTTTTCGCTTCGAGGCGATATCCACTGCATCAGTAACTACTCGCCGAATAAAAAATGACTTTACAGTCTGCTGGGTTGTGATAAACACTTACGACAAGGAATCTTACGTAGAATTATTGCTTTTAGTCTTACATGGTGCTTCAATTTTATGACGTTCGGCCATAAAACGCTTAAACTTAACTTTGTTTTCAAGTCATTAGGCAAGTCCCACTGTGCTGGTCAAGAAGACGATTTCTCTCGGAGTAATTTTGGTTTAATTTTTATCTTAAGCTAAGCTATCATTAGTAAAGAACAGATTAGTTTTTAGGAAGAAGCATAATCAACCTTACATAAAAAAAAATCTAGCAAATTAAGTAGATTTATTCTTACATTAGTCAGATTAGAACTGTTTAAAAAAATTGAAAACACTTAAAACATTGTACTCAACTTGATCTTTATACATATTCAACAGAATAATTTTAATATATTACCTTGTAGAGCAGAAGTAATTGACAGGTACATCCGGTCGTAGGTGAGGTCAAGAAAGGATAAGTTGGTTGACAGATATATCAGACTATGGATGATGTCAGTAAGTGCAACAGCAAAAAATGAGGTCAAGAAAGGATAAGTTGGTTGACAGATATATCAGACTATGGATGATGTCAGTAAGTGCAACAGCAAAAAATGAACACAAGCGACTCCGAGACTGAAAACAATTCACGGCTGTGGTGAGTAGCAGATGCATCCGCTTGTAGATGGCGTCAAACAAAAAAGCGACGTTAAGTGATAGTTGTGGGGTTATATGAAACCTATGATTTTTGGCTGAAGCGACAATGAACTCTTGCTGGCTTCAGACTCCCGACAGACTCTTCGTGTGCGCGACTCTCTCCTGTTGACCTCCTGCTCCAAAAAAGCGTCAATCATGTAGAATAAAAATATAAGATTATATTTTTACATATACTACCGGCTATAATTATTAGACCACCCCAGTTTTTTTAAAGAAATTATGTTGATTTTATAAGTTGATAATTCTAAATGAAAATAAAATGGTTCTTTTGTTATTATTAATTGCAAAATTTTACAAATCAAGAAAGCAAAGATGAACTCGTCTGAATCACCCTAAATTTTTTCATTCTTTAATTGATGAAACTGCAATATAGGTAATTATTAAATATTTATGAATTCGTTTGATGCACATGTTATTGTGCAGTATTAACAAAAGAACTATTCTAATTTCATTTACAATTATTCACTTGGCAATAAGTACTAAAAATATTACGAAATACATCATTTTTTAAAACTCTGGAGTGGCCTAATAATTATGGCCGGTAGTGTACGTTTTTTCTTCGTTATTTGTATAGACGCAGCGGCAGTATATAAAATAATAAGAATAAATATTCAAATTAATGTAGATAGTTTGATAAACACTGAATATTTCATAATAATGTGCCCACTGTAAAAAATATCTATCATGATAAGGCTTTAAAAATTATTAAGGTTTTTAATACTTATTCCTTGGTTGTTTTATTCTGGTATAAAATAAATTCGTATAAAATGTTGATGAAAAGTGTGTTTAAAATAAACTCATTAACACTACGTTGTCACCTACATGTATTTTGCCTAAAATTAAGATAAAAGAAAGAAAATAGACAAACCTGCTAAAGAGCACAATAGATTATTTTTACAATTGTTAGTTCTTTCAACGCAGGGTGACTCATGCATATAGCCTGGTGTTGTTAAACACTAATCTGAATTGTAATTACTAAAAATTGCTATCATTACTAAAAATAAGAATTACACGAGATATACCTAGACATGGAGGCTAGAATAAAAAGATTAAATAAACATGTGTCTTTTAAAATTCGTGTAGGTTGCATGTATCAAAATCAACCTCATGAAGGTCAGAGGGCAAAACATTAACATAACAGACGAAAAGTAAACTCGTAATAAAGTAAAATAGATTCTACCGAGACAAACGGTCCAGCTGAACACAGGGAACCAATTTCACGATCAACAAAATAAGCAACTGAATATTATGAACAAATTACAGTTATCTCTATTTCTGAGATGAGGCATTATAATTATTTACAAACTTTATATTATTTTAAATTTTGTTCTAGACTTTGTTGCCATATTCACGATTTTTTGACTGCTTTAAGCCGAGGCTTTCTTCACTCGATTGGAATTTTAAACTGAAACAATTCATTTGTCCACCGTAAAAAAATCTACCCCGGTGGATCAAATAAAGTATTCGATTCGAAATACCAGTCACCTGCAAATGTTGGAGCGTACACATTGTACAAAACGTATTGAATATAGCTACAAAGATGAGTACAATAGCCCGAAAAGCTCGAACAGAGTGTTGCAGGAAAATCCTATACTTGACAAAAAGAAAATGAATAAGAAATAAAAACAAAAGTTGTATATGCAGAGACCCTATCGTTTATTAAGCAACAGTTACAGTTACATAATACATTATTTTGCAATGTAACCGCCGCCAGCGGCGACAAACATCTCAAGGGAGGCGCGAAATGAGTCACATTCTTTGGCTACCATTTCCTTGTCCATAGCAGCGAACGCCTCCACAATGGCAGCTTTCAGTCAACCGTGTTGTGAGCGTTCTTGTTGGTCTTGGTCTCGATCACGCCTCAGATAAAATAATCAAGGGGGTTGCAGTGAGGTGAGAAGGACGGCCACAAGTTCGACGACCAGTAGTGAGAAAGATTGTCCTGCTGAAAAACGTAGAGGCGTACTGGGGAGATCTCGTCCATCCAGGGCTTCACTACGCTCCTCAGCAACTTCTGGTAGGTCTCAGCGGTGACACTCAGGTCCTTTTGAAAGAAGAACGGATGTTTTACGTCCCCCTCGCTTGATATAACCATGACAGAGGAGGGAAACTTCGTATTCTTCAAGACGAGAACCTCAAAGATGACTTTGCAGATCCATCTGTTGTTACACCTGTTGCTCGTCTGGTCCTTGCTGAAATTCTTTTCCTCAGAGAAAAACCTTAGCATTCTTTTATAAAGGTCTGAGAATCAACGCTGTCAATTCAAGTATCTTATTCACATGACTCCAGTCCTTCTTCCTTCCTTTCCCCCAACATCCTGTGTCTATTGTTCTTTGCATTTCTTGCTCGCAACTGTCTTCACACTAGTCTTCCCATCCTTCATTTTCCCTTTCTTTGACACCCGGTGTAACTGGTTCGTCTTTCTCTTAGCTCTAATCCTGCTTAAACTTTCACTCTTCCCTTATGTAGGCCTCTGCGCACAAGTGGTTGTTCCGCATTGCTTGGGATAGAACGATTGCAAAAAACATATAAAACACCAGGTTGTTCTAAAGAGAAAGGGAACTAGAAGGATATATATTTAAAATAAAATTAACGAACATTAACGAAACGGGTTATAAAAAACCGACAATTTAAAATTCTTTGAACCTGTTTACATCTGTTGACATTACGATAAATGCTAGAGCAGTTACGGTTGTTACGATGAATCGAAAATTGTGTTATATAGGCTTGATTTGAATTAGTTTAGCCTGCTGATAATTCGTGGTCGAGAGGTCTAAGACGCGCCAGGTCAATTGGTGGCTTTCGCTATATGGATCGCAGGTTTGAATCCTGCCAAATGACAAACATTTTCATAACAAAACTTTATCGTAAATTATCAGGCCGGTAGAAATAATTATATAATATTGTTTGATTAGAAAAAGAATTCATACTTAAATACAAGTATCGATCATAAATAATGTTGTAGGTGATAGGCGGGTAGGGATACCGAGAATGATTAAATATAAGAAATGTCAGAGGGTAGGTGATAGGCGAGTAAGGATACCGAGAATGAGGGTTGGGTAGATGAGAGTGTTCTAAGAATAATTGGGAGTTAGGGTGATAGGAGCTGTCTATTGACCCTACATTTAAACACCTGGAGATTGTAGCTGTCGGGAAAGCAGACTTGTGGAAGGGAGTTCTACAGGCGGGAAGCGCGAGAAAAGAAGTTGTTTGAGTAGAATTTACGGTTACATCTTATCTGTTTAACTGTAAAAGGGTGGGACCTAGTTGCTAATCTAGTATCTCGTGTAAATTCGTGCTTAGGTGGCGCCAGTGAACTAAGCTCATTGGAGCAGAAGCCATGAAAGTACTTGTAGAAGAGGCCCAGGGAAGCCACATCACGCCGGTGAGAGAGTGGTTGCAGCCGGTCTGCCAAGTCAGTATCAACCACGTTACAGATCCTCCTTTGTATTTTGTCAAGAAGCCCAAGTAGAGTAGCAGGTGCACCCGACCAGATATGGCAGTAATATTCACTACACGTGCGGATGGTAGATTTTTATATGTGCAGAATAGATTTAGGTGGGAAAAACTTCCGGGCCCTGCACAGAGAGCCGACTTTCATAGCAGCAGATTTGGCAATGGATTCGATATAGTCATTCCATTTGAGGTCCGCCGAAAGTGTAAGGCCAAGGAGGCGTAGTATTTTTCTCTCTGGGAGGCTAGTCTGTCCCATTCCTATATTTAATCATCCTTTCTCCACTCTATGTAGCCCCCTGCGCAGTAGTGGCAGTAACATGCCTTGCTCGGGGTGAAACGCTTATTAAAAAAATAAAAAAAATAATTTTTTTAAATGCATTTGAAATTTATGAGGTAAAGTATGAGAAGAGAGATGGCGGATTTAATGCTCACATACCAACATCAACTAATCGACTTACTTCGTTTGTGCGATAGATGGCATAAAGATGGTCACAGGTTTGTTGCTTAGAGCAAGGAGGGGAAGAAAGTTGTGGAAAACCATTATCGTTCATGTGCGGTGTTTAATAGAGCAAGTATTTCTGCAGATTGTTGACGATAGAAAAAATATGTCTAAGGAATAGATGAATATAGAACATGAATAGATGTATTATAGGTAGGAAAAGTAAAATATGAATTGTGAATATAAAAATAATTACTGGTCTTTTATATGTTATTTTAAATTGTGAATCCTTACTAAAAATAAACAATACATACTTATAGCATTCTTCCTAGATCCTAACACCTTCGATAATACAGGTTGTTACGATTTCATGTTAGAATGTAAGTACGTTATCCGGAAGGCCCGAATCGATCAATGTACAACTTGAAATCATCTCATTCAGCTAATCAATATATACAACCTCGTTCACCTTAAATTCAATATACTATCGATATGTGACAGACAGTTACATAAAAGGCAGAGATAAGAAAATAATAAGTACGCCGAGTGGCATTTCGCATATTTCGTTTTAAAGGATAGTGATTTTGCCACTAAAGCTAAAGTTATTTATAAATGCAACTTTGTCTCTGTGTGTATGTATGTGTGTATGTATGTTACCTATAGACTCCGAAACGGCTGAACTGATTTTCTTAAAAATATACAGATGTACTATAAGCGCCTGCGTGTTTTCTTGGCTAGGTTTTGTATAGAGGTACCCCCACTAAATATCGACAAGCGATAATAGAAAAAATCACTTTATAGGAGTGGACGGATTTTAAATAAATTTGATACACTCATAGAAAAAGACATAAGAAACGATATTCAGAATTTCAAGTTTGCAGTTCTTATAATAGTGCAAAAAATCGATAATATATATATATATATATATATATATATAAGGTAAGATGTTTGTGTGTGTGTCTGTTTATCTGCCTGTATGTTTGTATTTTGTCAGCCCTTTGATTTTAGTTTTTGCTTCGAGTTTGGCTCTAAGTAGGTACAATTGTAGTTGTTAGTCTTAGCCATGATAGCATTTACTCAAAGGACTTATTTAGCCTTCAAAATTCAGTTTATGATGAAAGAATTTATTTGATATGGATAACAGGAAATCAAAATTTGACTTACATCCATTCATTTTTCTTTCAGTCTACGGTTTCGCTTTAACTGGAAACAAATATTATTTTTTAGTCTTTCGTGCCAACGTCCAAAGAATCCGAGTTCCAGGACTATGGATTAGTTTTAAAGCTTTCATTGCACCCGAGCAACGCCGGGCTTTACTGCTAGTAATCAATAGAGATGAAGCACAAATATTTTACCGTCTTTAATTCCGTTACTAAATACCAGCGTTACATTTAAGAATAAGGGTAATATTTACACTATACACAGGGTGTTGCAGTATTCTTGGAGACTGTAGCCTTCAGAGAAACAAGTAAACGTAAGGGGGTTCCTCAGGAGTGAAGTTTGTGAAAAGAAGCTGATGGTGTAGAAGTGGTGGATGCTTTTAGTTGATTCAACAGTAAAAGGGTGGGTCCTCGTTGACAGTCCGGTTGCTCGAGTAAATTCTTGTGGAGAGAGCATCCATGAGCTAAACTCCTCGGAGCAGAAACCATGAAAATATTTGTAGAATAGACAGAGAGAAGCCAGATCCCGCCAGTGAGAGAGAGGCTGGAGTCGAGCTGCCAGGACGGGACCGATGGCATTGTCAACATCCACCTGTAGAAGCACCTCTCTGTGTTTAATGTCTGTACTTCAGCTGCATGGGTATTTTTAGCGTTGTCTGCTATTAAATGTGATTGGATTTTTATAGCAGTTCTACACTTTTTCATTTGGTTTAACGTAATTTTCTTATGATTTTATACTTTGTATATTTTCTAAAAAGCTTCCTCCACTTTTCTGAAGAGATCCTTGTGTCCCTTTTCCCATCATCTGTCATTACAATACAAAACTATATTTTTATAGCAGTTTGTTTCTCAGGTCTGCAATTGGAAACTCAGAAGCTTTTCTATTAACTTTCTTTCATTGACGGATATATTGATACAAAGACTCGTCATTGGGATGCTGTGAACATAATGGATAAGTAACTTGCTTTCTGTTTGGTGAAAATCGTTGCCTAAGTGATCAGATAAATGGGTAATGTTCATGGGGCTAATGCCCGCCTACGCGCAGCGAAGTTTTAGACAAGGCCACAGCCGAGGAGATCGAAACTTAATTCTCCTACACAACCGGAAGCAGGTCCCAACACTTCCTAATCCATTTTGCCTGTAGACATGTCATACTATAAAAAATTAATATTATTATTATTATTATTATTATTATTATTATTAATAATAATAATAATAATAATAATAATAATAATAATAATAATGGCAGTAACAAAAATAATAATATGTATTCACTAAAAATGACATTTAAAATAACACAAATGTCGGAATACAAATCAATCAATTGATATGTATGTATATATTAGTATATTTTATATATCTTTCATGTATTATTGATTTTCGTACACTCGTATATCCATATATATATATATATATATATATATATATATATATATACTTATTTACCTCCTTATATATGTATTGCCCAAGTACACAATATATATAAATGAGGAAGTAAATAAGTACATATATATATATATATATATATGTGTGTGTGTGTGTGTGTGTGTGTGTGTGTGTGTGTTTGTGCGTTTGTGCGTGCGTGTGTGTGTGTGTGTGTGTGTGTGTGTATACTCGTGTATACACATCAACAGCGCATGAAAAATTATTTTAAAAACTTAAAGAATATTCCTTACCTGTTTTTTATTTTAATCGTTTCACCCCGAGCAAGGCATTCCACTGCCACTATTGCACAAGGGGTTACATAGGGGGTTGAAAGTAAAGAGAAAGAATGGTTAGATATAGGAAATATCAGAAGAAGAGTGACAGACTGGTAAGGATAGCGAGAATGAGGGTTGGTTAGATGGTGAGAGTGTTTGAGAGAATCGATGCAAGTTAGTGTGTTAGGAGGTGTCTATTGACCTTACATTTAAATTCCCGTTATCTATTAGTATTTACATTATTCCGTTGCCTTCTCAAAGGTTTTTTCAATGATATTTAAAAATAAACGCATTCACAAAAATCGATTCCACCACTGGTGGTTTTCCCGTGTCTTTATGATTGACATTATTTATCAGTCCATACATGGCTCAATTAGATTTGTTCTTCAATTTCTAGTGACAGAAACGAAGTCCTCTTTTGATGCTAATATACTCAGCCACAACACTTGCTTTGAGATCGTCACATTTTTACATTCTTCAAAAAGCCATGGATCAATAGTTGAGCCAATGCCCCCTTTACTTTTTAGCTGTACGCTTTCCTTTGGTTTAATTATTGCATTCTTAAATATGGCGAACAGCTCTGAATGGAAACGCCTGCCTCAATACATTTTAGCGTCTACATTTGAATTTTGTAGATTCACTAAGAATGAGAGTGGCTTTAAAAATAAATATTTTAAGCCTTTCCTGAGATTATGTTAAATTTGCTTGGTGCATTTCAGCTCCAAATATCATGTATTTTTATTTAAACGGTCATCGCCAAATTTTGTCTTACATATTGACATTGACTTCTTTAAAGGACAACATAGTTTAAAATACGGGAAGCTCAGCTAATATCATATTTCTGTTGGACAGTGATGATTGAGACATAGTACCGCTTTATGCAAATTAATTGACAATAATACCGCGTTATGCAAGTTAATTGACACTGTTACCGCTTATGCAAATTAATTGAAAATATTACCGCTTTATGCAAATTAATTGGCAATATTAGCGCTTTATGCAAATTAATTTACAATGTTACCGCTGGTACAAATTAACTGAAAGTTTTACCGCTTTATGCAAAGTAATTGACAATATTACCGTTTTATGCAAATTAATTGACATTATTACTGCTTGTGCAAATTAATGACAATATCACCGCTTTATGCAATTTAATAGACAATGTTACCGCGTTATGCAAATTAATTGACAATACTATCGTTTTATGCAAATTAATTGACAATATGACCGCGTTATGCAAATTAATTGACAATATTACCGCGTTATGCAAATTAATTGACAATATGACCGCGTTGTGCAAATTAATTGACAATATGACCGCGTTGTGCAAATTAACTGAAACAACTGCTTCAGTTATTTTCTTACAGCATACTCTCAGTCTTAGGCTCACTAGAATGACCTGCGTAATTAATTTCTATTTCATTCGATAAGGTCATTTGCGGTAGTGTGCACTAATATGAATCTATTTTTTAGGTCTATGGTAAAATATATTTAACCTTGAAGAATATTGCAAAAACACGATTGCTGATTTTTATCACGCCCAAACTCTATTGTCTCGACTGTCAACTCGACGGCCATTTTCTGCGAGGGACTTTATTCCAAGGAAGCATACTAATATGGGAAACATGTACGAAAACTCTGGCAAGCCTTACAGAGAAATGGCGGATATTGTTGTTGTCAGTCTTTCAACTGTCAGTTGTTTCATCTAGGACAAGAAACAAACTGGATCCATCAGTTCAAAAAGTAAAAGAAAAATGCGATCGGAAGAGAAAAACAACGCCAAGAGACGACGTATACGTGATCGGGGAATATGTGAAAGATCCTAAGAAGACACTATTCGTTTTCTTTTTGTTAATTAGCACACGGATTTAACTACGACAATCTACTCGATTATAGGATGGTTAAACTAAAACAGATATCATACACCACTGTCTTATTTGTAAATAAGATTCATCGTGTAGTCTGAGCTCGTGTTTAAAACAACATGAAACCTCGTCAGGTGTTAACAATGGAGATTAATCTATTCATTCATAAGAGGACAATAGTTTGGATATTTTCAATAGTATACAACAGTTAACCTGCAACGTAGATTTTGGCTACACATGGACAGCATCTATGAAACTGGCTGAGTTTGTAATCAGCATGCAAGTAATTTGTCTATATTTCTGAGATTAGGTAGTATTTAAATTATTCAGATTATTGATCTCTTTTTGTTTCCATTTGTACGACGTTTCGGCCTTTGTACGCTCTGGCCTTCTTTCGCTGCTACGAATTTCGAATCGAATCCTTTATTACAATCACTGGTGTATATCATACTCATTTCATACGTGTAGACGTTGGGTAGTTCCTGACTTGACTCTTAGAGTTGTGAGTTCAATACCATGCTACCGCAGTGTTGAACAAGTAACTTGCAGGGTTAGAGGGAGATACCTCATGACTTCACGACTTTCAAACATGGATTGACGCAAGGAATGAGGTTTATATACCCTTGTGATTGTAATAAAGTGTTCGGTTCGAAATTCCTGAAGAAAGCCGGTATTTACAACGACCAAAAAATTGAAAGCATGAATGATGATGATCATCATCTAGAGATGGACTGAAAAGAAATGAAAGCCAAATAGGTATTTAATGTATTTAATGCAGTAATCTGAATAAAAGTGTTATGGCGACATCACCCATTACAACGGATAGGACTCTTCCTACAACTACATATACTTCCCCTCACAAGAGGAGAGCAGATCAGAAAAGAGCTCAGAGATCAGATCAAGAGCTCAGAGATCAAGAGATCTGAGAGTGAGAGTTCAGCAGATCAGCATATCACAGAAAACGATAGGCAGAAATAGTCAAACCTGCTACCGTACGACCATTGCGAGTCCTAGTTATAGTATTACATCCTAGAACTTATTTATTTAACAGAGTTAAAGGTATTGTATTTTTGCTGTGTTAATATATATTCGTTATTTCATATTTTGGTTGTTGTTATATTATTTTCTTGCTGGACTCTTAACCGGATCTACGACAAAAAGAACTCGGACAGTCTAACTTTTCGATAATTACGCCAATGTCACCCGCGTTCATGATTTCAAGTTTCTTTTATAAGTGCTTTGTTTAAAGAACTTTTCTTGTAGTTTCCTTCCAGTAAAGACATCACTTGTAGCTTCGTTGTGTTTCTCTCCCCTTGTCATTAAGAAATATCTTTATGAACAACGTATTTATGTGCGTTGTGGTGCAGTGTATATCGACTGGGAACGGCAAATCGGAGAGCCGAGTTCGAATTCCAGTTAGATTCCTTGCATTCACCTGCGCACAAATAACCTTGGAAAAGGTATTAATCCGTCTCTACCCTCCAGTTATGGGTTAAATAATAGGACAGATTGCGTTCTATAGCATTGCTTCGCAACCAGTCTACCACAGAAAGCAATGGAAATGTGAAATCGTTTTTTTCTAGAGCTCCACCATGTATCCATTAAAATAAAAAATTAACCTGTAATACTGGTGGTAATTTATGTCATTTCAGTCTTAAACTGATTAGGTTTATTTTATATGGTTGATTTTTGTTTTTGATTCTTTGTTTGTAAATCTATAACACTAATCTTGATATTTGAAGGATGGATAGTCTTCAAATAATTTTGCAAGCTTCACTCACTGGGATATACTTTTAAGCATTGTTCAAAGAAACCGTTAGTATACAACTGATATTACTAACTGAGTTTTGCAATATGCCTAATACCTATGTGAAACAGTTATATATAAATATCAGTGGTGCATTCATGCAGGAATTAACATTAAGAAAATAACACATTAGAAGAAATTAATACTCCAAAGAAAGTTAAAAATAATTTTTTGGGTAAAAAAGAAATAATTTCAACGATCAACGATTTTCGATTGATTGGTTTCTCATCAAAAGTTCATGAATATATATATATATATATATATATATATATATATATATATATATATATATATATATGCAAATACAAATATTGGCCGAGAAAATTAAATTCAAAGGCTTCAACACAAATCGTCATGAGACATTCAGAAGGTTTTGTGTAAATCTTCTGTTGGAACGGTCTGACACTGCAAGGGGTAAATCAACAAATGCAGGAAATAATATTGACTGACAGCAAATTGCTTTTAAATTAGCAGCACTAAGCAGGGGACATTTTTACTTTTTACACAGAAGGTGACACACACAGCGTAAAATAAGAATGATAACAATAATAATAATAATAATAATAATAATAATAATAATAATAATAACGCTAGGAAGTCAATCTCTGCATGCCAAATATCCAGAACGTTCTAATAAAGCCTATGTTGATAAAGTTAACAATCATCGATTATATAGATTAAAGGCTAACAAAGAAGGCTTCATATTTGCAGCGCAAACCAAATTCTTTTCACTAGAAACTTTCAGGCTAATATCATATATAATAGTGTGGGTCCAAAATGCAAATTCTGTAACATAATACTAGGAAACCATAGATTATCTAATCTCACTATGTTCTGTACTTGGGATAAATTAATATAAAAATTGTCACGATAGACTGGCGTAATATTTACACTTTGAAAATATGCCTAATATGCAAAAACCTTATAAAATATTGTTAACGCTGGTATGAACATCAACCAGCACCGGTTACTGAAGTAGAAGACATCACAATTCTATGGGATTGCACCGTTTTTACAGATAAGAAAATTGACAGTCAAAACCGAAAAGATAATGTATATGGCTTACCCACTTGAATTTAACGTAGAAAAATAATGTAATTTGAAAACTATCAAAGTATATAGGCCTGCAAATTCGAAACATGCAAATTGAAAACTAGAATAGTACTAGTGATTAATGGTGCACTTGGAATGATAAAAATTGGAACACCACAACACATTAAAAAAATTCACTGGAAATCCCAGTTTAATAGAAATATAAAAATGCCTTGATAAGTGTTATGGGATCGCGTCTTTTTACATAATAATGGACTCAACTGACTGTACATATAATCCTGCCTATAGAAAGAACTACAAAGTTGGTCGGTTGAGAGTTTGGTTGAGTTGTAACTTGGTGCAGGGTTAGTTGGAGTTGGTTGGATCTAGAATCAAAGTTGTTGTTGCAGTTGCTCTGAGCTCCACTCAGCAAGAATCAGTCACCTGGACTTATTATTACACTTCAAAATTACATATATCGATTTCTACTAATATCATTCCTAAATTGACTAACCCGCGTTCCAGTTTCCAATTTCGCTTAATATAACTTACATTTTCTATCTCCATATTTGTTTTTGTTATTTATTATTTTGTGTGCTTTCTCGCCCGGAATCCACAACAATAAGTACATCTGACACATAAGAAGAATTTTGTGTATGTTACAGTGATATTATTGGAGATAGAAAAACAAATCATGACATATGGTCATAACAAAAGACCACTACGTGCTCTTTCAAAAAAAAATTGGTAGGTAATCTGACCATAGCAGGAATAAAAATATGAGGATGATGATGACAATAATGGGGAAGAACAAGAACAAGAAAGAGATATAGAAGATGATGATGATGATGATGATGATGAAAAGGATGTTGAAGAAGGAGATGAAAAAGATGATGACGAAGAAGAAGATGAAGAAAAAGAAGATAAAGAAAGAGAAGAAGATGAAGAGGATGATGAAAAGGATGACAATGGAAGAGACGAAGATGATGAAATAAGAAAATGAAGAAAGAGAAGATGAAGAAGGAAGAAATAATGACGAAGAAGAAGATGATGATAATGATGAGGAAAATGATGAAGAAGAAGATGAAGAAGATGAAAAAGATGATGATGAAGAAGATGATGAAGAAGTCGGTGAGGAGGGAGAAGATACTAAAGAAGAAGATGATGATGAAGATGATGAAGAAGAAGGAAATGAAGAAGATAAAGATCATGATGATGATGATGATGATGAAGAAGATGAAGAAGATAAAGAAGAATGATGAAGAAGAAGATGAAGATTATGGGAGAGGATGATGATGAAGCTGATGAAGAAAAAGGAGATGAAGATTAAGAAGAAAGGTGAAGACGTTGAAGAACATTATGAAGAAGTTGATTAAGAAGGAGAAGATGAAGGAGAAGAAAAAAGAAGAAGAAGAATATTATGAAGAAGAAAAGAAGACAAAGAAGGAGGGAATAATGTAGAAGAAGAAGAAGTAGAAGAAGAAGAAGAAGAAGAAGAAGAAGATGATGATGATGATGAAGAAGGTGATAAAGAAAAATAGATATCCAGGTTTCTGTTCACTCCTTTTAATTAATCAACTCTTCCATTTTTGTTCACCTCTGCTGTGGCCAGGTATTGAACTTCCAACACTTTTGGGTAACTATTCGGATTACTAAAACCAACGCTGTTATTCCTTGGACTATGTGTCCTTAATGAACAAATAAATGTTTGGATCGAAATTTAAAAATATATCAGCTGATGAAGACCGGAGTGTTTAACGGCTGAAACATCGTAAATATTACAATAAAGATGAGGACAACATTTCGAAGAATATAAATAGTGTAAATTATTTTAATACCTGATCTCATAAATATAGAGAGATAATATTTCTGTTTTATAGTTTCCTCTTGTCACCTTTGTTTTTCTTTTAAAATTTAAAAATAATTTAGGTAACTCCACTCCATTTTCGATACTTAAGTTTTAAATTGAATTTTAAAAAATAAACTTGAAACTTTAATTTCAGCTTAATTAAAAACTAAATAAGTAAATATCCTATTTCCACTAAGCAAAATACTCGGGTGGATTTCAAACAGAATTTATATTCATTGGAATCTAACAGTTTGAATTTTTTTTTAATTTTAATTTTTCGGATATTTTTTGAGCGATTGACATATTTGTAAACAAAAGTAAATTCTCAGTTTTAAAAATCTTGCAAAAAATAAAATATACGTCTCTCACTTGTTATTCTCGGAAAAGTGTTAAATTTAAAGTTAAATTAATCTGATTTGAAACAAATATTACTTGTTTATGTCATGGAATTTAGAATAAAAGTATTTCTCAATCAGAAAGGTCTAACTTGTTGACCTTTTAAGTATGTGGTGAAGCACCTATCAATCAAACTGGACGTATGGTGAGCAAAATTTGACATAACCCTGTTTAGCATTTCGTAAAAGTAACAACCTTTAAAACATGTGACCTTTTAATGATAAGTCCCTTATAAATTTCCATAGTAAAAGAAAATGTACAGTTTAACATCATAAAAACCTATTAGAAATTATTTTTAAAATATTAATTCTAAATGATTCTTTATTAATCTCATGAATTTTCTATTAGTGAATAAAATTTATTTTTCATGTTTTTATAACCGACAGCACTGAATAACTGGAAGAAATTTAAATAGCTGTTTGAAATTTTAACTAGCAAAGTAAAAACTGAAAAAAAATTCTTATAAAAATCCATTATTCATTTACATTTTTATCTTCTTCAAAATATCATATCATAAAATTATATTAGTTATAAAATCAATTAAAACTTTATCTACACTAAAAATGTATGTAATGCATTTTTGATTTTATTATTCGGATCAGATCTTTGGAAAATGGTCCCGTAATTAAAAAATAAAATACATGACTTACATTCCCCAATGAGTCCTGCATTTAACTAATAAATAAAAAATAAAAAATAGAACATTTATGCAATTAATTGAAGTGGTGTTAACAGATGTAAAAAAAGAAATTGCAAAGATTTTATACAAATAATAATTGCATAAATAATTTCATTCTTTTACGAATAAGTCCTGAAAGTTTCATTAAAATCAGACAATAACTTTTACAAGAATTTTCAAATTAATATGGTTATCAACGCCAAAAAACGAGTTGCAGAATATTTCGGATTGGTGAATAGACACAATATGTAAACACAGAGTGAATCGCTGACGGAAAAAAAAAGAAATTTTAATTGACATTTTGAATGTATTAGAATGGATTAAAACATTTTAAAACTCATAACAAAATTTGATTTCTCCTCTTAATAACAGCATAAATATTTTAATGATAAAACAGTTTTGTTTTTATTAACTTTGAGTCCTTTTAAGATTTTGCTGTTCTTTGGTAATTGAGCAGAGTTACCTATAGTAAATTTATTCTCATATGTTTTTTTATAAATAAACGCCTTTATAAAACTAGAATAGATATATTTTACTCTATTTATAATATTCTTAATAGTAAAATAAGTAATTTTAATAGAGTAAATATTTAATTTCCATTAATAGGTCCGTTATTTTTTGCGTCGGTTGAAAGTTTTTAAAATATTTTTTTTATAATATTTTCGGGAAATTTATATTTTATAATATTTTCGGGAAATTTATATATATATATATATACATTCTTCACCTCTCAAAGACATAAGCGTTGCAAAATTAAAAAGGCACTGTTAAAGAACAAACACGTGTCAAGAACTTTCATATCTGGGTGTAAAATTGAATAACTACTAGTAAAGAGAATGAACTGAGCCAACGCTTTCCCCGACATTGTCTCTCTCACCACGACCATGACAAGAGAGTAATATATATATATATATATATATATATATATATATATATATTCCTCTCTTGTCAAATATATATATTTTAACGAAACTTGGTTATAAGCAAGATTATTTACGATAAATTTTTATTACGAAAATGTATGCTATCCGGCAGGATTCGAACCTGCAACCCCTCCCTATCTATCTATCGATATATTTATATATATATATATATATATATATATATATATATATATATATATATATATATATATATTCATTTCAATTTGCCGGTTGCTTATAACCAAGGTTCGTTAAAATTCGTTGATTTCCGTAACATGTTTACATTTGTTGACATTACAATACATTTCAGAGCAGATATGTTTGTTAACGATAGATCGAAAATTGTTTTATATAGGCTTGATAAAAACCTCGTTTAGACTGGAGGCTATTCGTGGTCGAGAGGTCTAAGACGTTACCAGATCAAATGGTAGCTTCTCCTACATAGATAGGGATCGCAGGTTCAAATCCTGCCGAATGGCACACATTTTCGTAATAAAAAATTCATCGTAAATAATCAGGCCGGTAGAAATAAATCTATAATACTGTTTCATGAAAAACAGAATATCTACTTAAATACGAGTATCGATAAAAAAATAATGTTGAAGCAATTCATTTCAAATTGTCGGTTGCTTATAACCAAGTTTCGTTAAAATTCGTTGATTTCCGTAACATGTTGACATTACGATACATTTCAGAGCAGTTATGTTTGTTTACGATGGATCGATAATTGTGTTATATATGCTTGATAAAAACCTCGTTTAGACTGGAGGCTATTCGTGGTCGGGAGATCTAAGACGTTACCAATGGTAGCTTCCCCTAGATAGATAGGAATCGCAGGTTCAAATCCTGCCGAATGGCACACATTTTCGTAATGAAAATTTATCGTAAATAATCAGGCCGGTAGAAATAAATATATAAGACTATTTCATTCAAAACAGAATATCTACTTAAATAAGAGTATCGATAAAACATAATGTTCAAACAATTCATTTCATATATATATATATATATATATATATATAAATATAAATATAAACCAATCTTACACGACGGTATTTATTATATTAGCAACGATGTTATATCAATATGTTATAACAGTACATCATAGTAACCGTTTTATATTAGAGTATATTACGGCAAACTAAATGAATATTCTTTATGCCTAACATGGTCAACAGTCCTATGACCGGGTATGTTTGTAGCGACGTGGCAACGCTGATCATTTGACTTGTTACAGCCACATCTATGAATTAATAGCAGAAAAAGCATTAGCGTATTTTGCACCTGCAGAAGGCTGTCCTTTATCACGTTACCACACCTGCTTATTCTATTGTGGGACTTACAAACCAACACTTTAACAGGAAGTTTCCTCACTGGACAGGCTGCATAAATAGCTAAGGAACATAATCTGCCGTTTATGCTAGATAGCTTTTGACCATACAACAATGTTCATCTTCAGTTTGAAAGGTTTTGATCTTAATGTCTCTGGTTGTCTAGCCATTATCCTCTGCTGAACGGCTTTCGTCCACGTTCCCATACAATCACCAAAGTTAAGTAACGTCAAGGCTGGTTACTACCCACATGTATGTCCACTTGGATATGCGGAGAATGTAATGGATTATGGCTCGGGATGTTTTGTTCGTGTTCCTATTCTAGTCATATTCACTTACTCGCAAATAAGCGCGGAAAATGTATTTATTCATCTACTCGCCACGGAATAATTATTAAAATTTGTATTTCTAAAACATTATTGGCTTTGAAAACAAATTCTTAGAATCTAAAATTATTATTTATCATTAAAATGGAATGACTATATCGAATCCATTGCCAAATTTGCTGCTATGAAAGTCGGCTCCCTGTGCAGGGCCCGGAAGTTTTTCCCACCTAAATCTATTCTGCACATATACAAATCTACCATCCCCCAGTGTATTGAATATTGCTGCCATATCTGGTCGGGTGCCCCTGCTGCTCTCTTTGTGCTTCTTGACAAAATACAAAGGAGGATCTGTAACGTGGTTGATACTGACTTGGCAGACCGGCTGCAACCACTCTCTCACCTGCGTGATGTGGCTTCCCTGTGCCTCTTCTACAAGTACTTTCACGGCTACTGCTCCGATGAGCTTAGATCACTGGTGCCGCCTAAGCACGAATTCACACGAGATACTAGATTAGCAACTAGGTCCCACCCTTTTACAGTTAAACAAATAAGATGTAACCGTAAATTCTACTCCAACAGCTTCTTTTCTCGCACTTCCCGCCTGTGGAACTCCCTTCCACAAGTCTGCTTTCCCGAAAGCTACAATCCCCAGATGTTTAAATGTAAGGTCAATAGACACCTCCTATCACACTTATCCCAATTATTCTCAGAACACTATCATCTACCCAACCCTCATTCTCGGTATCCTTACCCGCCTATCACCTACCCTCTGACATTTCCTATATTTAATCATCCTTTCTCCACTCTATGTACCCCCCTGCGCAGTAGTGGCAGTGACATGCCTTGCTCGGGGTGAAACGCTTATAAAAAAATAAAAAAAAACAATTCACCTCCTCGCCACGGAATAATTATTAAAATTTGTATTTCTAAAACATTATTGGCTTTGAAAACAAATTCTTAGAATCTAAAATTATTATTTAACATTAAAAACAGTAGAAACCCGAATCTATTAACCAACTTGACATGAAGAGCTTCACAGTATAATCACCAAAAGCCAACAATTTGGCAGATTGCACTAGATATCATCGCTTTAGTAACCATCGTAGATTAACTAATTATTTTTTTAGTTAAAATAACATGATAATTTGTTCTAGATTTGTGGATATAATAAGACAAAGTTCTATTATGATATGGGGTTACGTAACAATGTATATTTTTATTAATGATAATCAATTATTCAATTAGCGAAATTTGCACCGCTCTGAATTGCCGATTATTTTTTTAACCGAAGGTGTTGCAATCCTCAAACACTGCAAAGGCTGGACCTACAAAACAGCAGATGTTTATAATTCAGAAGAGTATAGAAATCAGTATGTTCTGCTATTTCCCCATACAAGGTGGAAAAAAGCCACTGATAAGAAAGCAAAATTGATTCTTGGTTAACATCAAACGTATCATTTAAAAATCTATTAATGTACAAGAGCAATGTCAATGATGTCAAAGCCTGACAAACTAGTAACCATGTTTTAACAAGTAATTCTTTATAGTTTCTTATTGACATTCCCTAAATATATATACATATATATATTTGTGAAGATACGAGGGTCATTCAATAAATAAGGTGAATTTTCGGCATAAAGACTTTTAACACAGATAGAAGCTTATTTTTTTTAATGTTTTTCCTTTACTTCTTTTTCAGTGGGATTTAACGTTTTTGCAGATTGAAAGAAAAAACTTTGAGAGTTTTGGAGATTAACAAAGATGGCCGACCGAGAAGCATACTCCAGGATTGAACAGAGGTCAGTTTTGGTTGCAGAAGCGTGGAAACCAGTGAAATTTCATAGGAGAATGTCAACTGTGTATGGTGCCACATGTTTCAGCCAAAAGAAATGTCTACAAGAGGGCTAAATTGTTTTAAAAAGTTTGGAAGTGACTAATGAAGTCAAAATGCTGTGAGAGATTGGCTGAGAAATCAGTCAAAAGATATTTACGCTGAGGTAATACGGAGGCTTGTGCAAGGATGGAAAAAGTGTGTAACACTGCTGTGAGACCGCGTTAAAAAATAAAAAAATGTAAGCTTCTATTTTTATTAGGAAAATTCACCTTATTTCAATTCACATTATTTATTGAATGAACCTCGTAAAACATGTAATACACAGCGCACCTTTTCACATGAAATATTAACCTGATAGATAAAGGCCGCTGATATGAAAATGAACATATTTTAATGATGGACAAGTAGCCATCTTGAAGTAACACGATTCATCAACATAAAGAGTGAAATAACTTACATGAAATAATTCTTGTTCCTGGTTCTTTAAAATTGACTACTACTAAATTTCTTCATATGTCTGTGGATAAGCTGCGAATGATCCTGGTGTGTCTTTCTTACTGAAAAGTTGTGCTGTCTTCAACGATCATTTTGATCCGTTCCCGACACAAAATACTTCAGTGTAAGGCATTGATGTACGACTTGCTGTAGCGTGAGACTAACATTAAGATAAAACAGACGAATTTACTTTTTAAATTTGTTATTTCTTTATTGAAGCTGAAAAATGTCAATACATATAGACGCAACAGTCTAAAACATTCTATAATTTTCAAAATCGTTATATAATTTCACCTCGAGTAAGGCAATGAATTATCCCGAATGCAATAGGTTACCGGGTGTTAGAAAATATATTTAAAAAATCTATTAAAAATGGGCAATAAGAACATTTTTATAAGAAGACATGATAAGGATTGAAGTTGCATTTAAATTTTTGAAGACCAGAGTTGAAGTGCAATAGAATAAACTGTTTTCTTACAACATACGTATACAACTATGCATTTCAACTGTAAAATATTGAGACCTTGTCGCCAATATAGTATTGCGTTTAAATTCATAAATGTTTTATACCATAGCGCAGAGATCATCAATTAGTTACCGATCAGTTATTTAGAGAAAAGGCACAAGAAAGCTACGTTTCGGAGGTGAGAAATTGAGTGATGTCAACATGCCTGTTTACGCCGATACCAGTGCAGATTTTCATTTGAATTTTAGAAAGAATCTTTTTATTTATAGCAAGAGAATAAAAACCAGTAAAGCAGCAACATTCAAACTAAAGATAAATGGTAGACTTATGAACATGTAAGATATATTCTGCGTTGCATATCATAGTGAATTGAGTGACATATCTGCAGACTTAGCAACTGATTCAATATAATCTTCCTACTTCATCTCAAAGAAAACATTTGTCTGAGAATGCGCAATAAAAAATTCTATTGGTGGTAAGCATTCGCCATACTGACTTAAGGTAGAAGGGATTCTTGTATATGATTAGTACCGTAGATTTCTTTTCAAGTGTTAAAATTATCAAGCTACTTCTTACCCCATTAAACAACAGATTGTATGTCATTGTATTAAATCAGCTGTACGTTCTACTCTATGTAGCTTGCCTTTTAGAGTATATTCTCTATTATACCAGATCCTACATTAATTATCTGAAATGCCAATGGACATTATAATGTTGATGTTAATATTAGTCTTTTATGTATGAGAAATTTTCGATATCCATTGATATTCAATATTTCTCTCGATTTAAGTTTATAAAATCTTTCTGTTTTTATGAACATAGATTTCTCATTTCAAATAGAAAGATCATATTTCCTTTATTGTTATGAAAAATCGAAAAGTATCTCGTTTAAAAAGGAGAAAGGAATTTTAGGCACCTTTCGACCGACACGTCGTTAGAAAAACAAATGGTCGGCAAAATTAAAACGGGGAATTTGTTAAGAAAAATTTGTACCAACAACCGTTCTTAAAAGCTAAGAAGAGGGGTAAGAAAACCTTATAAATACTATATATATATATATATATATATATATATATATATATATATAATAACAGTGAAACATGTTAAATTGAGTTACGTTGTCTTTTTGTGCTTCCTTTTTTATACTTTGTCTGGTTCCGAACCATATATTCAACTAATACATATATGTATATATATATATATATATATATATATGTGTGTGTGTGTGTGTGTGTGTGTGTGTGTGTGTGTGTGTGTGTGTGTTCATGCGTGCGTCTGTACATAAACTGATATTTATCTGGCAAAATTCACGTGGGAAAATCAAGATATTTAGATATAAATATTTATTCATTATGTTTCAACTGGTAAACTATTCAACATCCGACCCGTCCATAGCAAATCTACGACATGCACACCTCTTATCGAAGATCGAAGGCTCTCATGCCGATGACTGTTAGTTAGTCACTCAAACAGAACAGTACATCGCAGTTTCCGATGGACAATGTTTTGATACCATGCAACGCTTCTAACCTTATTATCAACCTGGACAAGACAGTCGTCATGTCTGAAATTGGTCCTGGTTCACCGTACATCAGTCTATCAATATTGATGTATGGCGACAAACTGAATTCATATCAGATGGTAGAATTATAAATAGACATTGACAATCAAACATCAGCTCATGTAAAGTAGCTAACCGATGTTTTGCAACTCTATATTATTGAGTCTATGGAAAATATTTGTAATATTCTTGCAATATTCTTGCTCTTATTGCAACATCTTTTCTATCTGAATTCGTTCGATGATAATCTTGAATATGAAAATATTGTCTGTCATTTAAAATGGGCAACACATTTCTTATCTGCTGGTTGCTATATTCGTGATTCAACTGCTCGTTTCCTTCTAAATTCGCAATAATGAATACGGAGCACATAGACAAAATTCAAAGACAACAGAATATTGTACGTTAAGATTCTTGCATATATTGTCTTTTTCCTCCGACACTTAGGACAATTTCATCCTTATTATTTATTTTGAAAATTATCATCATCATCATCATCATCATCATCATCGTCGTCGTCGTCACTTTTGAATGTCAATATCTTTATATATCATTGCCGTTTAAATATTCTTTTTTTTATTTTGTTTTTATTTTGTTTTTATTTTTTTTAATTTTAATCATTTCACCCCGAGCAAGGCAGAAGTGCCACTGATGTGCAGGGGGCTACATAACTATAAAAAGATTAATTAGAAAAGAGTGAGGAGTACAAACGAGTTAGAAAGGAGCAATAGAAAGCTGAGAATGCAGGTGCGATGACAGATACATAGGTGGAGAGAAAGGAAAGGTTATACGGGGGTGGGGAGAGAGCTAGAGTCCAGTGCTTAGTAGATAAGTATTGACTTTGCATTTAAATTTCTGGAGGTTTTAGCTGTCAGGAAAGCAAGAATATGGGAGCGAGTTCCACAGGCGGGAAGTGCGAGAGAAGAAGCTGCAGGAGGAGAATTATCGTCTGCATTTGGCTAACCTGAATGTGAATGGGTGGGACCCAGTTGCCAGTCTGGTTGCACGAGTAAACACCTGTTGAGGAGGCACCAGTGACTTAAGTTCGTTGGAGCAGAAGCCATGAAAGTATTTATAGAACAGACAAAGGGAGGCCATATTTCGACGGTGGGGAAGTGTCTGTAGTCGAGCCGCCAGATCAGTAACTATCACATTACAGACTCTCCTTTGGAGCCTGTCAAGAATAATGAGGAGAGCGGCAGGGGCGCCTGACCATAAATCGCAGCAGTACTCCATGCACGGACGGATGGTTGACTTGTATATATGCAGGATGGATTCAGGCGGAAAAAAACATCCTGGATCGACATAGTGACCCAACCTTCTTAGCAGTAGATTTTGCTATGGATTCAATATCTGCGTGGAAAGTGTATAATTAAATTTACTATGCAAATACGCTCTCGGAACTTCTGAAATAATTCGCCTTTAACTTTTTTTAAGAATACTTTACCTCATTAAAAAATGAAAATCAAGGAGCTTCATTATAACATTTCGAAGCTGGGATAATTAGCAGGTAATTTTTTCTCGGTGTAGTTTTAAGTTTATTTCAATGGCGGATTGTGTATAACACTTTAAGAATGCAACACCGCAAAATATCCGCTCAGAGACAATTTATCATGTGCACTGCGATCGATTCACATTGAGCATTAGATTACCAAGCACATGAGCCAACCCAACAATGCTATCTAAATAAATATTGACTACCACACCAGTGGGATTTTATAGCAAACTTAGATAATCTTGGTAAATATATCTTTACTGACTAAGACCTCATCGTTCAAAAACTCGTTACTCAAATCGGTATAATGACTTTCATTCTACAACTAACAAATATTGACATATTAGATTTTCGTAACCTGATTATTATCGACATGGAAAGAGATTTGATGTGTGGAGTTCAAATTCCAGCAGAGTTCTTTGCGTTTAATTTTGCAAAAATAAGCTAAGGAAATGTATGATTCTTTATGTGTATCCTCCAGCTATAGATTAAATAACAAATCAACGTGGATTATCAAGGTCATTAAGAGAAAAATACATTTGAATTCAAAACAGATTCAATATCGAACTTGTGACTTCGCTACGTAAAATCTACCTGTTTCGTAAAGCAGCGCAGCAATTTTTATTCGCGGGGGTTGCTTTGGTTCCATCCTCCCTCTGTTTCCTAGATCGCGTCAGTCAGTTAAGTGTCATACGTGAAACACGCTTGGGCGATCATGTCTCAAAAGAGACATGCCTAATTGGGCAATAGATTATCCCGCACTAGGTTTCCATTGCTTTCTGCGGTAGACTGGTTGCCGACCAAGGCTATAGAACCCAATCTGTCCTGTTATTTGACTCATAGCTGGAGGTGGAAGAGATGCATTATATTCTTAAGTAGTAATAAGTAGGGGATTAGTTTTATATTGTTATGAAGTAATAAACTGATCCCCCACTTTATGCCCAGTAGAAGCCTTAATCATGTTTCCAGCTATTATATTCAGTTAATCAATTAAGTGCCATACGTGATACACGCGTGGGCGGTCATGTCTCGAAAGAGACATGACTGACTGGGCAATAGATTATCCCGCAGTAGCTTGCCATTGATTTCTGCGGTAGACTGGTTGCCGACCAAGGCTATTGAACTCAATCTGTTCTGTTATTTAACCCATAACTGGAAGGAATAGACGGATTAATACCTCTCTGAAGGGTATTGCGCGTAAGTGAATGCAATGAATTCAACTGGAATTCGAACTCGGTTCCCCGATTTCTCGTTCCGAGCCGATATCTACTGCACCACAACGCACATACTTTGCATCAAATCACAAGTATTTCTCTTCATCTTCATATTTTTCTAGAGTTAAATACGTCCACAGTTTCTGCTGTACAGTCATGCCGATTGGCATTTTAAGACATTGGCATTTTTTCCAGTAAAGCAGCTGTGTCACTGAGTCAAGATTTGATAAAATACTGTTCTTTGATTATTTTCAACAATTTTTGACAACAGATATTCTTTCAATTATGCCCTCCCATATGTTCTTCACAATTAGGATCTATTTTCGACTATTGCTGCAATTTATCCCCTGAAAAGATATTCGATAAGAAATCTGGAGAGACTTGAAAATTAAAGTTTTTCCAGACATTTATTAAAAATAAATTTAATATCAGACAAGCCTATTATCAACTTTAATCTTAACAAAACCCGGCTCTTTCTTCATGATTTCATATCAACAACAATAAGGTCAAATTGCTTTTATTTTGATGATTATTATTATGAAATAATTCGTATCTTTTTTGCCTTGAGAAGATCCTTTTGATCTGCTTTGTAAAATATATAAATATTGGACCAAAAATTACGAGATAAATTTTCCTTATAATTATGTACTAAATAAGTAAATATAAAATAAGTTTATTTATAAAACTTTGAACCGACACAATCTAAATATCAAGACAATTCAACCAGTTCATAGATTAATAAGATGAAGTTCAGAGGTTGAGAAATAATTCAGGCAGAGGATTATTCAATTCGTAAAATATCCTTTCACATATAGTTTTGTGTAATTATTGGCTTTCTATATTTTTTGCTACTTGCTGTTAGCTAAAATGATTGCCATTTCCAGACTGATGAACAACTGAACATCAGAAAAAACATCTGATTTCCAGACTGATGAACAAATGAACATCAGAAAAAACATCTAATTTCCAGACTGATGAACAACTGAGCATCAGAAAAAAACATCTGATTTCCAGACTGATGAACAACTGAACATCAGAAAAAACATCTGATTTCCAGACTGATGAACAACTGAACATCAGAAAAACATCTGATTTCCAGACTGATGAACAACTGAACATCAGAAAAAATATCTGATTTCTAGACTGATGAACAACTGAACATCAGAAAAAACATCTGATTTCCAGACTGATGAACAACTGAACATCAGAAAAACATCTTCACTTTGTACTTCCTTTATATATTACATTACTTTATCACAGTTTTGATGTTTCACGGTTTTTATTTGTCAGAATACTGTCTTTTCCTCTTTTATCTGATGATTTCCTTAATCTGATCAAAATTGCTGAAAACATTTCTGAAGAAAAAAGATATCAAATTCCGCGAGTCAATGTAAAACTTTTTCTTGCCAGTGAAATGTGAAGGATTCTCAAATCAAAGAAAATTGAACAAGCCGCTCTGAAAATAACCAAAAAACGAACACTCACGTATATGAAATTTTTGACCTGCTCACCGACCACTTATCTATATAGTCAGTAAGACTAACGGATCTCGATATGGGAAGTCACAAATTTATTCGCCTGAAGATAGTAAACTTTAGTCTCGATACACATGTACGGACACAAATATTATTGACACTTAATAATATTATTAATAATAGTAACAATAAATCTAAACTATAAACAAAACATTCATGTTTTCTCACACTTTTCCCACACACACACACACATACACACACACATATATATATATTTTCTTCATATATATATATATATATATATATATATATATATATATATATATATAAAAGATCAACATTGCTTATCAGTTTAAAAGTCCTTTGGGAGATTGTATCTCTAATTAACTAAATAAATACATATGCTGGCTTGACGACAAAAAACATTCCCATAACGTCATTTGTCGAATACAAGTTCTATCGTACAACATAAAAAATACATTCTTGTCTGCCTTCACAATACAGATAAATATTTGTTGACAACATTAATATACTACAACATGAAAATAATAAACGAGATCTTCTAATTATCGATACCCTCTATGTCCAAATCAACCAATCAACACTGAACAAAATCTAAAATGAGCGGAGTAGCAATGTTTTAATATGTATTCAAATTTACTAATATTCAACACTATTTTGACATTTACCAAGTTGCAATTGTACAATTTCTGGTTATGAAACTTGAATTAGAAACGCTTGTTTACAAATCAACGTATTCACAACATTTAATATAAAAATAATAATTATAGCACATTGATTTCAGCTTACATTAAATTTATCGTCGTAATTAACCCACGTGGATGATTGAAAAAATACACAATATGCGTATTTGTTTGTTTATGATTGTGTGTGCGTCTCGCATATGCATATAAGATAGTGAACACATTTATGTGTACCAACACTTATCTACACAGAGAATTCTCTACACATTAAGAAGGAATCATAAGATTTGAGTTCGAGCAAAAGGAAGCATAGAATAACCAATGTCTGTTTGACTTATGCTTTTTTATTTTTAATCATGTTCCATACAGTAGTATTAATTGTCTGGACGTGATCGATTCAGGGGTCTCTATGCAACAGGCAAAATGATAAACCTTACTACGAAATTGACAAAAAACAAACGAGCATATAAACGAATTTAAAATCAGTGCTGATCATTTAAATTCAGCCTCACCATAGAAAGAGACATTTGGTTAATACTGCATAAATGAACACTAAATAGATTTTAAAGTAAACTAAGACTAACATTCTTTAGAATTGTCATCTCTCGCCAGACACTGCTTCTTTTCTCTGACTCCATTTCGAATTTTCACATCGTTTGTGGTACAGTGGATATCGGCTCGGAACGACAACCGGGGAGCCGAGTTCGAATTCCAGTTGAATCCATTGTATTCACTTACATTAATACCCTTGGGAAAGGTATTAATCCGTCTCTTCCTTCCAGTTATGGATTAAATAACAGGACAGATTGTGTTCTATAGCCTTGGTCGGCAACCAGTCTACCGCAGAAAGCAATGGCAACCTACTGCGGGATAATCTTCTGTCCAGTCAGTCATGTCTCTTTCGAGACATGATCGCCCAAGCGTGTATCACGTATGGCACTTAACTGACTAACTGACAAAATGGTGTGTCATTCCCGTAGTCTTTTCTGAGTTACCTTCCCTCAAATATACCAGTATCATCCCATTGACTCTCTAATTGATTTTCACCAGACCCTGTATCCTTCCTCTGATTCTCTTTCGAATTGTCAATTTTTCGACAGGCATTGTGTCCTTTCTTCGACACTCTTTCAAATGGCATCAAATGGCATCTGTTGCAGGGCTCTGTGTCCTTTCTCTAGCTCAAGTTGCTCCTTTTCACCAGGCAAAGTGATCTTTCCTTGACACTATATTGAGTTGCCATCTTTCACCCAGCCTTTTGTCTTTTTTCTTAGATTCTTCTACGTTAGCATCTAAAACTAGGCCCTTTCTCATTCTCTTTCGCATTGCAATCTTTCACTGGATTCTATGTCCTTTCTCTGACAATTATTCGAGTTGGTATCTCTCGACCGGTCCAATATCCCTTCCCTGTCTTTCGCGTTGCCATCGCTCATTTTTTCTTTTGTCTAATCTTTGATTCTTTGTCGAATTGCAATCTCATCTCCGGCCTAGTGTCACTTGCTTTCTCACAGCTGCCTGTCCTTTTTATCTCTCAATATTTGCTTCTTATGGCATCTTTTTTATTTTTTGTGTGATATTTACATCTATTTTCGTGATCTGGTCACATACGATTCTCACTACGTTTTGATTTGATGTGCAAAGCCAGCTATTTCTTTTTATTAACTGTGTCCATTTTGGACGTGAGATATCATGACTGAACACCTTTCTATGCTTTAGAAAACAAACTACTGCTGACTTTTTAAACCTCTCTTTTGAGTACCTTTCCTGCTAGCGTTTTACACACGCTCGTTAGTAGGTTATTCTCTGTTTCGCTCTTCTTGACCATTGAGTGTCAAAGCATCTAGACTGACTCTCCTCATTACGCTTAAATACTGTGTAATAATGTGTATGTTTCATGCTTGAATAATGGGTACATTTTTATATTAAAATAATGGATGGATGAAATGGTGATTTTAATGTTTACATTATGGGTGAATATTTATGTCACACCTAGTATTATTTATTATGTATTTCATATTTATATCGATTGATACTTGGTATGTGATTTTAATATTTGTTCATTCTATTCCTATTATAGTACCAGTAAATTCGGAAACTAATATCTGGAATTAAGATCCTTGTCCATAATTATTCAAATCGACATTTAAGAAATTAACCTTGTAAAAAAACATATTTATACTTCTAAAATGATTTACATGTCAATGAGTGTTTGTTACTTGTTGGAGAATCTGTGAACATTTTATAGAATTTACTTTGGTTTCTCGGCTTAACGACTTGCCATTCTGCTCATATGTTAGCTCAAGCCATTTATAGCCCTTTGCACAATTACGTTGCGATGTGCATTTTTCCGATTGCATTGAACAAAACGCCATTTTGTCGTTTTGCTTTTATACAATAGAAAAAAAAGAATAACCAATCCCGTTCATATTGGACAGGAGTAGCATTAAATAGGAAAGCTGATAAAAATATACATGAGTTTCTTTGATCCAACCCGTTGAAAATGTTGAGCACTTAGAAGTTGAGGATGTTGATAAGTAAATGGCGTTCTTATCTGATTTCGAAAAGGAAAAAATGATTTAAACAAATAAGAATAGATTAGAAAAACAAAATGGCGAAGGAAAAGGTAATTCCAGTGCAAAAATATTAATCGAGCAAATAAAAAGTGAATCAAGATAATAAAATATAAGAACAATTTTCAGGAAACATTATTAAAAAAGCTGAGAATGAAAGATTTTTTCGTAAAGTGACTGAGAGATAGCGAGTCATGTAAAGAGAGAAAAAGAGACAGAAATATAGATAGATAGATAGATAGATAGATAGATAGATAGATAGATAGATAGATAGATAGATAGATAGAGATTGAGAGAGAGAAAGAGCGAGAGAGAGATAAAAATATATAGAGAGAGAGAGCGAGAGAGAGAGCGAGAGAGAGAGGGGGGACGTAGACATAGATAAAATAAATGAATTGGTAATAAAAAACGGAAAATTACAAATTAAAGATAGAAAAAAATACAATGGAATAAAAATATTCATCAGAATTTAATGTGGAATTAAATACAAAGGAAAGAATTAGAAAGAAAGAAAGAAAGAAAGAAAGAAAGAAAGAAGGCAACGGTAAGAGCAATAAAGAAAGAAAGAAAGAAAGAAAGAAAGAAAGAAAAAAGAAAGAAAGAAGGTAAAGACAATGAAAAGGAATTGGAATTGAAAAATTAGATTTATTTTTTAAAAAATACATTATTTCTTTCTGTTTTTTTATTTTATTCAATTCTACCTCTTTATTTCATTGTGTATTTTGATTTTCTTTTCATTATTGCTTTCTTTAAGAAAGATACTGATATAAAGGAAAATAACCAGAATAAACAAACTCGACAAATCAGCTGAGAGAAGAAAGAAAGAAAGAAAGAAAGAAAGAAGAAAGAACTAATTGGACAAAAGGAAAAAAAATATCAGCATCAAACTCGAAAAATCAGCTAAGAAAGAAAGAAAGAAAAAAAGAAAGAAAGAAAGGAAAATAGGAGACAGAAAAAAAGGAAGAAATTGAAGAAAAAAGAAAGAACTAATTGGATAAAAGGAAATCAATGTCAACATCAAAATCGTAAAATCAGCTAAGAAAGAAAGGGAGGAAGACAGAAAGAAAAGACGAAAGGAAGAAGTAAAAGACTGAAAGGAAGAAAAAATAAAAGAAAGAAAAAAGAAAAGAAGTAAGAACAAATTGAATAAAAAGAAAACGAATGGCAACATCAAACACGAAAGAAAAACCCGAAGAAATACAAGAAACAAACAAACAAACAAATTGCGAAGGAAAACAAAAGCAAAAACAAAAAAGTATCCAGAAAGTTTGGAAAGAACATACAGTCGCAGAAAGCAGAAATAAAAGATTTGGAAAATAAAACGAGAGAAAAAGAGTAAGAAAAATTTTATTATTTGATTTATAAAAAAAAATCATTATGAGGTGTTCGATTCCACAAATAAAAAGGTGTAAAAAGTTGGGGCAAAATGTCAATAGAGAAATGAAAATCAGTATTCAAAAAATAAAACTGAAACAAGAGAGAATTACAAGAGATTTGCCAGAATGTCAGCCAGAGAATCTTCTTGGATTGACGAATGAACAAGAGAATACATCTGTTCAACATATTTTTCGCTTTTATTCTGATTTTTTTTTCTGCTTCTTTTATTTCGGATTAAGGCAACTCCGCGTTGAATGGATTCATTTCTTTGTCTATCTCACAGCAGCCTCGTCCCAGTTGCATAATGAATGTTGGCTTATTGATTACTGTCATTTTATTGCACGAAACCTTGTTTACCGATGTGATTCGCCCTGATTTACATTTTATTGCACAAAGCCTCAACCAGTGTTAGGAAGGAGTCAGATGAGCGAGATCTCAAAACACCCGGATCATTGTTACCCGGGTAGATTAACGACAAATACAGAGAAATATTTTCATATGAAGAAACTCTAGAAGACACTCAGTTGTTCTGTGATGAAAATAAACTTAGAAACGAACAAATATGCATACAACGAAACAACGATATTGATCAGTACTGTTTTATAAGAGATATCAGATAATTGATTCTTCTTTTATTTACCATGTCCTTTCAGTACGTGGATGATTTAGATATACTATAACCTCCTATTCACACTAACTTTTAGCGATGTCTGTCTCCCAGGATAAATTTTTGAAATCGTGTCTGCTTATTAATTCTTCTTGCCGCATCTCTTCGAGACATGGATGCTCAAACCTCTCCAAAACGTCGTATTTCTTTTGTCAGTTAGCAGTTTTACCATTTTCGCCGCCTCACTGTTTCGCAATTATTTCACATATGTCTATGAGGTAGGTGGTTTGCTATCTTACACTATCCAACATGTCTACAATATCTTTTGTAAGAGTTAGGTTATACCAGTCACCCTTCCTCATTATCCTGTTCATAATTCTGACATAAGTGTTCTTTTTGTAGCCATATTTTTAAGACTTTCTTCTTGTTTCATCCATGGAGTCTCATTCTCATTCTGTCTCCAGACTTTTTCTCACTTTTTCTACCATATAAATCATAGGATTCCAACCTTTTTGCTGCGATTACCCCAAAATACAATTTCACTACTATCCATTCGTCGTCGTCGTCTTGCGGTCATTGGCCGAGATAGAACTCACTACACCCCTCCAGGATTCCCTGTACATTTGGAACCCTGGCGCAGTTTTTGCAGCGGAATTCTTATCTTATCAAATAGCTGAATACTTTATACTTCGCCAGGGCTACCAAGGGTGTTTTTATTGTGACACCAACACTAGATGGGTTGCCACCAGGCCCCATCCTGTTATTTAACCCATAACCGGAGGGAAGTGAAGGATTAATACCTTTCCCAAGGGTACGAGCAATGAATTGAATGCAGGCTACTCAACTGGAATTCGAACTCGGCTCACCGATTTCTCTTTCCAAGCCTATATCCACTGCACCACAACGCACATCCGTCACTATCTGTTATCCATTACCCCAATGAACAAATACCCGTAATATAGCAAAATAAGTAATTATATTTTCATCCATCAAAAGCAGACAAAGTTAATGGAAATTATTCAATACAATAATACCAATCTATAATAATCAGAGGTATAGTAGCTGTAACCTACCCATGGTTCTTAACGTGAGTTTTGGGCTTGTATTGCCTGTGCCAATACCAGTTTATTTATTCTTGGCTTTGTGACTGAAATGGCTATTAGGGCGTCGTTTGAGTCTGCTATCTATCTTGGTTTTCATTCCAAGAACACAGTGTGAAACCATTTAGCTGATTGCTTCTTCCCAAGCCAAACATCCATTACCCCCAAAATATGTGCTCATTATCCCACTGGAGTAATTTACCCCGGAGCTGGGAACTATGGATATTATACCACATAACAATCCAGTTCTCTTCTCCTTGTTTTTAAATTAACTTTGAATTTCAGCACTTTGTTCAGCATTTATAATGCTTGTCTGCTTTGTAATGTCGCATTTTCTATCCTCTTTGAGAAAATATCCCATTTATCTAAACTTTTCTACTTGCTTGATATTTACATCTCCAATTTCTAAGTCGCATCTTGAGCTTTTTCACTTACTTTTGATATACATTTCCTCTTCTTGCAGTTGATTTTTAGCCCTTTCTACAGCTTTATTAACAAGCCTGTCTAGGGGATCCTGCAGTTTTATTTCCGTGTCAGCCATCAGTACAATGTAATACGTGTATTTTACGTTGTTAAGACTACGCACATCAATAATAATTTAGAAAAACTCCTAAGGTTACCAGCTTCCTTAGCCTAGCCACCTTCTAGCGGTTGAATAAATTTGGGGAGAAGACACATTTTTCAGTTATCCCCTTTTCTATTTAATACTCATTTTATTTACTATCCTTACGTATTCTCCTAGTATAAGTAATTGTTTCTTCTTAATATCGAATCTTAGTGTTGTGGGGCCTCCCTTTTCCATGATAATAGACTTGCACAGAGTAAACATATACTCTTGCTACGACAGATACCGGCAGAGATCCAAGAGATACAGAGCGATACCGAAAGATACCGAGGTTTAACGAGAATACCGCGTCAGTAATCATAGTAGCTCTGAGCTCCACTCAGCAGAATATTATTACACAGCACCCGTCAGCTTCCGACGTAAACATACTAATTCTACTACGGCTTCACTTCAAAGATTTGTATATATCATTTTTACTAACTTTATTCCTGAATTACTAACCTGTGTTCAAGTTTGTATCTTTTAGGTTAATATACTAATTTTTCTCTCTTAAATTCTGGTTGTTGTTCCTTTATTTTGTGCGGTTCTTATTTCCAACACATAGATTATTCGGATTATCCTGTTTCACAAATACTGTTGCGAATATAAGAAATAAACAATTCATAATTTTTATTTGATAATGATCTCAAATCACGACGATAATGAAGCTTAACTTTCCGACCATAGAAACATAAGTCGTGAAGTTTTCTTCTGATGTGCCTTGTCACTTCATAACAATTATGTCATGGCTCTCCACTACTTTCAATCCATTTTAAATTTTAATAACTTTTATATTTTTGCTATCTCTCCCAAACTTTGCTCCGCCATTCATTTACAAAATTTTGCTCAGTATTTTATGCGTTTTTCCTGTGACCAAATTTCCTTCAAACTGTTCTGAGAGTATCGGAATTTCCAGACTCTCTTTCCTCAATATTTACTCTTGATATTTTAACTGCCTCTTCCTAAATTTAACTATAAGTTTACTATTTCCATTTTCTGTAAAGCTTTGTTGTTGGTTTATATTCTGACAATCGTATTCATAACATTCTTCTGTAGAAAGTTAATTCTGTTCCCTTAAGTCTATACTTCATCGGTGACTGTAAAGCCTATACTTCCAACATAAACTGCCGTATAGGAGGATTGACAGTGCGGATTCAGTAGACTTCTAAAGAATTCAGCAACATCTGGTGGCAGATCGAAGATTTTGAGGATTGTTTAAACATCTATAAGTTGATCCTGTTCCCGAGGTCAACTTTGACCCGGGGAATTAGCATCTATTAGGGTCGCAGCTATCGACAAATAATGAATAATCACACATGACAAAACACCTATTAAATGTAAAAATACTTTTTATATATATAAAATTACAAACAATGCATTTTATCTGTCAATGAAAACAAACAACTGCGCTCAAAATATTTAGTTAAAATACAAAATTGTTCATTTTTTTTATACCACAAAAAAAAATCAGTATTTGTCGTTATTTCTGATGTGAGGTAGTATTAACATTATTTATGTTATTCTGACTGTTATCCTCATCTTTATTGTTTTGTTCCAGTGACTTGCCCCTAAGAGTTGTGAGTTTAATACGAGACTACAGTAGTAGGGATCTTAGACAGATGTATAAAGGGAGATAATTACATAGTTACTGGCAGTATCAAGATAAAAAGATCGGTTTAAAATTCCTAGCACCTGAAGAAGGCCAGAGCGTACAACGGCCCAACAATGTAAATAATTTAGCCAAAATCACTCAAAGAACCAACAGGATAAACATTTTATGCCATTAATCCATATATATTTTTTCCGCCTGAGTACTGCTGCCATATATGGTCAGGCGCCCTTGCCGTTCACTTCAGTGTTCTCGACAGGCTCCAAAGGAGAATCAGTAATGTGATAGGTACTGACCTGGCGGCTCGACTACAGACACTTCCCCACCGACGAAATGTGGCCTCCCTTTGTCTGTTCTATAAATTCTTTCATAGCTTCTGCTCCAACGAACTTAAGTCACTGGTGCCTCCTCAACAGGTGTTTACTCGTGCAACCAGATTGGCAACGAGGTCCCACCCATTCACATTTAGGTTAGCCAAATGCAGACGATAATTCTACTCCTGCAGCTTCTTCTCTCGCACTTCCCGCCTGTGGAACTCGCTCCCATATTCTTGCTTTCATGACGGCTATAACCTCCAGGAATTTAAATGCAATGTCAATACTCATCTATTAATCACTTGACTCTAGTTCTTTCTCCACCCCGTATATCCGTTCCTTTCTCTCCACCTATGAAACTGTCATCACACCTGCATTCTCACCTTTCTAATGCTCATTTCTAACTTGTTCGTCTTCCTCTTCACTCTCTTCTAATTAATCTTTTTACACTTATGTAGCCCCCTGCACATGTGGCATTACCGCCTTGCTCGGGGTGAACCGATTAAAAAATAATAATAATAATAATGATATATGATATTTTCTTAAAATAATCAAACTGCATTCGAAAATGTAACTTCAACAACACTACAATATAAAAAACACATATGACCACATTTATTAATCACATCTAAATATATATATATATCATATATATATATATATATATATATATATATATATATATGCGCAACAACGCAGTATCATCTAACCTGTATTCAATTGTGTAATCAGAATAACATGAATCATATTTTTTTATTATTTCAAAGTTCGAAGAATTAAATTTCGGCATTAAATGACCTGTAAAATGCTGATATGCTGTTAAACCAGGAAATCAATAGTCAATTATCATTTAGAACAATTTTCTACTTCTCTGTTACGTATGCTTTAAGGATAGTGATCATGATTTTCCAGAGCCAGAGGGAGAAACGACGTATTAATAACTTTTTTCAAGGATATTTCATCGTATGTGAATGCATAAGTTCACATTTGTCACTTTTGCCAGCTCACATTTAGAACGGTTCTCTGAGTCGTATACTGAAAAGAAATTCATCATCCGACTAAGCTCTATTCCGTGAGCAGATGATAATATTCTTACAATCCCAATAGTTTTAGAAGAAATGATGGCTTTTTGGTTAATTTGATGTTGATTAGACTTTCGTATACATTCGATCGATGCCGCTTAAACTATTTCAGAAATGACTAAAGCATGGATAAAAAAGGACAATTCTTCTCCGAATATTACACCGATGTTACAGAATAATAATAAAATATTTCCTCAAATAACAGAAATTACATCCCCTGAGGATTTTCAACGATAGCTGCAATTACGTAGCACATGTAACAACGAGAATGAAAACGACATAATGAAGATGTTAACTTTCCAGATTACTTCAAACGAAGGCTCATAAATTAAGCCCCCATTAACAATGGAAGGATTGATGACATTTATTCAAAGTGAGAAGCTTATTTTTCTTGAACATGTTGTTTTAATAGAAAGATTTTAGAAAATACGAAAGGCATTTTCACTGGATGTTTGGTCAAGGCCACGTATGATGTTACATTATCAATTGGTGTACTTGTTATCCATGAGTAGAAATGTAATGGTAATTAATAAATATGCATTAGTTTAGCAATTCGGCTAACGAATTACGGCAGGAAAATTACACAAAGTTAATAACAATATTAAAGAAAAATTTTACTACCACTATTGAGCATGGAGATAAATTGGAGGAAAGTTATGAGAAGGATTGACAGTTTAAGGGTGGGGTCAGGAAGAGGTTAAGAGAAGGATGAGAATACTGATGAGAAAGAAGTGGACAAAGAAAGTAGCATGAGAGAGAGAGGATGTAAGTTAATGAGATAGGAGATGACTACTGACTTTACATTTGAATTCTTGAAGATTGTAGCTGTTGGAAAAGCAAGTAAAAAGAAGGGTATTCAACAGGTGAGAAGTGCGAGAAAAGAAGCTACGGAGTAGCATTTATGTTTACAATTTAGTGGTTTCACAGTAAAAGGGCGAGACCTAATTGCTAATCTTCTTGTTTGAGGAAATTCATATATATAAGAGGTACCAGTGAGCTTAGTTCATCCATGAAAGTATTTGTAGAAGAGACACAGGGAACCCACACTGCACTGGTGAGAAAGTAACTGTTTCCGAGCTTCAAAATCGGGATCGATCACATTACAGATTCTCCGTTTGATTTTGTCAAGGACCCCAAGGTGGAGAGCACCCGACCAGATATAGCAGAAATATTCAATGTACGCCGGATGGTAGATTTCTATATGTGCAGGATTGTTTCAGACAGGAAAAACTTCCTGGCTTTGCACAGAGAACCGATCTTTTAGCAGCAGAATTTAAATAGAAAAATATTAATAGAAAATATTAATATGAATTGGTAGAAGTTAATGTTCAATGAGAAACATTATTAAGAAGTTAAGGTAATCAAGAGTTCGCAGTAGTAACTTGTGTGGATGTAGGCAGGAACTTATGTATGTATGTATGAGCGTTATAGTAGAGTAGGGATGTCTTTGTATTAATTGATCAGTCTTAAATGCTTCTGTGTGGCTATCAAATAATAAGAATAGACAGACGGATGAACCGTGAGAATTCGAAGGTGCGGGAGAAAGATATAGATGATAATAATAACGATCGCTTGACTTTTGTCAAGGTTACTTGTTAGTTACGCTTGTCTTCTTTCTCTCTGAAGACAGGCAAAACTTGCCCATCGTTTATTTTTTTTTTGTGGGACTCGAAAAGATCATTTGGGAATTCACTCCCGGATGTAATTCTAGTCTTTTCATTGGACGACAAGCAAATTTTCCGTCGGCTCACAAAAAGGGTCTGTAAAAAAAATTTGTTTTTGATAATTGAAGATTATTTGAATTTTGTTTTTGGATGTCTTTTAGTTTTCTATAGGCCGAAAAACATTTCGCATCTGGGTGTAAAATTCACGAGTTTTGTTTTGGATTTGCTTTTGCATGTGCGCTAAGCAAGGTTTTGTAAATTCGAGTAAATTTATTTATTTATAAAAAAAATCAATGAGTCAGCGTTTGAATTTTTAAGTCTAGAACTTGTTTTGTTCACTACAGGGTAACATATGGACAACTAGAATTAATTCTACATGTTTGCACATAAAGTACAACATTCCGATATTCAAGTGGGGCTATTATCCTCATCCATGACGAGAAAATTAGTTAAAATATATCAACATGTCATTTTGCAATCAAAACCCATTCAAACACATATCGAAGCGATTGTCCTTGATATTTCGATGCCATTAAGAATGTGCCGCTGCTAAAATATTTCCAGATGTACATTATCTGAAATCGGTCGTGTAGCAAAAAATTGCACAGGGAAAAATGAAATCATTCATAATCAATTTAATAAATTCAGGTAAATAAATATATTGCCTTAGTCACTTGAATTTGTCGGTAAAATATTGATATCGCAGAGATTGCCTTAAGCGGAAATCCACAAATACATGTTTGTATGTATTCACTCAAAACAGGTATATTAATTATAATGGGAAACACGTAAATACTTATAAGTCCAATGTCACTTCCTTAGTAACGAAATGAAAAATTGTTGTGGCAAATATTGTTTTAAAGAAGGTAATTTGAATGAGAAACGTCATTATAAATCTAGACATATGGAAATAAATTGAAACAATTAAGAAAGACAAAATGCGGAAAAATTTAAATGGAAAAACAGAAAAGGAAGATTATGCAGAGCCATACTTTGAACAGGCTTGAAATTATTGATTTTAAAATCAAGATTAAAAGTACAGACTTTTATTTAGAATCGGATATATCATCATCTTTTATACGCTAAGTCCAGGGCAATCATGTTCTTTTAGAACTTTCAGTTTATTTTGCGATGAATCATTTTGTAACCCCTACTCACCCCGCTTTCTCAGTGTTCTGTAATCCATTCATATTAATTCATCACCCTACTTCTCATTCCTTTAATGTGTCTTGTCATTGCTAAATTCTCTAAGTACAATTTCTTGATTATATGTCGCAGAAATTTCGTCAGTGTATCTCTGCTTGTGAGTTGATGTTTCCACAGAAAGTTTCACGGACACAATCCATGGTTAAAAGTCCGGCAAAATTGATCGGTTTCCTGTTTTTTTTTATAATCGTGTCGCCCCAAGCAACGTATTTTACTGCCACTGTTGTGCATGGGGGGTACATAGGAGGAATGTTATGAGGAGTGACAGGTTGCAGAGGGTGTCAGGACGAGATTAAGAGAAGGAAGAGAATACTGATGAGAGTTGGGTGGACGAAGAAAAAGCATGAGAGAGAATGTAAGTGACCTAGTCGCTAATCTTGTGGCTCGAGGAAATTCACATATAGTAGTTACCAGTGAGCTAAGTTCATCTGAGCAGATGCCGTGGAAGTATTTTTAGAAGAGACAAAGGGAAGCCACACTGCGTCGGTGAGAAAGCGATTGTATCCTAGCTACCAAGTCGGGATCGATCACATGACAGATTCTCCGTTGGATTTGGTCGAGGACACCCTGGTGGATAGCAGGAGCACCCGACCAGATATGGTAGCAATATTCAATGCACGGGCGGATGGTTTTTTAACCGGAGAAAGTAATTTACTTTTACTGCCATGCATTAGAGTCAAACGAAACCAAAATTCGAGAACTAATGACGAATCCGAGCTGCCAAATCTGATTTTTGCAGCCTTGACATAGTTCGTAATTTTTATGCAACCTGTAGAGGATTTCCTATCCTGAAGAACGTTTCCTGCAAACAAAACGCTACAAGCTTTTTGCCAATCTATTGCTACGTTCACCAAAATAATTCAACGATCTTCAGTCTATAGTATCAAAAACACTCTCCTTTAAACCTAAGACCCACCCACTAAATTCACATGTTTGGTCCTCTCTCATTATATATGCATTGCTTGTAGCAGAAGCCCTACAAAGAAAGCTACTTTCCAAGAACTGCTTCTCTTGCTTGGATGATTCTTAGAAAAATACAATCTTCAAGTCGGTTCATTTTTTTATCTGTCTGCTATTTTCTGGCAATTCTCATTCACATGGTTCATTCAATAATTCTATATCTTGAGTGGCTCTTGGTCTGTTATTTCATCCAAATTTATTTTCATATGTTTTTAAGCGAAGCTGGTACAGCCATATATGCAGTCTGTAAAAGAGATATTCAATTACGCGAAGCGCTTTGTGTTTTTGCTAACATTTTCTATTTGGATGAAGCTATATTATCTTCAAACTTCAAACTAAATCATTGACTTTTTCCCATTATCACACTTTTTCCAGTTTAACGCTTGATAAAGATTCTTCTTGTCTGATGAAGATAGTTATTTCGAAATAGAGTTTTATCAAAAGCTAAAGAAAAAATTTTTCAACAATTTAATAGAAAAATTGAAAAAAATTTAAATGAGAATGAATACTTTACCTAAGTAAGAAAACTCAATTTATTCTCTATTACGACTTTCAAGTCACTGAATCCGTGATTAATTTTCTTCACTCACAGTAAATTCTGTTGACATAGCAACCCTCAATTTTGATTCAAATTTTAGTTAGTTGTGACATGATACATACGGTAAACATTATTTATTTTGTCTTTGCTTGCTGATAAATATGTGAGTTGTTTTTTGTCGTATTTTCAGTCACATTTCCTTTTCAGATACCAAAACATTGTGTGTTTTATTTTAAAATTTCTTGGATTCTTATGTTTGCTGTTAACAAGAAAGTTAGAATATAGTCGAGTTAGCTTTCTCCGTTGGAATTAATTATCATTTTGCTTTAACTTGATTCTTACATATGGCGGAGATCTTACATTTATAGATGTACGACTTTAATCGTGTAGCATCTTTAATAGAATACTTAGAGTGTCAAGTAACGCGGATTCTGCCGTGAAAGGATAATGATTTTATTCTTATTTTATGAGTGTATGATATCATTTCAGCGGTATAGATAACAACGCCTCACATCATTGTGCGAACGCATTACATCGAGGCAATTTCAATGTAGAAGTCGACGCATTTATTAAACTATTTAAATTCTTTGTTTTTTAATGCTATTTTTACCAAGAGTAGACAGATGTAAGAAGGGGTATTTTAGTGTTTTGCTTTTCCTTTATCAATGATGTCTGTTATGGTGGCCACAAGGACGATGTGTGTACGATTGACAAATTGTCGGGTTTTTATATTTTTAGTCTTGCGCATGGTATTTTTTTTATTATTTTGTTGACTGCGCAGTATAGTTGGGTCAGTTGGGCACCATCTGTAAGATAAAGCGCATCATGACGAATATTGGAAATGGCCTGCTGTAATGCCTGATATTCTTGCCTGAAACTCTAATACGAACATTTCAATCATTTCAATCAAGCCTGTGTGCTCCTCTCGGACAAGCAATATGGTTTCCGCTTCACCAGGTCTACTGCTGATATGCTAACGACCATCACCGAGTACATATACCAGGCACTCGACAGGAATGGCGAAGCCCGAACCGTTGCATTGGATATATCTAAGGCGTTCGACAGAGTCAGGCATGCTGGCCTTCTATGTAAACTGCGGAGCTATGGTATAACTGGACATTTGTTTAAACTAATCCAGTCATTCCTCCCTAACCGCACAATGAAGGTGATATTAAACGGACATGCCTCTCAGAACTACCATACAAACGCAGGTGTCCCCCAAGGCTCCATCTTAGGTCCTACACTCTTCCTGATATACATTAATGATCTCCCTGATTCCATAAGAGCCCAAATAGGTTTGTACGCCGATGACACCACAGTTTACTCTCGCCTCCTACAAAAATCTGGTGTAGGCGTCAAAGCTAACCTCGCAGCCGAGATTGAAAAAGACCTCCAATCCATATTGGACTGGGGTAAGAAATGGCTAGTAAATTTTAATGCTTCTAAAACGAAGCTACTCTCAATTAACCATCATCGACAATCTCACCTACCTCCCATTAGCATGGACCAGGCTTGCCTCCCAGAGAATAAAACACTACGCCTCCTTGGTCTCACACTTTCAGCGGACCTCAAATGGAATGACTATATGGAATTCATTGCTAAATCCGCTGCTATGAAAGACGGTTCTCTGTGTAGGGCCCGGAAGTTTTTTCCGTCTAAATCTATCCTGCACATTTATAAATCTACCATCCGCCCGTGCATTGAATACTGCTGCCATATCTGGTCGGGTGCCCCTGCTGTTCTCCTCGGGGCTTCTCGATAAGGTTCACAGGAGGGTCTGTAATGTGATAGATACCGACTTGGCAGACCGGCTGCAGTCTCTCTCCCACCGGCGCGACGTGGCTTCCCTGTGTCTCTTCTATAAATACTTCCACGGTTTCTGCTCCGATGAACTTAGATCACTATTGCTCCCTAAATACGAATTTGAACGAGATACTAGATTAGCAACTAGATCCCACACTTTTACAGTGAAACCGATAAAATGCAGCCGTAACTTCTACTCAAACAGTTTCTTTCCTCGCACTACCCGACTGTGGAATTCTCTTCCAAATGATTGCTTCCCCGACGGCTACGATCTCCAGGAGTTTAAATGTAAGGTCAATAGACACCTCCTAACACACTAACCTGCTCCCATTCTATCAAACACTCTTCCCATCTGCCCAACCCTCATCTGTCACCATCCTCCTGACATTCCCTATGTCTAACCACTCCTTCTCTTTACCTTCCCCTATGTAGCCCCATGCGCAATAGTGGCAGTGGAATGCCTTGCTGGGGTGAGATGATTAAAAAAAATGTCAATATGAAGACAGTGTCGAGGATTCGAAAAGATTTGAATTATATTTCCTCTCAACATCATGGTGATTGGATCGATCATTATTGATGGCGATGCTATGAATCCACTCAACTTTCCACAGTCTCAGATTCAATATGGTGGTTCCTCAAATCCTTTGAGGAGGTAGTGAGGGGATGCCTTGGGTCAAAAAAGTAGATACTAGAAGACCCTGTGTTTGGTAACAGCACTTTGCCCCTTGCCACACGTGCATGAAGAGCAAGTGAAAGCTGTCAAGCAATTTCTGCAACCACATGAAATTTACATATAGCCTTCTCACTTGCTAGACTGCAACCTCTTTTTTAGGGGCGCTATTTAACGAAGAAGGTCGGAGCGTACAACGGCCGAAACGTCGAATAATGTAAATATTGTAATCATCTCAACTAAGGAAATATAGACCAATATTCATAAATCATCGCTGGAACGCGCAAATAGTGCAACTACTCTGTGTCATGAACGTATTGTAAAGGAACAGGATAAATATAACCACATGAGTGAAGACACGTATTCTTTGTAACCAAAGAAATTGCAGTCGGACTCGTATCACTCGAACTTTTATCCAGATTTTCAATTACGTCACATCCTTGGTAGTGGCGTTTCCTTTAGATGCTCAAATGTGAAATCATTTGGCTCATTGTAATATTCAGAAATGGGAGCAATTTCTGCATTTATGCAATGAACTAGCATTATAGCACGGCGTTGCTCGGATGCAATGAAAGTTTTAAAACTAATCCATGGTCCTGGAGCTCAGACTCTTTGGGCGTTGGCAAGAAAGACTCAAAAGCAATAGTTGTTTCCAGTTAAAGCGAAACCGTAAACTGAAAGAAAAATGAATGGATGTAAGTCAAATTTTGATTTCCTGATATCGATATCAAATAAGTTTTTTTCGTCGTAAACTGAGTAAATGGTATCATGTCTAAGACTAACAACTACAGTTATACTTACTTAGAGCCAAATGTGTTTGTCCATGAGTGTATCAAATTTGATTAAAATTGGACCAATCCTTCTATACCCGATTTGTTCGATTATCGATTATCGATATTTATCGGGGGTACGTCGACGCAAAACCTAGTTAGGAAGACTCGCAGACGCTTATGGTACAACTGTGTATATTTTCAAGAAAATCGGTTCAGCCGTTTCAGTATCTATAGGTAACGGACACACACTCACACACACATACACACACAGAGACAAAGTTCCTTTTATAAATAAGTTTAGATTAGATGACCGTCTGTGAACAGTATATCAAACAATGTTAGAACGTTCTTCAGCGTGTATTTGCCTACTACACACATGCCCTGGCAATGGAATAATGATGTAGGATATTTTAACTGACAATTGTCGAAAGTATTTCTTGTTTGTAGAGTTAGCATTTAACAGTGCAATGCATCTCCAGAATATTCTATTGTTTTTCCAAAAGACAATGTAAATTCATATGATTTATGAGTTCCTTTACAAAAACTATGAAGAATTCAACATTTTCCTTCCCCGGCATTTCATATATACATGGATATGATGAAACGATATTTGACTTGTTCAGATAAATTTACAAAAATGAAAAGAAACATTCTACTGTTAAGGCCCAAAGAGGATATACAGGGTATTAATATGATGTGTGTTGGCTATCAACTCGGAAAGACAAATCGAGGCGAGTTTGAATTCTAGTTGAATTCTTTGCATTCACTTATGCACAAATAGCCTTGGGAAAGGTATTAATCCATCTCTTCCCTCCAGTTATGGATTAAACAATAGGACAGATTGGGTTCTATAGCCTTTGCTGGCAACCAGTCTACTGCTGAAAGCAATGGCAACCTACTGCAGGATAATCTTCTGCCAAATTATTCATGTCTTTTTCGAGACATGATCGCCCAAAGCCTGTATCACGTATGACACTTAACTGAATAAGTATCCCTAAGTGAGTAGTATGGATTTTGCCTAGAATATCTAATGTTTTATTTTGGCTTATTTATTTACTATTAAATTTCGTAAAAGAAGGGAGGTGTCGTTTCTGATGAGATTACGTTGGAAAAGTTCCAAAATGTTTTCTTATCATAATTAGAAGCATTGTAATCATCTTATTCAATGTAGTTGTATTCTTTATAAGCAAATCAGCCTTTAAACTCAAACTATATTAGCATCAACAAATGTTCTCTCGGAGGATTCTATAATCAGGCATCCTTCAGCGAGTGTTTGCAAATGACGTCTTTTGACGAAAGACAAAATTTAGAATCCATTAACATGTTTGTAACTTTTTATTGTTTCCTTTTGAAGTTTTAGTCAATTAAAGAAAGGGTCGAAAAATGCGTAGGAAGTTGGCTTTCATCCTTTGTTCGATTCACGTTAATTGGATGTTGAAAGATTAAAGTCAAAATGTGCAAAAACGTTTCTTTGTATTCGATCAGAAATAATGGAACTAAAACATCTGTTTTTAGAAAGAGTCCTCAACGTACAAGAGAGCTTTTACAGATACGTTTGACTTGGTGTCTCTGATATTAACTTTTGCAGTGTTACCGACGTAATAATAGTAATAGAATTTTTTTACTTATATAATTATATACATAACAAGATGTATAAAAATTTTCGATCTTAATTAAAGGTGATTGTTTCAGCTTGATATTACGATAATATATAGTATTTTGTTTGTTCCTCTTTTAATAGCACATTATTAGTAATGCGTTATTATTATAAACTCGAATAAATACCGAGCTAGTTTATTTGAGCATGTGAAAAAAGACTGAAGAATGAGATATATTAGAGACACTGGTCGGATTTAATGAGAAAAAGGAAGTATAGATATTAATAAATTTATACATTAAAGAAAGAAAATAAGAAAGAAAGAAGTCGATTGAAAGAAAGAAAAAAGAAAGAAAGTGAAAAAAAAGAAATAAATAAAGCGATAATATCAGTTTGAATGTAATAAAATATCCTACTAATTGTAAATATTTTCATTTGTACGCTCTTACTCCTCACAATAATGTCTTACATTCGTACTTTTAATAGCTATTGCCGCATTTTGTTTTTAGGCTACAATAAAGATAACATAAAATATATTATTATCGTGCAAATGGAAAAGTGTTCATTAGATCAAAAACTATGTTTCATCAGAAAATTCGAAGAGCAAAACTGTGAATTTTATATGGGAACTGCTCGTAATCTGTAATATAAAGCGTGTGACATTATATAATTACTGCTCACGCAGACAAGTAAACCTTTCTTTAGAATAAGAATGTTTTGACGTTAATGTAACAGCATGATTGGCACCTCACTAATAAGCGAATATGTCATGAGAAGCCGGAGATATCAGGCTACTATTAAATTGCTTGTTTATATCTTGTTTCCTATTTTGGTTTTATGAACATTTTTTCTTGTTACTAATTTAAAAGACATAAATCTTTTTTTACAATAGAGAAGAAAAACCATCCGTTGAGATAGTATTGATAAATTACTAATGTAGAAAATCTATGTCATGCAATTAAAAAATGCGAATAATTTTAACATTCATGAAAGTAACATTTGTCTAATATTGATAACATTTTCGAAATTTTTCTCAATAGCATATCAACAGAACGTCGTTGGAGAACTTCATATATCATTGCAAATTGCATAAAAAAGAATAAATATATGAAAGAAGGATTATGGAATCCCAAGGATTTAAAATGCATTACCTGTTAACAAAAAATGTAATTTCATGAATTCAGTAATCACAAGATAAGATGTGGGTAGTGAGGGATGTGACCTTGGCAATCAGAGTTTAAATTTAGGCCTGCTCAGCTCCAGTAATGTTTATACTAATACCTTTGAGATAGGCTTTAACCTTTGACTCCAAATTCAAGCTAAGTGTTAAATAAGAATATATACTGCACCCTTTAGCCTTCGGTAGCAACAGAGCCCGTCAAAAGTTCAAATTTCGTCCAGGACTGTTATGGTCTTTTTTAATTATCCTGAATGCTGAGCAATCTACACAGATGAAGACGAAACTTGAACAAGAAGAAATGTGGATGAACAGCTGGATGATGAGAATACCGTAGACTGAACCTGTAAAATACAAAGACGTTTTAGAGAAAAAGCAAATAAATGCACATCTTTACATACAACAAGAAAGAAAGAATTTACAAGACATAATGCAGAAAGAATTCTTTGAAAATTAACATTGACAAGACATTTTCAAGTAAAGATGGACAGACGAAATCACTGACATATGAATTTAAGTAATTGTTTTGCAGAATAAAGAATAGGCCGGATAGCAAAATAATAAAATTGCTTAGAACTACAAAGGAGAGAAAGTTGTGACTAACCATGAACGTCCAAGATTTCATGATTATAAAAAGGACAATTAAAAAAGAACAGGTTTTAATAATCATCTCACCCCAAACAAGGCAGTACTACCACTGGTGTGCTGTTAGTAACATAAGAGATAAATAATTAGAAAAAAAAACAAAAGTTACAAAGGCTGTCAGGGAATGGATAAAAGAAGGATGAGGACACTAATGTGAAAGTCGAGAAAGAACATGATACAAGGTTTGTCACGAAAAGGATGTGAGTCAATGATATAAAAGATGGCAATTGATATTGCATTTAAATTCTTGGAGATTATAGCTGTCAGGGAAGCAAGTATACGGAAGAGAATTCCACAGGCGGGAAGTGCGAGTAAAGCTGTGAGTAGAAGTTGTGGTTATATTTGATCGGATTCGCTGTAAAAAGGTGGGAACTAATCCAGGAAGTGAACTTGTTATGATGTATTCTAAATAGGAAGAAGGCTTATCAAATAACTGCGATTACTGAATAATTGTTATAAAAAAAGCATAAAGCAATTTTAAGCGATGGTATTGAAGTGTGGAATTTTAAATAAGTCGCTAGTGGTTTCTTCTTAAGCTGTAATCTGTTTTAGTATTCAGTAGACGTGTCTAATTTTCAGAGAAAGTTAGAGAACAACCGAGACGAGTCCCTGCTTAGACTGGGTCACTGATTATCAATTAAGTAGCAATTCCCTTCAAGTCGATTATCTTTCTATATCAGAAAAGAGGCTTTGTTCGAGTAGGAATCTGAGAAAGAATTTTATCTATCTATCTATCTATCTATCTATCTATCTATCTATCTATCTATTTCAGTCTGTTTATATCTATCTATCTATCTATCTATCTATCTATCTATCTCAGTCTGTTTATATCTATCTATCTATCTATCTATCTATCTATCTATCTATCTATCTATCTATCTATCTCAGTCTGTTCATATCTATCTATCTATCTATCTATCTATCTATCTATCTATCTATCTATCTGAGCCTGTTCATAATTGAACTGGCTGAGGAACAACACAAAAATAATGAACAACAAAACAGATATTTGTGATAGAAAAATAGGTTACATTGGACGTAAATAAACAAACTAGAACGCAGGGTAGTAATCCAGGAATACGATTAGTAATTAATATATATATACATAAAGAATCACAAGAAAGCCAAAAACCTACCGCGGTTTCACACAACGGCTCGTCAGGGCCTGACGAGCCGTTGTGTGAAACCGCGGTAGGTTTTTGGCTTTCTTGTGATTCTTTATGTGTCTTCGTTCTACTTCTGCTTTTCATTTGCACTTTTGCATTTGTTTGTATTTGTATCGAGCACTTTTTCTTCTTTTTTTGTGGTTGGTTCCGTTTGGGTTTTTTTTCTTTACTGCGGAGTATTGTATGTCTTGTCTTTATTCTGCGGATTTCTTTTTTCCCCCACTCTTATCCAACGCCTTAGTGCGACGGATATTAACGGAATTAGATTCTGTCGGTTATTCGTTTTTCTTAAAGTTTTTCTTAAAGTTTACCTTTGTAGAATTTTAGGATTTAGATACTTACAGAGTCAGTTTAGGTATTATATTGAATATATATACATATATATATATATATATATATATATATATATATATATATATATATATATATATATACATGTCTTGAAGTGAAATCGCATTAAAATAATATATCCGTGTAATATTATTCTGGCTGAGTAGATCTCAGAGCTACTATGCCAACTGACGCGATATGGTCTGTGTTACTTCGGTATTGTTCGATAACTTACCGATCAGTGTCTCTAACGGATCTATACAGTTCTTATTATGGTAAGAGTATATGTATACCCAAGTCGAGTCCATTATCATAGAAAAAGGGGAGATCCCACAACAATAATCAACTTGCCTGTGCTGATTAAAAGATACTATACCTATAGGAGAATTTGTTCTTTTCAGCGTTTGTTGAAATATATACACATATACGGAGGCGTAGACAATGATATCTGCAATTGCCAAAAAATTGTGTGATAACGGGACAATAACAAACAATGGGTGAGTAGTATGATTAGTAAGAAAAAAATATCAATTAAAGAAATTCAAATTCCTACAGACACTCAAACATGCATGACCAGTTTTCCAGTTTACCACAAAAGAGTGATATCTGTTATTTTTTTTCTATAAAGAATCAGTAGATGTAATGAGAACTGAAATGGCGAAGTGCGAATTCATGGCGATAATTTCTGACAACTTAATTTTTTTTACAAAATTCTTTTAGTCTGAGATTAAGCATTACTGTGATGTAGCCAGTACGTACATAAAGAAAATATTTATTGTCATTTGTGCGTCTATTGAAGCATTAGAATAGAATAATCTCTTTCGTGATTATCTTGAACTATCTGTGAACGATTCCTTGAAATGGTGACTAATACAGGTTGCTTAAAATAGAGAATAAACAAATATAGTTCAGCGTTTCAAGTATTTCTCCAATTTGCATTTTAGTTCAAGTGCCAGATTCTATATTTTAGGTCCTGTACATGACAATAAACTGCATCCGGCAGCAAGGCCTCTAATTGGGAGGTTGTGAGGAGCATGGAACCACCTCTTAATTGCTGTTGTCCCAGGTCCACTCAGACCCGTAGTGGTAGCTCCTGTTAGGGTCTCAGGTATGGGCAAATAATTAACCCCCAAACTGGTGTCAAAACACTGAAGAAGTATAAAAACACTTTTATAGAAATATATACATAAAAGTAGACTTTTATAGAAAAATAAACATTTTTGAAGGAAAAATTTTACCAACAATACACCTTGAAGTAAAATTTATTACCATAACACATTTTTGAAAGAAAAATTTATTCTCAACAAAACATTTTCCAGTACAAAGCTGGAATACATTTTCAGTTTTTTAAAATAAAAGAGAATTAAAAAAATTCGTTAAAATCTGACTAAATCAACCTTCTCACTATAACCGAATATTAACAAAAGTAACTTAAAATCCCACCTTTTTGGAATTAAATAACTCGCAGAGGTGGACATTCCGTTAAACAAAACTCAAACTGTATATTCTTTTAAGTAAACGTCTTACTCAATGCAAAGATGGCGCATTTCATTATTTATATCGATATTCACATCTGAAGAACCGGTAAAAGTCAAAGTGAGGCTAATTAACTGGAGACCATTGCCGAGTATTGCGAATGGACTTATGTTTGCTCTTGCAAACTATTATTAACTTTGGCAAAGTAAAAATCCCCTGAAATGTCTCCTACTAGCAATGAAACAAATTTATAATACGAAAAATCATTAAAATCATTTCACTCTTTTCAGCCGTTATAAATCAGGGCTATCTCAGAAAACAATAAGCTTTGGTGAACGAAATTAGTCATTAATGGAAATAAACCCAAGAAACGACAAATAACCAACCGTAGAAGCTCCCCACATGTGCACTAAATTTCAGACTGTATTCAGGTAAAAAAAAAACAAATTAACACGCGTCAGATTGAAGCAAGCATATTCGTCTATCGCTTGGAATATATAAAGATTTGTGAGCAGCCCCGTTTAGCATTATATTTTCGCATTAAAAACGTTTCTTTAAGGGAATTTTTAACCTAATCCGTATACACAATGAGTATTATGTCGGGGAAACTTAGTTTAACCCGTTAAGTAGTTCAACATTGAGAGTTTTCTTCACTCCGAAGACTGACACACGTATATCTCTTCACACACCATTTCTCATTTGGATATTTAAAACATCAACACCAAAAGTAGCAGCTGCTACCAGACCAATGCTAGACAAAAATCTTGGAAAATTAATTCTTCATATCGTCTCTCTATCTTCCTAGAAGGCATTTTTTAATTGATTTTGATATCTGTTAGGCGTCAATCAATAAACGTTATTCACCGTTTTTTTTCGTGTACTCATGCTCCGTCTTTTGAGGTGTAACCTTTTTTTATTCATTTAATTCCTTTTTTCCGTTCACCACATTATCCTCTTTCGAACCCATACCGTTATTCCTGGGCTCTCACGTTTACATTACTGTTGGACCAATGAGATTTCACTCATCTGATCGACTCAGACGATTAAAAACTTAATTGGACCATAAAATTTATTGCTTTACTCGCCCGCGGTCGATTAAAAATTTCGCACTGAAACGTGTCCGTTCAGATATAGAAAAACCAAATCCAACATTTACAAACCAAAAGTATGCCATTTAAGGTTCACGATTTACATAGAATGACCTAAAATGACATCATCGAACTCTTTGGTCTGGCTTTTATTGTCCAGGTCAGTGTAAACATTCGTTTAATTAACGCTTCCAGAGTGGAACGAAAATGTCTCCGTTGCCCAGATTGCTTACGAAAAATAAAAACGAACATTTGAAAGAAAGAAAAAATACGCATACTTCTTTCAACCACGCACCGAAAAAAAATTATACAAGTAATTTTTTTATAGAAAAGCGTTTAGAAAATCAGATTTGTTATTTTTTATCTTCTATGAGATGGAGGTTGTAGTCAAACAGAAGAAAGAAACTACGAATTTAAGTACCTTCACTCATATTGCCAAATAAAAATAAAAATAAAAAAGCAGCATATCATGATGTTGAAAGGTATCAAAATTAATAAAAACAATGTTAATTCTCTTATTAAGAGAAAAGATCAAGTCCTTTCTAACACGTTCGAAATGTTAATTAAAAATTTATTTTTTGGTTTACGCTATGTTTACGTAAGGCGAAGGTAAGAAAATTGAATCGGTCGAGAAAAAATAATTTTTGGGCGAGTAAATTATCCCTCGCTCTCGACCGCCGGTTGAGGGATTTCTATTCAAATCTCAAAATCTGCTGTTGGTGTGTTATATTTTAAATCGAATATGTAAATCAACTTTATAACATTGCAGCCAATGAATAAATACTGACGCCGTATAAAACCCAATAGCCACTGAAAGTAGGAAGCTAATGGATGATATTGATGTATTGCCGTATGAGGAACAAGTACAAGTTTTAAAAAATCATAAGCAAGACAGAAGTACCACTGGTCTGCATGGAATTACACTGAAGGAGTTGAAAAGTACAGGGGACGTTGAAGAAAAAATTCAGAGATGAATGAGAAACAAGTAAAAAAAAAGGCGATTGATGTTACATTTTTTATAATCATATCACTTCAAGTAAGGCATTTTACTGCCACTGGTGTGCAGGGGGTTACATAAGAGGAATGTTATGAGAAAGATGTAACAGGTTATAGGGGTGTCAGAATGTGGATAAGAGAAAGATGAATATGGCCATAAATTGAGGGATCAATTAATATGTTGATTGTAATGTAGAATTGATCCCCCATTTTATACCCACATTATAATAGTATAGATTTTTTTATAATCATATCGCCCCAAGCAAGGCATTTTACTGTCACAGTTTTGCAGGGGGTTACATAAGAGGAAAGTTATGAGAAAGATTGACAAGTTATAGGGGTGTCAGAAAGTGGATAAGAGAAATATGAATGTGGCCATAAATTGAGGGATCAATTAATATATTGATTATAATGTAGAATTTATCCCCCACTTTATACCCACATTATAATAGTATAGATTTTTTTATAATCATATCGCCCCAAGCAAGGCATTTTACTGCCACTGTTTTGCAGGGGGTTACATAAGAGGAATGTTATGAGAAAGAGTGATAAGTTATAGGGGTATTCAGAAGTGGATAAGAGAAAGATGAATGTGGCCATAAACTGAGGGATCAATTAACATATTTATTGTAATGTAAGATTGATCCCCCACTTTATACCGACATTATAATAGTATAGATTTTTTTATAATTATATCGCCCCAAGCAAGGCATTTTACTGCCACTGTTTTGCATAAGAGGAAAGTTATGAGAAAGAGTTATGGAGGTGTTAGGAAGTGGGTAAGGGAAGGATGAGAATACTCATAAGAGTGGAGTGGACGGAGAACGGAGCATGAGAGAGAGAGAGAGAGAGAGAGAGAGGTTGCAGGTTAGTGAGATGACTATTGACTTTACATTTAAATTCTTGGCGATTTTAGCTGTCGAGAAAGCAAGTCAATGGAAGGGAATTTCACAGGCGAGAAGTGTCAGAAAAGAAGCTGTGGAATAGAATTTGCGTTTAAAATTTATTGGTTTCACAGTAAAAGGCTGGGACCTAGTTTGTAATCTTTTTCCTCGAGGAAATTTATATATAGTGGGCACCAGTGAGCTAAGCACTGAAAGTATTTGTAGAAGAGACACAGGTGAACCACATTGCGCCTGTGAGAAAAGTGACTGTACCTGAGCTGCCAAGTCGGGATCTATCACATTACAGATTCTTCGTTTGATTTTGTCAAGGACACGTAGGTGGATAATAGATTGCATTTAACCTTTTGGGGAATGTCGCTATCAAAGAAGCACGCAAATAAAAGCGTGTTACACAAAGGGGATGTGCGAGAAAAGTAATTATTACAAAAGAAGTGGCGGTTACGTTTAACTTCGGCGGTAAATGAGGAGGACCTTGATACGAATCTAATGGCACGATTAAATACATGTAATCTCGTCAGAGCAGTTTTCATTAAAATAATTCCTGAAAAGACGGGGAAAGTCACATCAGTGAGAAAGGGATTAAAGTAGGCTGCTAAATAAGGTTAAATTATATTGCAGATCCTTTTTGTGATTTTGTTGAGAACCTAATGATGAATAGCAGGAGCACCCGACTAGATATGGTAACATTAGACAATCCACTGAAGAAACTGTAGATTTATAAATGTGAAAAAAGGAATTTAACGAGAAAAAACCTTCTGTCCACACACATTAACCAAACTTCCTAGCAGTAGATCAAGCTATGAATTTAATGTAGTCATTCTATTTGAGGTCATTCGAGAGAGGTGAGGTCAAAGATGCGCAGCCTGTTGCTTTCCATGAGACTTCCGTCATCAATTCTAATGTTTAGTAGTGATGTTTTTCTATGGATGTTAAAGGAGAGCAGCTTCGTTTTGGTGGCATTAAAATTAAATAGTCATTTTCTACCGCATTCAATCAGAGAGAGGTGGCCTATTTTAAGTGAAGTATCCCGGTTTACTTTGTCAACCTTGGCAGACATCTTACAGAGACAGGCGTAAATAGTGGTGCCATCTATATAGATGCCAAATTGGAAATTACATCACTTCCGACGTTGGCATCTATTGTGAAGATATGTAGCATAGATAAGGCTTACGGCAGAATTAAAAAAAGGTTAAATTATAATGATTAACAAAGCCTCCACTCTGGCCTCCATTTCGTAAAGTACTGAATCGTAAGAAAAAAAATCCGGAATGAATGTCCCTCATTGCAAATAAAGTACGAATGTAATTATAAGAATTACTAGCAGTATAACCAGGCGTTACTAGGGTGTAATGAAAGCTTTCAAACTAATCCATGGTCCTAGAGTTCAGACTCAGCTTAAAGAATATTTGTTGAAGTTTGTGAATTTGTATAAAGGACATACAGGCAGATAAACAGACACACACACAAATATCTTGCCTTTTATATATATATATATATATATATATATATTGTAAAAACTGCAACCTTAAAAATTCTGAATATCGTTTCTTATGTCTTTTTCTATGAGTGTATCAAATTTGATTAAAATCGGACCACTCCTTCTATAACCTGATTTTTTCGATTATCGATTTTCGATATTTATCGGATGTACCTCGACACAAAACCTATCTAAGAACACTCGCAGACGTTTATAGTACAACTGTGTACATTTTCAAGAAAATTGGTTCAGCCGTTTCGGAGTCTATAGGTAACGGACACACACACACACACACACACACACAAAAAGATTTCCATTTATAAGTTTAGATAATCCCGTGTATATACAAAGGCGCGTAGTAATTGCCATGATCTTACCAGGAGGATATATCTATCTATATTCATAAGATGGTTGGTTGGTTGGTTGTTTTGATTTTATGGCAAATCAACCTCGGCAGATCATTTATTGCCAACTAAATTTACTTATTTATTGCAGGCAATACCTTTTTTTTCAACAATTTATTGTTGTTTATATAAGGTTTGTGCCTAGTATCTCATTTTTCTTTTCGAGGATCAAGATTCATTGCGATTTATTTTTAAGGGGAGGGTCCCTAAGTCCTACCCTTAAAAAATTTCAATTGCTTGGAATTCCGAAAAGTACTCTTTAAGGCAGATGTTCGTTGCGGTGCAGTGGATATCGGCTCGGAACGAGACAATTAGCGAGCCGAGTTCAAATTCCTTGTTGAATTCCTTGTATTCACTTACGCGCAGATAACCTTCCTTCCAATTATGGGTTAAATAACAGGACAGATTGGGTTCTACAGCCTTGGATGGCAACCAGTTTACCACAGAAAGTAATTGCAACCTACTCCGGGATAATCCTCTACCCAGTCAGTCATGTCTCTTTTCGGACATGATCGCCCAAGCGTGTATCACGTATGGCACTTAACTGAATGACTCTTTATATAGTACACGGGGTAGACTGCTCTTATTCCATGTGCCATGTCTTTGGATTTTTCAGTTTTAATTAAGTTGCCTTTATAGCTCAACTCTACAGGTTTGTGTTGCCCCTGATGCGGCCATGTATCACCTGAAAAAGACCAAAGCGTATAACAACCGAAATGTCGTAAATATGGCAATAAAGATAAAGACAACATCCCGTAAAACTTAAATAGTATAAACCGAGGCACTTGCATTATATTAGAAATAGAAATGCGGTTTGTCATCTTTATCAATGTGCTTGTTGTTATGAAAAATTGTTAATTAAAATGATAGTCAAGCAAATAATAATACAAAAGGAGTAACTGAAAAACTCATCGCGAGCGAACAATACAAACGTCAACATATTTGATTTTATTTCACAAACTGAATGATTTGTCACTCTTGATTTGTTATCATTTTCTAATTTGGAACAATTAGAAATAAATAATTAAAACTGGTTACATTACGAAAGTAGATGTTTATAACAATATCAATGCTAATTATCATTGTAAGGACTTCCGGTCCCACTAGGCAATGCTGAAAGCAAAGAAATCGAGCGACAGTTTTGAATATAATAACAAAGTTTACCACGTCTTACCCAAAGTTTACCAGTTTTACCCTAAATCCAGTGGAACAAGATGTAAATAAAATAATAATCCAAGCGAAATTACTTGAAAACCCGGAGAGGGCAAACAATACATACGCCAAAACATTTGTTTCATTTCACATACTGAGTGACTTATAACATTTGAACTCGGTGTTGCTCGGGTGTAATGAAAGCTTTAAAACTAATCCCTGGTCCTGGAGCTCAGACTCTTTGGACGTTGACACGAAAGACTAAAAAGCATTAGTTGTTTCCAGTTAAAGCGAAACCGTAGACTGAAAGAAAAGATTAATGAATGTAGGTAAAATTTTGATTTCCTGGTATCGATATCTAATAGATTTTTTCGTCGTAAACTGAATTTTGAAGACTAAATAAGTCCTCTGAGTAAATGGTATCATGGATGAGATTAAGAACTGCAATTATACCTACTTAGAGCCACACCCAAAGCAAAAACTCAAATAAAAGGGCTGAAAAAGTACAGACATACAAGCAGATAAACAGACACACACACAAACATCTTGCTTTTTATATATATATTATCGATTTTCTGTACTATTGTAAGAACTGCAATCTTGAAACTTTTGAATATCGTTTCTTATATCTATGCGTGTATCAAATTTGATTAAAATCGGACCACTCCTTCTGTAACCCGATTTTTTCGATTATCGATTTTCGATATTTATCGGGGGTACATCGACACAAAACATAACTAAGAACACTCGCAGACGCTTATAGTACAACTGTGTAAATTTTCAAGAAAATCAGATCAGCCGTTTCGGAATCTATAGGTAACGGACGCACACGCACACAGACACACACACATGCACACACACAGACAAATTTCCATTTATAAATAAGTTTAAATTAAGAAGTTCTGTTCTCACTAGTCTATGGGAACAAAAGAACCTGAGTGACTATTTTAAACAAAATAGTTTAGTTTACAATGTCTCCTGTCGTTTTTATGTTGATTCAGTGTTTTCATCGGCTATTCTCCTATAATTTCTTCTTTCACCCTAAACCCCAGTGAAGCAAAATGGTGTGAAATCATTTTATTATTTGTCTATATTTCTGAGATGAGTTACTATTTACAGTATTTACATTATTTGGCCTATTGTCCTCATCTTTGTTGCCATTTGTACGACGTTTCTGTCGTTGTACGCTCCGCCTTTCTTCATAAAAATAAATTGCAATATGAACTCAGGTAAAAATGGGTAGTGGATATTGTGTTTAATAGTCAAAAAATTTCATTTGTTCTTGTCATTATGGACACATGACCTAGTGGATATAGACGTTGGTTAGTTTCTGTGCCTTGATCCAAAGACTTGTGAGTTGAATACCACGCCACATCAGTAGCGAACAATTAACTTGCAGGGTTAGAGGGAGATAACTCAGGACTTTCAATCGAGGCTTTAAGCAAAGAAATGAGGATGATACATCCCGGTGGTTTTTGTTGCCTTTTTTACATTTTGGACGTTGTACGCTCTGGCCTCCTTCAGGGGCTAGTAACGTCTAACTGAACCCTTAATTTTCAATCGGGACATGTCTATGCAAGGGATGAGGATGATATACCCCAGTGATTGTAATAAAAGTTTCGGTTAGAAATTCCTGGCACCTGAAGAAGGCCGGAGCGTACAGCGGCCGAAACGTCGTAATAATGGCAACAAAATGAGGACCATAGTCCGATTAATGTAAATACTATATTTTTTATATGGCATAACAGTTATTAAATTTGATGTCTCGTAATTTATAATGTTTTTACATATAAAATATACATGTGATTATATGCTCACATTAGACAAATGATAAAACCCAACGGCAACATTCCCAAACAAGAGTGGCGTATATAACGAAGATACAATGTTTCTTATCACACACACACACACACACACACACACACACACACACATACGAACAAACACGCACAGACACGTACATATACGCATACATATATACATCTATGGATATACTTGTCTCAGAAGATTATCAGCGCTAATAACTACTCCATTGAAAGTTGTTATTTACGTTGCTTAGGCTAGTGAAAATTTACAGTAGACAGAGTCGGTAATAAGAATCTAGCTCTACACACGAGAAAATTGATCGGCGAGACAAACTTAATGACATCGCGCGAGAATAAAGGCGAGACGAAATAACAGAGATATCGATGAAAGTAAATACCAGATTAATGTAATCTCAGTAAATATCTCAGTAAAACGTTTTTCGGCCGCCAAAAGCACTTCAGAAGGACGACTAACGACTGAACATCTTTTTAAAGAACATCCATAAAGCTTTGTTATCTTAAGCATATATATATATATATATATATATATATATATATATATATATATATATATATATTGGTTATATTAAATAATACCACATGAAAAAATCTATGTTAATGTGTGACTATATGAGACAGTGTAGCTATTTGCATTCGAAACACATCTCTTATTATCATTATAATGATGTTTTAGAAATCTACTTGATATCAGCTCGGAACGAGAAATCGGGGAGCCGACTTCGAGTTCCAACCGAATTCATTGCATTCACTTACGCGCAAATACCCTTGGGAATGGTATTAATCCGTCTATTCCTTCCAGTTATGGGTTAAAGAATAGGACACATTGGGTTCTTTAGCCTTGGTCGGCAACCAGTCTACTACAGAAAGCAACGACAACCTACTGCGGGATAATTTTCTGCCCAGTCAGTTATGTCTCTTTCGAGACATGATCGCCCAAACGTGTATCACGTATGGCACTTAACTGACTGTTATTTTAGTAATCTACTGCTATAAACAATCGATATAGAGATGAGTCTGATTCACATTTTCATGGTCGTCTTTCTTATATATTCTGCGAGTCCCTCTTCGATCCTTCTGTTTGCTTTATTCTCGAGATAGTCAGCCTTATAGACACCAGTTATCTTTGTCTTGTCATCTTAGACTAAAAGGTAATTTCTCTTAATTTGCTGACTTACTCTCTGTCTGACTCTCTTGCTCAGTACTTTGAAATTGACTTCACTTATTGATAAACATTGGTCGAAAGTAAACTTTCTGTATTGAGTTTTGAGTCAAGATTTTTTGCTCCTTTGTTCCAACTAAACTAAACCACAGCTGAATCATATTGCTACATCATCTATGAAAAAGTTTATATTGACTAAAGGTTACCATAAGGTATCGCAAATGCCTTCTGAATTCATGAGATATTCCATATTTCAGAATATTAACCAGGTTATGAAACCATTATGTTGTAATTAAAATTATAATTAAACACCTTGCAGAATATTTAAAAGTACAAGGTATTTTGAACTAAAATTTTAAAAGCATATTATATTAATTATAGCAAGGTGATAAAAACATCAATAATGTGAAATGTATTCATCAAATTTTAATATTATTTCATCTGTTCATATTTTTAACGTTTGTATTTTTATATATGAACCCGAATGAAAATCATTGCCTTGCAATTATCTTTCACGCAGTGTTGTATTTTCTCGCACTTACCCCCTGTGGAATTTCCTTCCATTTACTTGCTTCCTCGATAGATACACTCTCCAAGAATTTAAATGTAAATTCAATAGTCATCACCTGTCTCAATAACCTGCACTCTCTCCCTCTCTCATGCTCTCTTCTACGTCCACTCTACTCTCATCAGTATTCTCATCTTTCTCTTAGCCACTTCCTGACAACCCCTATAACCTGTCACTCTTTCTTATAACTTTCCTCCTATGTAACCCCCTGCAAAACAGTGGCAGTAAAATGCCTTGCTTAGGGTGATATGATTATAAAAAAATCCCAAAATTTTTCAATCAGGGGAAGGTCGAGTGAACTGAGTACTTCATGAAATTTACGTTTTTATTAAACTCATCTTTCTCGTGTATTCATTACATTCTTCAAACTATGTATTGCAGGGTTTTAGCTCATAAGATTCATTTTTCTAAAATCGGCTGGTATCTTCTTGAAATATGTCTCCGGGTGTGCCTTCAAAACGTACGTATATCTGTGCTGTCATCATAACACAACCTGTCCGTATACCTTCTACTAAAATACCAATAATCCCACCAAAGATATCACTATTCGCATTAAAGATATGCTTAAACCACTCAGTACTATTTCATGCTCAAAATCGACGCGTTTATATGATACATCGAGGGTGGTACGGCGTTCGCTTTTGAAAGAACAATTGAAAAATTAGTTTTCATATATTTTGATGTTTTAATGAATGTTTCACGATCATTTTATTCTGAATAGTCTGGAAAGAGTAGAAATCATCTGTTTACATATGTCAAACCTGCTACGATGTCAGCGAAGATCTTAAGGACATTCTTCACGGTCCAGATGTTACAGCAAAAGGTTTATAATCTAAAGCGTCCAGCGAAGAGTTTCTACACAGCAAAAGATGTTTTTTTAATGTACAGCCTTGTATTATATTTCGTAAACTCAAAACACGACAAAACGTTCTTGATTAAATAGTTTAAATCTTCAAATTTGAAACGTATTATTAAACTTGGTAAATTCTAATTTTCAGATATTTCACACGAATTGACTCAGGTCTGCAATGAATGAACCGACTTTCATCTGACCTGTGTAGAGAGTTATTGCCAACGTTCAGTAAATAAGCATGTAGATTCCAATAAATATTTATTTGACAGAAGGAAAGAACATGAAGTGGCTAATCTTAAGAATTAGTGTAAATAATTATGTTTGTATTCCTCCGTTACTTTATCGGAAATTATGTTTTTCATAATGTTGTCTACAAGAGAAAATGTGTCTGATTCCAATCTGCTTTCATTCTTAAGTTTTGGATTCATGTTGGGTTTTTTTTTGTTTGTAAATTTTGTTGGCAAATCGAAATGAATAATAAGAGCCGAAAGAGAAAAAAAATAAAAATCAATGACACTCCGACATGTCTTGAGTCGAGTTAAGACCATTTCGAAAAGCAATATGAAGGAAAAAATTATCGCATGCAAATATTGGTTCACACGATAAATTCAATCAAAGGAGATGCACCTGTTTTGCCGTCCGTATTGTATAAATTAATGCGAAATGGTGAAAGCGTTAATTTTTCTCTTCTTTCTTTTCAGCACTCACTTTCTCTCTTTTTATGTGCATCAGTCACCTGATATTTTCATTATTATTTAGGTTAATGTAAACAATTTTGTGGATCATTCAGAGTATTTTTTAAAAATTTCAACCAAGAGGCATTCAAAATTATACGTTGAGTCCTTTGTTTATCTTTATATCTGTTATATAAGATTATGTTTTACATTGAATATGGTTACTTGCAAAAAATAAGTGAGGTAGTTAAGTGCCATACGGAATACACGTTTAAGCGTTCATGCCTCGAAAAAGACATGATTGGCTGAGCAGACGATTTTTTCCGCAGTAGATTTGCCAGTATTTTTACTGTAGATATGTTACCAATATATATATATATATATATAATTATAATATGTTCTGCAATTTAACTCAAAGCTGAAAAGAGAAGCGATGAATTAATATCTTTTCTAAGAGGATTTGCGCGTAAGTGAAGGCAACAACTTCAACTGGAATTCGAACTCAGCTCTCCGACATCTTGTTATACATGGCACCACAATGCAAAGAATAAGAGTGGTATTGAAATGTAAATGGCTGGAAATAAGAAAATATAATTCACACGTATATAATATTGTGCTCGTTTTACAGTATATCCGTTTTGTAAGGTGCCTTGATAACTGCTGTTGTATGCACATGCTAACGCACATTAATGTTTGTTTAGCGCCAAATTCAAACCGGTAATCTTCACTGAGAGTCAATAAGCATTAATACATTATTTGTTTTAAACCTTAACCATTACATCTATATGCAGTAAAAATGAGAAACATATTGCTATGAATATTAGATTTTTCATTTAAAGAGTAAATCTTTAGAGACACCATATATATATATATATATATATATATATATATATATATATATATATACATATATTCTAAGCATAAACTGTTAAATATAAGAGACAATGAATATCTATTATGTTTAATCATGAGCCGTTCTAAATATCGTATTCTGTAGAAAAGCAAAACAGAAGCCAAGAACCAACTACTGCGGCAAAAAATATGAAAAAGAATTCCAAGGATAAAGCTCTTGAACAGATGAAACAAAAATGGCAAGAAAAACCTCTGCATGGCCAATATTCAGAACGTGCTAATAAACCCAATATTGATAAAATTAATACTCATCCATGGTTACGTGCACCTTGATTAAAGTCTGAAACCAAACTCTTTTCACTGAGTCATTTCAGGCAAATATCATATATAATAATTTGGATTCAGAATGCATGTACTATGATAAATAGACCATCTCATCTCTGAATGTTCTGTATTTGCGCCAAATGAATATCAAAATCGTACGATAGAGTTGGGGAATATTTATGCTGGGCAATGTGCAAACACTATGGAACCAAACACTGGTATGAACATCAATAAGCACCGGTTAAAGAAATAGATGTCATTATTCTCTGGGATTACACAGTCTACACAAACAGAAAAACTGAATCAAATAGGCTGGATATTATTGTTAGAAACCAAAAAGAAAAAACTTGCCTATTAATTAATATGGCTGGTCTATCAGATTGTAACATAGCAACCAAGGAATTGGAAAAACTGTCAAAATATAAAGACCTGGAAATTGAAATAGAAAAAATGTGGAAATTGAAAACAAGTATCGTGCCAGTGATAGTAGGTGCACTTGGAATGATAATAAAATATGGTACAAAAAAAGAACATTGAAATAACTTCTAGAAACCACAGATTAAGAGATATACAAAAAATTGTTTTGTTAAGTAGAGCCCACAAACTAAGGAGTACTTTGTCTATGTAACGCTAAGGATTTTAGAGAGATATGAAAAAACATAAAAGATTTGGTAGGTAGTGCGATCATAGCAGAAACCAAAATATGATGAAAAATGGAATAATAGTAATAATGTTTTGTTTTGTTGAGCGGCTGTTACGTCCATTTTTTTAACCAGCGTATTTCTCTTTGTATTCTAATCGCGTCTCTGTCAACTGTCGCTTGGCAACCCATTTAGGAGAAGGAAAACTCCGAATAACACATCGCAAATCAAGGTGTTAATCGTGCCTAGGGGTAAAATAGCTACTGCGTTATTAGGTCACAAACGATCACTACAGGCCTCGGCACCATGTTTGTAAAACACCGTTACCCAACGTGCTGGGCAACTTTGGGTGGACTTTTGGACCCGTGCCTCACTCGTGCAAAAAATATGAGAATTACAAATAGAAAGAAAAAGTCCAGTATGGATCTTCCACTGGATAAACAGGGAGCCCATCCTTCAGGAGGGAACCTGCCCGAGATCAAAAAATCTGCCATAGTAACAAACTCCTACATAGAGAATGAATCTTCAGGTCCACCACAACCAGGATAATCCTAATGATGGCTCTGAAAATTATCCAGCTAGATCTATAACCGTATATTTAAAGAAAGAAAATATAAAATGATCTTGTGAGGAGTACAAATTCGCTTTGACTGCATTTCATGAAGCTTTACTCAAACCGAAAAAAAAGACATCACTCGCCAAACAAATTACATTTGACGAGAAAAATTTTGGACAAATACAAAGAAAGTACATTGACGAAAATAAATTAGCCAAAGTATGAATATATATCATGCGAAATAACAGATTGATAGAGGCTGAAATTAATGAGAATTACAACCAGAATAGACAAATCAACAACATATGAAAGGGAACCGGAATCAGAAATAAAAAGTATCAACATCACTCAAGCCACAGGTCATAATGTACAAATGATACACACAAATCATTGTGAAGATAATTGTGTAAATTTAGAAGTGCTGGAAAGGTGTGAACTGAGTCAGTTAGAAGACGGCAATAAAACGAGTTCAAAAAACATTGACCAGCATTATTTAAGGAAAACCAAGAACAGTATACAAGAAACCAAGGAAGAAATCAAGAATGATATACAAATCAGATACAAAATATTGCAATGGAAGAACGAGAACTACTCCCAAAATTACAACCGACAAAGTGTAACCTCGAAACTATTAAGCTCTACAATTTGGCACTCAAATTAATTTTGGATGACGTAGACACTCATATAAATCTCAATAAAGCAATATATGCATCAGCAATAGCAGCAACAAAAAATTGAACATCAAATTAAAAAAAGACAAACTCGCAGACATTAATATCCACCTTGGAAAAGAAAAATAGAAAAAGAAATCGAACGAATTAGAAGTGAAGCATCAGTACTCGATGAACTGACAAGAGGAATAAATGTAAGAACTAGAAAATGCAAAAGAGTCGAAAGAAAATACAATATTATAAATGCAAATGAAGTCCTATCAACTAAGGAAAAAATAATGCCTACAATACAACTGAAGGCTCGAAGAATAAAACGCTATGAAAAAAGATCAAGATTCTACAGACAAAACAAGATTTTTCAAAACTATGCAAAAGAATTTAACAGGGAAATAGATAAAAAAGAATTAAAGTGACAGCCACCCACAGACATGGGCTGTAATCACAGACGATGATTATAAATGTTCACTGGAAAAAAAGCACACAATAGGAAATTTGTAGGAATAGATAAAACTCCTAAATTTTGGCTATTTTATTTAAATACAGCACATAAAAATCTAGCAAAAGAAATTCAAAAAATTGTTAACGATCCGACTAAAATTCCTGCATAGATGACCAAAGGAATTACATTTCTTCTACCCAAGAAAAATGACAGAAATAACCCGAAAAACTACAGACCAATTACATGCCTTCCGAGAACATACAAACTATTAACATCTAATTTCATAAAACAGACATATTTCTTCTTGGAAAGAAATGAAATACTACCGCTTGAACAAAAAGATTGCGAACATAGCTGTTACGAATGTAAAGACCAAATACTTATAAATAGGACGATCTTGGAAAACTGCCTCAATGCAAAGAAAATCTGAGTACTGATTGGATAGATTATCGTAAGGCATTCGATAGTGTACCACATTCCTGGATCTTAAAGACTTTAAATATGTACAACGTATCACCCGTCATCATCAATTTAATCAAACAATGTATTTTGACATGGAAAACAAACCTCTACCTTAATCATATAAATGGAAACTATAAGTCTGGTGAAATAAACATCAAAGATGTATATTTTGGTGACTGTTTTATTCCCTTACAATTATGCATATCATTAATAGCATTAACCAGTCAACTGAACAGGACAAAATGTGGTTATAAAATAGCTAAAAAAAAAAAGCCATATATTTTACATGGACGAATTAAAGTTGTATACTTAGAATGATAATGAGCGTGAAGCTTTTTGCCAACACTAAAATGCTTCAGTAAAGACATTGGAATGAAATTCAATTTGAATAAATGTGCAAAAGTTACAGTTTTATGAGGATTGCTACAACAACCATCCTCAATTAGCTTAAACTCTGTTGTAACAATAAAAGAATTAGAGCCAGATGAATCTTATAAATACCTAGGTGCAAATAATAATGGAAAAATTCACCATAATAATGATATACATAGTGCGTAAAGTGAACTATAGAAGGCTTCGACTGATATTAAAAACTGAATTGAATTCTCAGAACAGAATTATGGCCATTAATCGCAAGTCAAGAAAGTTTCATCTTTTAAGCAGAAGATGCATCATCCAAAGACTGATGCAGACCGCCTATACATAACCCGTAAAGAAGGTAGAAGAGGTCTAATTCAGCTAAACTTGTCATACAAGACAACAATTATTGACTTACTAACATACATAGAAACAACAAAGGACTGGATAATACAATTAGACAAACAATATGAAAACAGAAAGAAAAATATTAAATAATGAAATAAGGCAGTAAATACAAACAACATATACATTTAGTAAATTCTGTAGAAAAGCAAAACAGAAGCCAGGAACCAACTATTGCGGTAAAACATATATGGAAAAGAAAGCCAAGGATAAAGCTCTTAAACGGATGAAACAGCGCTGGCAAGACAAACCTCTGCATGGCCAATATTCAAAACGTGCTAACACATCCAATTTTGATAAAGTTAATACTCATCGATGGTTACGTGCATCTAGGTTAAAGTCTGAGACTAAAGACTTTATTCTTGCAGCGGAAGACCAAAGTTTTTTTCACTGGGAACTTTCAAGCAAATATTATACATAATAATGTGGATCCAAATTGCAGGTTCTTTTATAAATACTAAGAAACAATAGACCATCTAATCTCAGGATGTTCTGTACTTGCCCCAAATGAATATAAAAATCGTCACGATAGAGTGGTCAATATTTATATTGGACAAAATGCAAACACTATGGAAAATATGTAAACAAACACGGATATGAACATCAGCCAGCACCGCTTACAGAAATAGAAGCTGTCACCATTCTATGAGATTAGGAGCATCTACACAGACAGAAAAACTGAATCAAAGAGGCCGGACATTATTGTTAAAAACCAGAAAGAAAAATCTTAGCTATTAATTGATATGGTTTGTGTTTCGGATTGTAACATAGCAACCAAGGAATTCGAAAAACTATCAAAATAAAAAGACCTGGAAATTGAAATAGAAAAAATGTGGAAATTAAAAACAAGTGTCGTGCCAGTGATAGTAGGTGCACTTGGAATGATAAATAATTGAACAAAACAACACATTGAAAGAATCCCTGGAAACCGCAGCTTAAGAGTTATACAAAAAATTGTCTTATTAAGTACAACCCACAAACTAAGGAGAGCTTTATATATGTAACGCTAGGGATGTTAGAGGAGATGGAAAAAAACAAGAAATGGAGACATAACAACACACCGCGACCTGCCATACGTATTTCTGCAGATTTGGTTGTTAATGTAACCATAGCAGAAATCGAAATATGAGAAAAAAATTACAACATAATAATAATACTATTACTACTAATAATAATAAAGTTAAGAAAATTAGTAGAATAAGAAAACACTTGATATTTTAATTAGAAAATAAAATTGACTACAAATCTGAAATTATTATTGTCATCAGTGTGTTGCAAACCAATGAATCCCTCACAATTCTCTTTCTATTCTGGCGTGGAGACATGTGGTAAGGAAACAGTTATAAGCATGCAATTAAAAATCGACAAACCGAATTCTAACTTTAGCTGAAACTGTTTATATTAGATTAACAATTATAGCCGTTGTCAAGTTATGAATCTATTCTTTCATCCGATGAATAAACAGTCTAGTCTGTTACAATAATTGATATAGAAGAGTGAATAGACAGCAAGGAACGGCCCCTCATATAGAAACTGACACTATTTCGTGATAACTATGGTGTCATTTTAGCTTTAATTAAAAGCCAAAAGAACTACATGACTACTTCTAGCAAGCAAAACACTCTGGTGTATTTACAACAGAAATTCTATTGATTGGAATCAAATTTATACGAGAGACGATTATCGTGTTTTTAGTCGCCTTTTACTGCAATATAATTCACTCTATTAAAAAATTATGAAAATGAAATACGATTTTCTTAAACTTTATTTGAGGAATATTAGCTGATTTCAAGAATAATTAATCCAATTTAGAATTATTATTATTTAATTTATGTTTAAAATAACAGAGAAATGTACATTTCAAAAAGAACACTAGCTGTTTTTTAGCCAACATCTTCATATTTTGTTTTTTTTATGTAATTGGCGGAATGATGACAGGTAATGAAATAATGATTGTTGTTCTAAGGATACAATATTTATTAATACATGATTTAAGAAAATGACCAGAAAGTGCCTTTTATGTAATTTTGATGTACTCGATATTTTCAAAAATATACTCCGTAATCAAATTTTCAGAATGTTGCTTTAAATTTACTAGTCGTCGATCTTATTTACTAATAATGTCGGGTATTGTTGACCGGGGAGCCGAGTTCGAATTCCAGTTGAATCCATTGTACTCACTTACGCACAAATACCCTTGGGAAAGGTATTAATCCGTCTCTTCCCTCCAGTTATGGGTTAAATAGCAGAGCAGATTGGGTTCTATAGCCTTGGTCGGCAACCAGTCTACCGCAGAAAGCAATGATAACCTACTGCGGGATAATCTTCTGCCCAGTCAGTCATGTCTCGAAAAAGATATGATCGCCCAAGCGTGTTTCACGTATGGCATTTAACTGACTGATTGTTGACCAGACATTTAAAGACTGGCAAGATAAATAATATTTTATATACATAAATCATTAAATATCATTCTAAAAATGTTGGTTTAAAATTGTTAGTATTAAGCTTTTCAATTTTATATTTAGTTAGTAAATTTTGTTTTCAATTAATAGCAATATCACCTAACAAGATTGAACTATTGTAGTTTTTCAATTATTATGATAAATTATTATGATTAAAGACTAAAAATGAAAACAATTCTTGTAAAAATCAATTATTAATCGAAAAATTCCCTTAATAGATATTATTCATAAAAGACATTAACAGCTTGTTCTAATTAAATAATGCCAGTTTTATTTTAAGATTCGAAGCATATTTTCGGTAAATTATTATCAGTTAAAAAAAAGATTATATACATTCTCCAAAGGGTCTTGCTTTTCACTAATGAAACAAATATGAGGAAAATGTAAGGAAAATTTCATTTATCTAAATTTCATGAAATTAAATGAATGGGGGAGTAAAAAAACAATTACATATTTAACCAAAATTTCTAACCTGCTAGAAAGTATTAAAAATTAATAAAATAAGAAAATACTTAACTATTTCTTTTAAAAAAAATAACATAAACACTTTAATGATAAGTTTTTTATATCTACAGTCGCGCATAATAAGCATAGATAGATAGATTATGAAAAGGCTGATATATATATATATATATATATATATAACTGTACATTTATCTTTAAACATGTTTCGACAAACCCACCGCGTATATACGCGGAGGGTAAAAAATGTAAACAAAAAAGAAACGAACTAAGCACTTGAACATTAGTCAAAGTACTAGTAAAAAGAAAAAAAACCCGAGACGAGGAACCTAACACGTAAAACGCTCAATACAATAGCAGAGCAAATAGATAAGTAAGCAGCTAATCTAGAGCCAACGGACCTGCCTAGGTTTCACCTAATGGATCGTCAAGGCAAGTTGGCCAACTTAATAGCAATATCAGCTAACTTGCCCTGGCGATCCATTAGGTGAAACCTAGGTAGATCTGTTGGCTCTAGGTTATCTACTTATATATATATATATATATATATATATATATATATATAATGAACAGACATATAGATAGGTATATATATATATATATATATATATATATATATATATATATAGATATAGATTTTCTGTCACCACTTCACCGTATTTGACACTTTAGCAATGATTTGCATATAAAGTTGGTAGGCTGAAACAGGCTGCAAGTCACCAAAATGGCTGCCATTTGTTTACTATTGCATAGATTAGCTTAGAAGTTTAGATCTGCACATGTGTTAATGTTGCCATATAACGTGCCAAGTTTCACTAATTTTTCTTAAAGTTAAAACAAAAAATTATTTTTCCATGTAATTCTGGCACATAGTGTAGTACACTCCTAGCTGTCGTTACAGAGTAGGGTAAGACATCCTGTATTTTCACAAACGCTTTAACTGGGTATCCATTCATACATCCACCGTTGTCAAATGAAGTTCCAAATTCAAATTACTCTAATTTCTTACCCTTTATATATATATTAAATTTTAGTTTAGAAAATGTACAAATTGCAATCTACTACAAAGTGCGCGTTTTGTTTTGACATTGAAAGGAAAATATTCAATTTGTACATGTTCTAAACTATACTTTATAATAAATATTCATAGCAGTATTTCTATATTGACCACTGTTTTAAATTGAAGTTTTGAACGTTGTTAATATTTTCTTCGTTCCTTATTCACTTGGATATATATATATATATATATATATATATATATATATATATATTTACTTATCTTCTGTAGTGGTATTAGATTTTTGATTGATCTGGATTATTAGTCCAGACTTTGAAGGAGCAATTTACTTGTTTTAATAAAGGGTTTTTCTCAAAGTTTTTGAAAGATAATATTTTAATCAGAGCGTGTGTCTAATCGCTCTTTTACAATTTTTTTATACCATTGTTTGTTTAAAATTGTTTCTGTTAATTCTCTTAATCGTATTAGTTTAGTTCTACAGACTATCACGAAATGATTTATTTTCCAGCATTTCCTACATTTTTCCCTTTCGCCGGACAGTCATTAAAATCAGGTTTCATGTTGCATAGAATGCCACTGTTGATTTTTTACCACTTTTTTTCTTTTTGTATCTCGTGGATTTCTGTGTCTTTAGTTTGTCTGCATTTTTCGTTTATTCCTTCCCTTATTGTAGTTGATTAACTGATCCTGGACATATCTGAAGTTTTCTCGAGTTTCAAATCATTAATTAGTTGGAATCTTTTGGATAGGTACTTATTCTGTGCGTTGTGGTACAGTAGATATCTACTCGGAACGACAAATCTGGGGTGCCGAGTTCAAATTCGAGTTGAATTCCTTGCATTCACATACGCACAAATCCGCTTGGGAAAGGTATTAATCCGTCTCTTCCCTCCAGTTTTGGGTAAAATAATAGGACAGATTGTGTTCTATACCGTTGGTCGACAACCAGTCTACCGCACAAAGCAATGACAACCTACTGCGGGATAATCATCTGCCCGGTCAGTCATGTCTGTTTCGAGACATGATCGACCAAGCGTATATCACGTATGGCACTTAACTGACTGACTTATTCTGTAGTTCTGTCAGAAAATGGCCACTGAATAAGTCATTTTTCTTTAATATTCTCATGTAACTGCCAATTTGTGCAATCGGCGAATAAAAGGCTTTGGTACTTTTATAAATGGCATCCTCTCTAAGGCGTAAAGTGGGCATGGGAATTTTCTTAATCTAGGTTATACACATTTGCGTCTTCTCATCTTGTGACAGAAAATGCTCGGAACATATTTTCGGCTTCGCTTCCCATTTAATATCTTATTTTTACTGAACTGAGTCATTTTAGCTTCTTCCCAAAATTTTAATGCTTCTTGGATGCGTCGAAATCTCTGCTTCTTTTTTTTTTTTCTAATTTCCTGGATTTGCGAAATCAAATAATTCTTGTGTTCTTAATTTAAACACCTATTCCTTTCCCCGAAGATATTTTTGAATAAGTGTCCTGTTCTTCTATAATGAAATAAGTTTCTTCTTTTAAAAAATATTGATCTCTGATACCATTTTCTAAGAGCTTAGGGTGAACAGATACATTGTATTAAACTGTCGATCTTAAAAGCTGAATCAACACAAACAACAAGAGAAATGTTAACCTTAAGAATTATTTTAATCAGAATTGTCGCTCGATCTGCTTTGCTACCAACATTGGTTAGTAGAATCAAAGAGCTTACAATCATCATGGATCAAATATCCTTATATTCATGCAATTCATGCCTCAAATAGTTTACATGATTTTATTTCTTACATCAAATATATTTCTATACTTCCTTCATTGTATTAGTTACGATTAAAAATATTAATTTCTTTTAACAAATAAAATTACATTATATTTTTGAGATAAGTTCGGAGAGTCAAGTTCAAATTCCAGTTGAATAAATTTGCATTCACATACAAGCAAATGTATGAACACTTTATCCACTGGCCCATGCGTTCTTAAAGACACATGTCCCAGTGGATATAGACGTTGGTTAATTCCTGACTAGACGCTTAGAGTTGTGTGTTCAATACCAGGCTACAGCAGTGAAGAACAAGTAACTTGCATGGTTAGAGGGAGATAACTCATGACATGACTTCTAATCGGGCTTTACACAAGGAATGAGGATGATATACTCGAGTAATTGTTATAAAGGTTCGGTTCAAAATTTCTAGCACTTGAAGAAGGCTGGAGCGTACAACGGCTGAAACCTCGTGCAAATTGCAACACAGATGAGGACAATTGTCCGAATAATGTAAATACTGTAAATACTACTTCATCTCATAAATATAGAAAAATACATTTAGTTTTTTTCAAATTTTGTTTTTATCTTCGGACAGAACGCAAATCAAGGGTAGATACTTGGTACCGAAAATTGCACAAATGCGGCAGCATGTCATTCCTTTCACTAAAGAATAAAGATCGGTTTAATATCGATGCCAAAGCGAAGTTGGTTTGGTGGACCTGGCAAATTTGGCCTTACTTCACGTGGGTCCCTCACTTTAAACCTATCTTGTGACACGGTATGACATCGTGGGTAGACGAATAAATACAAATAGTAAAAATTCCTGCGGGTGAATGAAACGAAGTTCATTTGAGAACAGAACTTACATGATTTTTTTAAAACTCCATCCATTCTTTTACAGCAATATTATATCTTACCATTCCTTTATCAAACATTACTAATTTCTGATATTCTTGTCCAACACTTCCTTTCTTCTATCAAACACAATTACATTCTGGAATTCCTTATATCAAATATGATTAAATATTTATTTTTTATATCATAACATTAAACCATTCATTTCCATTTCATTTCAGATTTTACAAAATATATATAGTAACACACGTTCGTTTTGGCGTCAGATATAAACGTTGTTTAATTTCTTATAGTTATTAACATTATAACTATATATATAAATTAAACTATATATAAATTTTCATTATAACTATATATAAATTATAACTATATATAAATTAAACGTTGTTTAATTTCTTAAAGCTATTAACATTATAACTATATATTACTTGTGTCTGTTTATTTTACAATATCTAGTATTTTGTTTCAGTCGTTATCATAGGTTTTGTTATATAGAATTAAATCATTTCATTTATCGGGGGAAATATTGTATATACTGACATTTATGTTCTGAAAATGATTTATTTCGTTCCTCTTACTTTATCACATATAATATTGATTCCTTCATTAAATGTCATTGCTTTCTGTAATTAAATATCGGCAAATTAGTTAATTAGTTGAATAGAAACAAGAACTATATTATATGAATTGAGACGCCCCCATATATCAAACTTGCACTTTCATATATGTTTTTTATATACTACGTTCAAGTATACAAACATATGCATAGGAATTTGAGATTAGCATGATGTCTAGTTTACATATATAGACATTTTAGGTGTAACTCACGGAAATCCAGAAATTTGTAAGCAATTAAGTTCGAGATTTGAAATTAAATGTGATACATTAAACCGACGAATGAATAACCTCTTAAAAAGGGAATTTATAGTTTTACTGTGAACTGAATTTCGGCGACTTTAAGTATTCTTTCTTATTATTATGGGGCGATTACCCAATCTTCTTTTATGGACCGTGTCCCTTCAGTACGTAGGAGGTCATGGGTTTCCAGTTCTCCGTATCTCTTGTCGCTCATAAATATCCCTTCTCTTGCTAGATCACTCAATTCCGGCACCACCATCGATCTGCATAGGTTCATCAGGTATGTCGTGCGTTGCTTTACCTTGTCTCACTTCACCACTAACCCTCCAGACAGCGTCAGTTTCTCCAAGTCCTCATTTCTCATTCAGTTAGTCAGTTAAGTACCATACGTGATGCACGCTAGGGATCATGTCTCTTTCGAGACATGACTGACTTGGCAGAAGATTATCCCGCAGTAGGTTGCCAGCCAAGGCTATAAAACCCAATCTGTTCTGTTATTTGACTCATAGCTAGAGGGAGAAGAGATGTATTATATTATTAATTAGCAATTAATGGGGGGGGGTCAGTTTATTACACCATAACAATAGAAAACAGATACCACACTTTATGCTCAGTAGAAGTTTTAATTATGTTTTCAACTATTATATTCAGTCAATCAGTTGAGTGCCATAAGTGATACACGTTTTGGGCGATCATGTCACGATGAAGAGACATGAGTGACTGGGCAGAAGATTATCCCGCAGTAGGTTGCTATTGCTTTCTGCGGTAGACTGGTTGCCGACCAACGCTATAGAACTCAGTCTGTCTTATTATTTAACCCATGACTTGAAGGAGGAGACGGATTAATACTTTTCCCAAGGGTATTTGCGCGTAAATGAATAAAATGGATTCGGCTGGATTTCGAACTCGGTATCTAAAAATCACAAACGTATCAGGGAATTTAAAATGTCAGAAACCCAGGTGCCTAATTTGTAAACATTTGGTAAACGGCACAATATTCTCTGTACCCAACACCAAAATCAAATTGAACCTACCACGGTCACTTGTGACAGCGAAATCATTATATATTTCCTCTTCTGTTCAATATGTCCTAATAGTGGATTTATTGGCGAATCCGGTAATAGCTTTAGATTTCGCTTCAACAATCACAAACGCCAAAATAATCAATATTCCCCAGTAGGAGCACATTTCAATCAACCGGGTCACACCTTAGAAAATTGCAAATGTTTACTAATAGAATCAAATTTTAGTTCTACATACACACGCAGAAAGAAAGAAAAATACTGGATTTTAAAATTAAATACACACAAGCTAGGGTTAAATAGGGGCTTAGGTGCTTTGAATCTTTGCAAATAACTAAAGTTTTTTAGATATATTTAAAAATATTTTTAAAACTTTTTAGATACATTTAAAAAAGTTTTTTAACTAAAACAAATTCACAAGCATTATTAAAGATAGGTTTACGTTTACAAACATAATTTTAAAAAATCTCTCGCTTTCAACGTCACTTGATGTAAAAACAAAAACTCTCTCCACAAACGCGTCACGTGATGTAAGCAAAAGCGTCACGTGATGTAAACAAACGCATCACGTGATGTAAACAAACTCTTCACTGACGCTCTCGCGAAATCTCGCGAAATCTCGCGAAATACTTTACTAATTCAAATTTTAAAATCATTCGTTTTTGATGAAGGACCGAAGACGGTCTGAAATATAAAATATAATAGTAGAAATAAACAAATACTGTAAAAGAAAAACACATTTTTAAACTTAAAACGTTTTAATATTCTTTCCTACATATATATATATATATATATATATATATATATATATATATATATATATATATATATTGTTTAATGCTTAGTCTTGGGTCTAATAGGGTTAGACCAGTACACATTTGTATTAAAAGGTGTTCAATACAATTATATAGTAGAACCTTTGAATATTTCTCATCTTTAAACGAGTTATCTCGCTACCATGAGTGGTTTTTTCAGGCAATTTTTAATAACTTTCATAATCCTTAGACATTCTCTGTTCAAGCAAGAATGGAGAAATCATAGGAAAGTATTCGTGAATAAGGTCAGAGTCGTGAGAGGAGAAATTTAGCAATAGTTTTTGGTACTATAACCAAGCACATTTTCACGCCTTGATAGATTTCAAAAGCAGATTCAAGTTATTTCTGGCTAACGAAATATGTTACACCCTCCAAACATTTTATCAGTATGTCAGTATGTATAAGCCTTTCACTGCTCTGTTCCTACCACCATAAGGAATGATCGGACGAAATATATTCCTTGGTTCCGCCAATTCACACCGTTTTTCATTCAAGCAGCCTCTTCACGGGAACTTCTGCTCTGTGGGACCGACCCAAAAATAGATATTTCCCTATCACTACAATTGTAATTTAGAGGCATTGTGGAGCAATGTATAGCGGCCTTCATGAATTGGAGAGCCTAATTCCAGTTAGATTCATTACATTCCATTTCTACATCGTCAAGCTATAAATAGCAGGAGAGACTATGTTTTATAACCTTGGTTGGCAACCGGTTTGGAGAAGGAAAAACCTGAAATCAAACCAACTTTGATAGAGTTGGCTTACCTAAAACCGTCGTACCGAAAGAAAACTTAATTCTACTGCATACGACTCAGATGAGTCACGGGAGATCTGGATCAGAATCTGAACAATCATAACCTGTTCAGTCTAGTTCTAACCGTTATCTTTCTTTCCGTATAAACTGCTTCTTGACGCTACCCTCGATCGCTAACCTTACTGTATCAAATAATATCCCCCATCTTCGAGAAAGGAAATGCATTTGTTTTATATGTGTGCTTTATGCAATCCTTCGCAAAGTTCTTCATCTTTTTAGCTTATATTGATCATGTATCAGTCGAATCTTTTTAACAATTTCTATATTTTTTGAAAATAGTTAATTAATCAAAGATATTAAAAAAAACTGATGTTGAATATTTAACGTGATCTTCACAGAACTACAGAACTGTATTTAAAATCCACAAGAACTTTTCAATTTATGTAACCAACAAACAATACTTATTTGAATGATTTTTCCATAATTATCCCTTTTCCTCCGTAAATTTGGTTTTTAACTGCTGAGTAATCAGTTACTGGCAATTTCACAGCATAATTTTGGCTCGAACCCAAGGACATCCAACATTGCACTCTGTTGCCATGCAAAACTTTTTAGAGGTCACACATATATATATATATATATATATATATATATATATATATATATATATATATATGCAGGTTTCATTGAATAGTATAGACAAGTTTTGTCTATTAATTTTGTGTAGGATCCGTTCATACCGTCTGATATACTTGATGGTGATGTCGTTGAAAGACAACAAAAAATCACAGTATTTGTTGAATTTTTTATCGGGTCTAAGCTTTCGGCTCACATAAGCCATTATCAAAGAGTAAATATTAACACACAGTTTACTCTTTGATAATGGCTTATGTGAGCCGAAAGCTTAGACCCGATAAAAAATTCAACAAATACTGTGATTTTTTGTTGTCTTTCAACGACATCACCATCAAGTATATCAGACGGTATGAACGGATCCTACACAAAATTAATAGACAAAACTTGTCTATACTATTCAATGAAACCTGCATTAATGAAAAAATGCTGCCAAAATACACACAATTTAAATTATATATATATATATATATATATATATATATATATATATATATATATATTCTAATGTAACGGAAAATATACATGGTAAGTATTTTATTTGCCAATAAGAAAAATTTACGAGTGGGCCAAGACGAATCTAGTTATTCGATAAATGTCTGAAGGAATGATTTTTTATAAAGTTTAAGTAAAATAAGAAACGAATCTCGTAGATTTCAATCATGGGATATTCTTCTACTTCTTTTTACTTGCTCTGTCCCTTCAGGACGTAAGTGATCATGGTTCTCCACGTCTCCTTATCGCAGGTGACTCTTAGTATGTGTGCTCCAGTTACACTTCGCAACCCCCGTTCCGTCATCTACCTGATCAAGCCTTGCAAATATAATATCCGCTACTTTCCTCTCTCTCTTTTTCCTTCTATCTGGCCTATCAATATCAAGTTCTCCAAGCCCTTCTTCTTGATTGCATGTCCCAGGAACTTCAGTTGTCTTTTCCTGGTGCTCAATATTAATTTTCTTTCCGTTGCCATTCTTTCCAACACCTAATCGTTGCTTGCATGCTCAGTCCACGATATCCGCAGCATCCTTTTGTAGAACCACATTTCCTCTGCTTCAATTTCTTTCCTCATTTTCGATGATATTGTCCAGCATTCACTACCGCATTGAAGAACTAACATCACATATCAATTCAGCGTTCTTTTCTTTGTTTCTAGTGAAACTTTCCCGTGTGTTAGCGTTTTACTCAGCTTTTGGAACGCGTCTTTTGCCATGCAAATTCGCCTTCGGATCTCTGTGTCTCACATTCCATCTTCTGTTAGAACACTTCCTAGGTATTTAAAATTTCGTACTTGCTTGATTCTGGTATCCTTTACCTGTGTTTGGCATTTTGGTTTGCACCTTTTGCTGAAGAACATGCAATCAGTTTTCTTAAAGTTTATTTGTAGTGCTTTTTTTCACTCTCCACCGCTACTTTCTGCGTGGTCTTGTAGTTTCCTTTCCGTGTCTGCAATCAACACTGTTTAATCTGCATACCTTATGTTGTTCAAGTTGTGGCCTCCAATAAAAAATCCTAGCGTATAATCTTGGGTCCTCAAAATATTCTCGCTGTACAAGTTTAACAGATCCGGTGAAACGACACATCCTTGTCTTACGCTTCTTTTTATCTTTGTAAATCTGCTGAAGTCGTTACTTCTCCGTATGCAGGCAGTTTGCTGCCAGTAGAGATTCTTGATTACTCTGATGTCTTTCCCAAAAATGTCGAGGCTGCTGAGCATCTCCATCAATTCTTTGTGTAGTATTTTATCGAATGCCTTTGTATAATCAATAGAACATAGGTACAAGTCTTTCTTCATTTGTATTGCCCTTTCGGAGAGCATCCTAATCATAAATAAGGCGTTCCATGTTCTAGCGTCTTTGACGGATCCGCACTTTTCCTGTCCTATCTCTGGTCTGATTCTACTTCTCGCTCTATTCATCAGGATTCTGACAATCTGGGATATAAATTGTTTTTTGATGACAATATATTATAGGCAAAATTTTACAAGAAAAATTTTCAAATTCCTTTATATATTTCTACTGACATTCTTTCTTTCTTTCTTTCTTTCTTTCTTTTTTGCCAATCTATCTACCTATCTATCTATCTATCTATCTATCTATCTATGTGTGTGTGCGCGCGAGTTTATGTGTGTGTATCCCAATAGTTCAAATAAGTAAGCGTGTATAATCCATCCTTGTGACAATACATTTTTGGATAAGATGTAAAATTATATATGCTTATATTTAAGTGTATTGTTTATCCTCACGCGAAAGCAAATCAGTGAATTTATATTACATCCCGGCCTAGTCAGGTGTAATGGCTTCCCTCTTAATGCTTACAGGACAGCCATAGTCATATGTTTATTCAAGACCTAAAGATTAAATAGTAAGCCAATAATGACCGCTAGTCTTAATGAAGGTCTACTCTAAATTCACAGGCATATGGTAGAAAACGAGGAAATCTATCTATTATATCTCTCCAAAATAATAGAAATGCACAAATAATAAAATATGTAGTGAGTTATGATGACTTAGATTCTGAAAGAACATGGAATTACTATATTACTTTCCACATAAAAAATCTAAATCGTCGAATGTCCAACTATATAAACTGGAGGTGGTTTAGGAATTTCCAGAACTGTACACGCTTTAATTTTCTCTGAAACGAAACAGGACCAAAGCTAACGTCGTTTTTCCTCAGCTGTAATGTGTCAGTCTACAAAACGTAGTCATATTCAATAATTATGTGTCGTATATGTAACGTTGTAGTAATGATTTCTGATGTTTGAAATGTCTGAAAAATTACATCAGATTCTAGATGAAAGTTTCTGGTAAGAGTCTTATAGAATTTTTCCCTTTTGAACATGTATATTTCTAGAGTTATACCAGGTAATTTAGTAGCGTGGACAAATCGTTGTTGACCTGGTATCGAATCAAAATAATTAGCTTTTTAGGTAAAGAATCTCTGAAAACATTCCCAGAAAATTCGGAAAGATTCAGAATTCATCTCTGATGTTGGTTAACAGCAAAGATTCATTAAAATAAATTGTTATGCTCAACCGGGAACTCACCTATACAGAACCTCTGCCTCCAGGCGGAGAGGAACCCTGACAAATTATTGCCCGGAGTTCCCACTGTAAAATAGCCTTGTGTTGCATTCAGACGCAGTGGGTATACCGGTAAATACACAAAGACTCATTAAATGAAATAACAGTAATTACTGCATAGGATATAGACTGGGTTAACCAGATATATTTTATTAAAAATTAAGTTAGGTCACAGTAAGTCAGTACGGAGACACCGTGCATGAGACACCGAACGAGTCTTCCTACAAGGGATGGATATATATATATATATTGATATGCACTTAATAACTCACTTATATTATATAAGGAACTGGTTTATTATCAGTTAGCGCTTATCACATTACACAATATGGAAAATTCTTACACACACTTAACTTAGCCAAAATGGACAAATATAGGACTGCTGGAACCCTCTTCATTATAATAAAGACCGTTGAGTAGTTATTTACATATATATATATATATATATATATATATATATATATATATACATAAAAGGCAAGATGTGTGTGTGTGTGTGTGTGTGTGTGTGTGTGTGTGTGCCTGTTTATCTGCCTGTATGTCTGTAGTTTTTCAGCCCTTTTATTTTAGTTTTTGCTTCGGGTTTGGCTCTAAGTAGCCATGATACCATTTATTCAGACGACATATTTAGCCTTCAAATTTCAGTTTACGACGAAAAAAATCTTATTTGAAGTCGAATCCAGGAAATCAAAATTTGACCTACATCTATTCATTTTTTGTTTCAGTCTCCGGTTTCGCTTTAACTGGAAACAACTATTGCTTTTTAGTATTTCGTGCCAACGTCCAAAGAGATTTAGCTCCAGGAACATGGACTAGTTTTAAAGCTTTCATTACACTCGAGCAACGCCGGGCTATACTGCTAGTATATATATAATTATAAAGTTATAAAATTAAATTAAGATCTATAATATGCATTATATTGTGCACTGTTCATATAATATGTATTATATTGTGCACTGTTCATAATAAAATAAATGCCGGGGACTCAGAATAGTAAAACCTTGAGTCCTCTTCACCTGGAGTTATATATATATATATATATATATATATATATATATATATATATATATTAATTTTGCTTTTACAGTGGTTTGTAAAAGTATTAAGCTTAACTTTAAGCGTTACATTTAGCTCTTTGTACTAAACACTTTTTATAAAGTAAATGCATGAACAGTAGAATTTAATCTAACTTTTCTTTAATCTACTTATATATAACATATCACTCTGTAAGTCCCCAGCCTGACATCTAGAGGACGCCTCTAATAAAAAAAAATCGTATCATTTCAATGACGTACAAATCTTCAAGTTGCACGTGACAGAATTAGGGTCCAAAATCGGCACCTGTCCCGGAAAACACCCCAAAAATGCTCAGACTTGTTTTGACCGATCGTAAATTGAATTTGCGTGAGATAGCAGAAGAGTTGAACATACAAAAGCTAGTGTATTCGCAATTGAGCATGAACATTTGTCAATGAGAAAGGTTTGTTCAAAGTGGTGCCATGTTTGCTCACAGTCGCTTAAAAACAAAAACAGGTCAACGATTCAGAGCATTGTTTGCAACTGTTTTAACGCAGCAAGAAGGGCTTTTTGCGTAAAAGTATGACAAGGGATGAAACATGGATCAACCGCTTACCTCCGTACTCAAATCGGCAGTCAGCTGAGTAGACAGCAGCAGGTGAAATCCGTCCAAACCTAAAAAGAGACACACAATTTTACAGGTAATTACATTTTTTTAAGCGCAGGTGGGTGTTCAGAGTAAAATATTAGTTAGGAGGGGAGTAAAGAGAAAGACGAACCAGATACAGGGAGTGTCAGAGAAAGGGCAAGAGAAGGATGGGAATACAGATATGAAGACAGTTTCGAAAGTAGAGAGTAAAGAAAAGATATACTGTGAGACGTAGAAAGAACTGGAGTCAAGTGGATAAGAGATGGGTATTGACGTTGGATTTAAATTCCTGGAGGTTGAAGTTTTCAAAAAAGCAAAAAATTTGTTTTTATCATGTAAATTTATCAACTACTGAAATTAATTATGATTTAGTTTATTAATTCTGACAAAATATTCCATTCGCCATATTGGTATCTACATAAATTTTATCTTTTATTTTTACTTGTCTGATAATGGTCACTCGCCTTTCTAGTGTATATTTAACATTTTCATCAAACTCTGTTCAAAATTGCAAGGCATCACAAGTCCTGATATATTTTGTTATATCCGCTACGTTTGTGGATACTTTACCAACAAAGATCAGCAACGTGTCATAACAATTGAAATCACCAACTGTAAATTGGATAACTTCTCAGGGATCTATATAAGAATTCGACGCTACATATGAACTGCTCAGCTTCTTCTAATCGACTTTTTGATTGGCATAATATAAAGAAAAGCTCAATGACTTTTGCAGTACTTGCCATATGTAGGCCACCACAAGATGATTAAAAGACGGTTATTCAAAGACTTATTTCTGTATGGTTAATGTTTGCGTGATTACATTTAAGACCAAGCAGGAGAATGTGAATCCAAACAATGAATGCACAAGAACAACAATTCTTCTCCTCGTAAAGATTGGTCTCATGAAACAATATGTGACCATACTTAACAGGAAGAACTCAGAAGGCTTCGAGTGTTTAAAGACTAATTTTCCAATCATCAGTCAGTTAGTTAAGTGATACACGCTTGGGCGATCATGTCTCGAAACAAACATGACTGACTAGGCAGAAGATTATCCCGCAGTAGGTTGCCGTTGTTTTCTGCTGTAGACTATTTGCCGACAAAGCAACCTGTCCTGTTATTTAACGCACAACTGGAAGGAATAGGCGGATTAATACCTTTCCCAAGGGTATTTGCGCGTAAGTGATTGCAAGGAATTCGGCTGGAATTCGAACTCGGCCCCCCGATTTATTGTTCCGAGTCGATATTCAATGCTACACAATGCACATGAAGGAAGGCGTACTATTAAGTTTGCGGATAAAACATTCCCCAAGCACAATGACTTCATAAAAAACACGGATGAGATTGAATGTAAATCGTGGGAATCTTTTAAGATGAGTAGTGAAAAGCTTCTTGATAACAATAGATTTCAGTATTTCAGAAATGGAGTATAATGTTTTCTAGTGTCCTTTCCGGTAGTGCGTTGTTCGATATAATTAAAAATTATTTCGTTGATTCAAATTTTGACATTACTACAGAGAAACCTGGTGCAATGTCCGACCTCCATGAGTAACACTTTCAAGAAGACGAAACTTCAATGGATTATCGATACCAATGGCTGCTGAATGAGGGAATGCTAGTTGACTACTTTTGAATGTTATACAGGGATGGGCCTAAGAAAAAGACCCAGAGAATATATAGACATCAAAGAATTGAAATTTTAATACAATACATAATATTATGTTGCATACAAGAGTTTTTCTTTTGTACAAAACATGTCCACCAAAAAGTCTCCTATTCTTTATGCTTTATGATAACTTACAATTATATGAATTGCGGACCCAAACGAGCAAACTACAGAATTAAGTAAAAAAAATGTGACTTGATAATGAACAAAAAAATTTAGATTCATAATTAGCATGAAATATTGTGTAAGAAATGTTACATTTCCAACTCTGATTATTAAAAGTTTAATTTTGTTGACCAACCATCTGTATTCAATCATCTGTCTCTTGACTGAAAAAGTTTATGGTGTCCGTCAAATAATCTGAACGGGTAAAACGTTTTATTGGTTCTTGAATGAGAGGGTCAATGAGGATTGGTCAATTCTTTAAGGAAAATATATCGATGGGAATCGTGGCCAAATATAACTAACTAAATCTAATTTTGTTAATCTAATTTCGCCGTTAGACATTTGAACTAGTATATCTACACCAAACTTTTATATCGGGTAAATGGGGATTCACATCAGTGAGGGGGCGGTGTGCAGTTGAAACCGTTGAGTGGACGTCCTTCGAAACGGTGTACATTCTCTCTCGATGGCCCTAATTTAATTATAAATTCAAGAGGGACACATTAAAAGAAATTCAATGGAGTCATATGTCGTAGAGAAGCTCGGTGGAAAATGTCTTTGGCATGAGGAGCATTACACATTCAGGTGAGTTTTAATTACTTTCAAGTAATTTCCTTCTTCTTTAACACATGAAATGTCATATTCATGCTGCAATGAGGCCCTAATTTTAGATCTCATCTAGGATCCTTCCGATATCATCTGTGATAATAGATATTTACTTGTCTTGTCTGTAGGCTAATAGTTATTTAACTTATTTAAGTGATCAATCGATTTCACTCATTTTATTCGTTTAGCAAAAGCGGGAAATTCCATCAGTATAAAAGAGCATGATTCTCGCAAATTTTGCCAAAGTGGTGGAGGAGTTTTTATGACCTGGGGTTATTGCTACACTTTTTGTCATCCTGTATTCGTTCTCGTGTGTTCTTGTGTATGCGCTCAAGAGTGTGTCATGTGTGTGTGCTTATGTGCGTATATTACTTGTCTTTTATTTTATCTATTTATTTTTAATGATTTTATTTTATTTATTTGTCTACTTTTATTTTTATTTTTTATTTTTAAAATTTTGTCTTTATTTTTCTCCGTTGTGATCATTTTATATATACATATATACCTATGTACCTTATATCGGTATCATGTGTTTGGTGGGTGTGCGTATATAGATACATGTGTGTGTGTGTATGTGTGTTACGGTGCATAGTGTGTTGTAGTATACATGTGTATGTCTGTGTATGGGTTCAGTGTATAGTATGTTGAAGTGTGTGTGTGTAAAATATATATACACGTGTGTGTGTATATGTGTGTGTGTATTCCAGTATAAAGTAAAAAATAGAACATTGCGTTTAAAGTTTAACGACTTTCAAAATTCCATAACTTTTTTCTATTTGAGAATAAATCACTCAATTTAGCATAGAAAACGTAAAACGGAAAATCTGTGCAGCATTTTGAAGCAAAAAAGTTTACACACTTATAAGTCAAACCAAGCACCACCGTCGCAGAAATTTTTTAAAAAATAGTGACATTAAACAACCAAGAAAAAGATAAAAGTTTCAATAAATGTCAAATGGCAAACATAAACTTTCACATAAACACATTAATGACTTCTCATAAAAAATATTTAGAAAAGAAAAAATGAAAAATCTGACATGTTATCGTGAAATTAAACATTATACAATTTTATTAATTAGATAACAATCTTAATGAGCAGTCAAAATATTAATAGTATACAGATATATACAAACGCTACTGGGATCTAGCGGAAGGTACCTTCTACATTAACACTCGGCATGAGCCACCACAGTCATGCAGGCGCGTATTCGATATCAGTGTGTATCTTAGGACTTTGTAGCGACTCCCTGATAATACAGTAGAATTGATTTCCAGATAGTGTAAGATTTGGGGATGCAGTGTCCTCTTAAACTCATTTTCACATAAGTGGCGGAAGGTACTTTCTTGTACTGAGCGCCTTAGTTGTATTTAGCATTCATTTTTGCCCATGTTGAGCTTCTTTTTATAAGTTACTTGTTTGGGCATCTCATTTTAAAAGATGCCTTTAACTGATGATATTGCTAAAATGCACAACGATAAATGAATGTCAATGCACATATAAGCGCACTTCTACGGTTTCAAATTTAACAATACTTATATCTATTGAAATTTGTCGGGATTTATATATATATATATATATATATAGAGAGAGAGAGAGAGAGAGAGAAAGAGAGAGAGACTTCAAAATATTGCTTAATGTGAATATATATAAATATTCACTTCACATTAAGCAATATTTACATCTATTCAAATTTAGCGACATTTACAGAGAGTAAAATTTAGAGATAATGATATATATTAAAAATTAGTGAGATTTATGTATGTGCAAATTTAATGAGAGTTATATATAATTCTAGCAATATATATATATATATATATGTGTGTGTGTGTGTGTGTGTGTGTGTGTGTGTGTGTGTGTGTCTGTCTGTCTGTGTGTTTATTAGCGCGATATATGAATATACAAATTTAACAATATTTATATCAAGGTTACGATCGTGAAAATATCATATATATTTCGCGTTGTTTATTTTAGAATTTATCGACTCTATACTATAATATGGTCTTTTGAGCACCGTATGTAAGAAAAATCACCATGATGTATTTCACTCAGCCAGGCTTAGCAGGGTATAGTTGTCAAGCTAAAAACATTGCACAGGTTTCGGAAAGAATAGGAGTCGAATGTTGACTACGAAGATGTCTTAAGTTATAACTACCAATGCGGACGTTATGGATTCATTAATATTTCTCCAGTGGGGCCAAACACAACACAGAGTCCGACATCAAGTTCGTTGAAGAGATAGTACTTTCCTGGGTCAGGAGGTTGGCTACTAGATGGCACTACGTCTGGAATAAGGATTCTGTATCATGAAGCACAAGCAGAAGAATCCAGTCATGGCAGTCAGCCAATTTTTGTGACCGCATCAACCCTTACATCTTGGTACATATCTCACCAGACTGAATTATGCATAGGGTGAAGTTGAGCGAGAGACCAATAAAGTATCAAAGAATAACTGAAGGCAATTGTTATGGCATCATTTACCAGGAGATTGTCAAGAAGAATTGGAAGAGTTTCCGAAGTCGTCTGGAGAGCCTGGTTGAAGAAAATGGCAATTTTATCGAATAAGATTTTTCTGTAATTTTTGGTAAATATATTTTGCAAAGAGATGTCTGTTTTATTTTTATTTTTGCGTTACTTTAATAACATTTCATCGCTCCTGTAAGTTTAAAATAGTGATATTTAATAAATGAGCGTTTTGTTTTATAAATATAAGGGCCATGAATTAAACATTTGCATTTTATATAAAACTAGCACCATAGCCCGGCATTGCCCGTGCAACTCAGAATATTTTAGTAGTAGAAGATGCCAATGAGAGGAGTAGATGGAAATCATTCATTGAAAGTTGGAAAAGAAATTTAATTTTAGAGGAAAAAGTTACATTAATGCCACACGGATTAGACAGTTGATTTCCTGCATGAAATAATTAGCGAAAAAAAAAGCTTTATTTTATTTTTTATTTTATTTTCCTAAGTATAAAATATTAAATCTGAAAAAAAAGACTTAAATCATTAAATTAACCATGGTAATTTTTTTTTTTACATATTTTGTTTTTGTTTAAAAAACACATTTTTAAAAAGTATTTCTTCTGTATCAAAATTACGGGAAAAATATTCACATATTTTTGTTGACCAAATGAATTTTTAAGACATCAAAATAAAAATTAATTATTAAGGCTCATTTTTTTTAATAAAAAATATTTTAGTCGCATTTGACACATGTGATATGATTTCTGTGACGTAATTTAGCAACCATCTTAGATCTTAGATGTTTTACGGAGCAAATGTAAACATTCGGCTCCATTGGCCAAAAATGTGAAAGGGAAAATTACTGAACTTAAACTCAAATAGTATGTGTCGACCTGGCTTCCCTGTAGATACGTGTCCCTAAAAATTTTTAATAGCATAGCTTAAAAAATGTAGGTGTGGATAGGGAACAGTCACACACAGACTCACAGATTGCCTTTTATAAATATAGATATTTTATAATGAAGCTTTCTATTCCAGGAAATCTGTTGGAGACGCATACACGACTAATGCATTCATTGTAAGGCGTAGAAACTCACACGCAAGTGTCTTGTTTCTTCTTTAGGTTTATCAAGAACCCGGTTCAAATAGTAAACAAATTGTGAGTGATTTGTTTTCTACACCCAAGGTAAATGAGAACTGAACAGGATATCATGAATTACTTAACAGAAAGTATCATATTATATTATTTAAATTGTTAGGACGGTTATCATATTGCAACGTTTGATTTTATGCGTTGAACATTGCAATATGAACTCTGGTAAAAAAGTGGATACTGAGAGTGTAGGTTCATAAAATCCCAGAAGGTTATATACTGATATCCTCGCGGATATATACCAAGTTAGCTGGTTAGTTCCGGTGTCTTGACCCAAAAAATACCAGGCACAGCAGTGGTGAACAAATAATTTGAAAAGTTGAGTCTAACTAAGACGGAAGTTGCTTGGCACAAGGGTGTTGAGTTAAAGGGTGATAACTACATAGCTACCAGAAGTGGCTTGGAATGAGAATGATATATCCTAGTGATCGAATTAAAAGGTTCGGTTCGAAATTCCTAGCACCTGAAGTAGGCTCTAGGGAACAACGGCTGGAACGTCGTAAACATGGTAATAAAGATGAGGACAACAGTCCGAACAATGTAAATAATATAAATACTGCTTAATCCCTGAAGTTCTTTGGGTATTTTAATCATTTCACCCCATGCAAGGCGGTACCTCCACTGATGTGCAGGGAGCTATATAACAAAGTTAAAGTTTCAGACTAGATGATAATGAAGAGAAAGACGAACCAACTACAGTGGGCAAAAGAGAAAGGGCAAGAGAAGAATGTGAACACTGGAGTGAAGACAATTGCGAAAGTAGAGAGAAAGGAAAAGAACAAGATACACGGGGTGATGGAAAATGGCAAGATTTAAGTGTATAAGAGATGGAAATTGACTTTGCATTTAAATTTATGGATGTTATAACCCTCAGGAAAGCAATTATATGGAAAGGAGTCGGGTAGTGCGAGAAAAGAAGCTGGTGGAGTAGAATTGTCGTCAGCAATTGGTTTATCTAATTGTAAAACCGTTGGATTTTATTGCCAGTCTGGTTGCCCGAGTAAATTCTTGTGGAGGTGGGGGCACCAGTGACCTAAGTTCGTGAGAGCAGAAGACATGAAAATATCTATGAAAGAGAGAGGGGAAAGCCACATCCCGCCGATGAGAAAGTGGCTGGAGTCTAGCTGCCAGATCGGAACCAATCACATTACAGATTCTCTTTGGAACCTGACGAGAACACGGAGATAAACAGCATGAGCACTTGATCAGATATGACAACAGTATTCCATGCACGGTCGGATGGTTGATTTGTTTATGTGTGAAATAGATTCAGGCAAAAATATATTCCTGGCCCGACACAGTGACCTAAGCTTCAGTGAATTTAGCAATTGATTCGATGTACTGATTCCACTTTAGAAAGGGTAAAGCCGAGGGGACGGCTTTCAGTGAGACTTGCTTGGTCTATGCTTATGGGTGGCGAGAGATATTGCCTGTGATGGTTGACATATACGAGTTTCGTTTTAGAAAGCATTGAAATTTACGAGCCATTGTTACCCCAGTCTACCACTGAGTGGAGGTCCTTCTCAAGATCAGAAGCTAGGTTATGTTTGTCTGCCTCACCAGATGCGGGAGTAGAGTATAGAAAATACGGAAAGGGTCGTAACAAACACTTGGTTTTATCTGGAAAGATTTTTTCTTTTGGTAAAATTAATTTTTTCGTTCATGAAATATCAATACAAATGAGAATTGGAATCGAATGGATTAAACGAAAGTTTGCAGGAGTAAATTATCAAGATAATCTATTATTGTTTATTATTACACACTGTGTTTTTCATATTGACTGCATTATTGCAAGTCATCTTTTCTGGGCTAAAGTTATTTTCTGATTTGAACGAATTCTTATGGCTGCTGAAGATATCAATTAGCTGTTAAAATGAACATTGAATTGTAAAGATATTTTATCAGCAGATTAACAAATACTTGAACTATCTTCAAGAAATGTGTTAATAACTTCGAGAGGATGTATCGTTTCAATCGCGTTTAAAATTTTAAAATTGACGCTTGACTGTGTGTTTCCGAAGAGTAGTAATGATACCTAGAAATATATTCATTTATTTTTCGATTGAGTTATGTGTCATACGTGATACACGCTTAGGCAATCATGTCTCGAAAGATTCATGACTGACTAGGTAGAAGAATTTTATCGGTGTAGGTTACCATTACTTTCTGCGGTAGATTGCTTGCCAACCAAGGATATAGAGTACAATCTGTACTGCTATTTAACCCATAGCTGGAAAGAGAAGAGTCGGATTAATGCTTTTTCTAAGGGCATTGACGCGATAGTGAATGCAACGAATCAACTGAAATTCGACCTCGGTTCTCCGATTTCTGGTTCCCAAACAATATCCACTTTAATTCACATTAATTATTAAATCGGCCTCGGGAATAATAAAGTTCATTAATTGTTCACAAATGTTTAAAGATTCGAACAGATATTGCAATCTATAAAATAAATTTACAAAAGAATTATTATTTGCCCTTTTTACAAACTATAAGTCAAAACCCAATCATTCAAATAAAGTTAATGTAACAATTACTTTTCATGAAAATTTAAATTACTTCATTTATGAAAATTATTTTTCTATTCTGACCCTAACAACAAAATAAATCCCGGATGAATTATCGGATTCTATTTAAGAGAACTCAGGCTATGCAGAATATTTACGTGGTGAGGAGGAATATATTGAACATTCATTTAAGCTTCTTTATTGCGCAATGTTTTAATATATAATCCGAAACTAAAGTCTTGCCAAATAATTAAAAAAAAGAACATGGAAAATGAACCATGCCAGCCAATCAAACCAAAAACGTTAGATTTTTCTCCCTATCATTTCTATTACAATTTCAATTAAAAACGAATCTGTACATTTAACATAATATTTATTTCAAACATTTCCAAAACAACAGCATATTTACTTAATACAAAATATCAAGAGAAGTCAAAACTTGAAGAGTGAATTTACCTTTGAACCTGTAATGAAAATCACAATGAATACATAGAGATCTCGAAGAATTTAAATAAAATATTATATGAACACAAAATCTGTCTTTTAAATATTCGAAGACCTTATTCCTCAATATATGATGCAAACCTGTCTTTTTCTATCATAATTCTGCCTGTTTTGTTTTCATGTTTCTCTAAAACTTCGTCTTTGCTCACATATTCTGCCTTTCGTATTCTCAGCAAAATTCTTTAGAAACACATTTCTGTTGCTTCAAGTCACTTCTTCATCTGCGAGGAAATTATCCAACATTCAGTCGCATAAGAGAACCAATAATGAACAATTCAGTAAGCTTTTCCCTGTTTCTAATGAACCTTTTCTGTATCTGAAGAACTAAGCTAAGCCTCTTTTGCTGACAGCCATACATTTTGTTTTCTTACAATTGATATTTAGTCCTTTATTTTCGCTTTCCTTTATTGCATTTTGTGGGAGTTTCTGTAGTTTATTTTCAGTGTCTGATAGCAGAATTCTGTCGTCTATAAATACGGTATTGTTGTGGCACCTAATAGTGAAACATTTTATGACTTAAGATTTTCTTAGAATTACTTTAATAATTTGCCTATACATTTTTCAAGCTCACGTTTCTATGACAGTTGAAGTTAATCTATATTATTGCTACAAGAATATAATTAATTTAGAATGTTATTACATTGTGAAACTAGTATTTAATTCCTAGACCGTTCACTCAATGACTAAAAGTCGTGGATTCTCTATTAGATAACTAAATATAAATTTTGGCTGTCGTTTGTAATTCTAACAAATTAGACACTCGGGTAGTCGCAGGTGACTTTTATCTTAACTGAGTGTAGCAGGCGTTTAAGTTCTATTTAAGACAAAGCTAGGATAGTTAATTCTTAAAATATTTGTTCTAAAAGGCACATTAATCAAATAATTTTCGTCAGATGTTTCTTAGAAGATCAATTTTCACAATATTCATCAGTCACTCAGATTTGCTAGATATTCTTACTAAAAAGTTATTTTCATTATATCGAATAAACTGCCAAGATTATTGCTAAGAAATGTGTTGCTCTCCAAAGTACTCGGTAATTTTTCTAAACCAAAACCAGTATACAAATTTATAAGTTTACCATACGTTCCTCTATAGAATATTTTTGTAACATCTGGTCAAAATACAAAGAGAAATGAGCAACGTTAATGGTTTTAAGCTAGTCTTGTTATTAATTCATTTCTATCTGCCATTACGTATCTCCACTTTGTGTTTTCAATAAATATTTTAGTAGAATCTGTTCTGATGAGATTAAATTTTTATTAACCCAGTTTCATGAATTTAAGCATCGTACTAGCTTAGCAGCTAGAAATCATCATTTGAAGGTTCCCAATTCTTCTTTACAATTGATCAGGTATCTTTAACAGAATCACCAAACTCATATAGTAAAATAATCCTTGTATTCATGTACAGACGGAAGTCTTCTGTGTTGATTGTCTTTCTTCCGTTAGTTCCTGTAGCTGATGTGACTATATTTTTGGATACTCAGAAAAAAAGAGATGAAGTGCTCAATTTAAAACCAACAAAAGAAAAATCTCTTGAAGTCAGGTCGAAATACAGACACGACAAACTGATAGTTAGCAATAGAAAATCAAATGCAATTTCAGTTATAAGATTTTATATATAGTTTTGAAACTCTGTCTAGTTTGATCAGCGTTCAGTCTCTGATATAACTTAATTTTTCTTTTTATAATTAGTATTGCCTGATAAACGAAATTGCTTCTTCATTTCATATTTTATAAATGATAGTGACCATTTTTACTTCTGATGAAAAATATATTTCAGTAGTAGAGTCTTTTGTGAAATAAATATTTGAGAATTTTTTCGCTCAGATTTGAAAAAAATTATACTACCGCTACTGTAGTAAGACCAACATGTATAAATTGTTTAAGCGATTATTCATGACATTCAAGGTGAGGTGGAGGAAGCATATATTTCCAGTTTCAGATACTCTTGAAAAAAGCAAGAAAGATCTGTATTTGGTGCTGTCTATATCGTACCCAAGAAGGTTGATATCAGAATAGAATTATTTCCCCTTAATGAACTTAGTGCACTGCACCCGACCTATATTGCCGACAAACGCATTCGCAGCTGCTACATTTTCTTTTATAAAATGACCACCAAATTCTCATGTTAAATTCTAGTTTTCGGGCTTTATTATCAGTGCAAGACGAGATCCATATCGCATTTTAAAATGGTTTTATTGAATTTATTAAACAAGTTAACTAATAATATCATTTCTTAACACTCAAATTCTCATGAAAAACGATTGTTAAATATTGTTCATTAATATCGCAAGCTATAAAACCTCAGGAGTAGATTTTGTGTTTTCGATAGATATATTACGGTAGACTGAAGGGATTTCTACCACGAAACATACACTCGTTCCACTGTTCTCGAATGCGAGATTTCAACGGAATCTTGAGACACGAATCGAGTTTTATTTTTTTCAGCATTATCGGAAAAAGTGGGCAATGTATTCTCAATCGACTTCAACTATCTATCGTTACTCTTACCAGAATCTATTTTCTGTCACCCACAAATGAAAACACGATCTCCCATGCTAACAATATAACGTAAGATGTAGAATTTAAGAGTCAAATTTTATTATTGTCTATAAGACGACCCCTATATTTGGGGTATTTTTCAAGTTAAAACTCACCTTGTATGCAAATATATTCGGTATGTAATAATCCCTGTTGAAAATTATGAAGAAGTTATTGTATTGTAACAGATATTCAAATGTTATGTCTGTTACTGTTATAAACCACCGCTGGATGTTAACAAAAACAAACAAAAAAACGAGAACACTAATAATTACATTTTTCGTAGGTGACGCTTGTGTAAGGAAAGAGGGTAGCCGGAGAGAGTCATGCACACGAAGGGGCCACTGGAAGTTGGAAATCAGCGGGATTTTCTTTTCTCTTCAGCCAAAAACACCGGAGTGTTTGTAGCCCCAAAACTTCCACGCATCTTTTTCTTTTACGGGTTGTCGCTTTGTTGACGTCATCTACGGCCAGATATATCTATCAACCACTCTTGTCTACGGTTGCCTTTTTCTATGGCTCGATGTAAATATCAGCCATATTCCTTCCGGTGATCGCCTTTCAAGCTGGTTGTTGCTTGTGTCTTTTTTTTTTGCTGACATCATCCACACCTTGTCCTTTGTTTACCTCACCCACGGCCAGATGTACCTGTCAATTTTCTCTGCGTTCAAGGTAATATATTATATTACGGTTTATAAAGTTACATATCTCATGACATTTTTTACTTAAAGTTAAAGCATTAGAAATAGCCCGAAGAAAATAATAATCCTCGATTATTAAATCAAATAATCATGACAGTAGAAAAATATCTTATGTTGTAAATGAGATTAATTAATACAAACTAACTTATGTAAATGGTTTCAGTTCGTAAAAGTAATATTAGGGAGTTTTATTCGAACTAAGTGCCCTATAACTGTCTTTTTTTTTCACAAACTAAATGGGAAATGAACCTCGGCCTACAAATTAACAACTCTGAACCACTTTCCATTACACTGCGCGCATATCCAAGCTAACAGCACCTTGTATTCCAAAGTTGTCACTCATGTAATTACTGCTCAGTCTTGACGTCGTACGAGAACCGATGATTCAACGTGATTTAGTTGTAAGCTACATTACTGTTGAACGTAAAAGCAAATAGTTTTTCTTAGTGGTATTATCATAACCATTGTAGTAGTAGAGCCACAGATACGCAAATGTTTGTAAGGTGTACAAAAATTAGGGACAGAAACATTAATAGTGAGTTGAAAAAAGAAAAGCAGGAAGACAGTAGATAGTGACTGACATGGCATTTAATGTTTTGCGCATTAACGTTGGTTAGTAAGTATGGAGCAAGAAGGGAATTCCAGGAGTGCGAAGTGCAAGATGCAAAACTGTTAGCATAGAAATTACGGTTACATCTAGCCAGCTCAACAATAAATCAGATCAGGACTAATAATATTGTCTAATCTTCTTTGTATCTTATCAAGAGGCTGAAGGAAATTAATTAGAGTTATAGATATGTAAAGTAAAGTTTCCGGAAAGAAAACTTGTCTTGCACGACACAGTGAATCGACTCTCTTAGCAGCTGATCTAGCAATAGTTTCAAGACAGACTTTCCACTTTATGTCGGCTGAGAACCTTAGCCTGAGAAAGCGTAACGAGTCACTTCCTTGGAGGTTAGCAATAAAGACAGCGGTCTGTAAGATGATTAATAGAGAAAGGTTTAGTTTTGGGGTCGTTAAAACTGACGAGTCATATTTTCCCAATGTTAACGACGGTTTTGAGTTCCTTTGAGACATCATCTGCTATCTTTACTGACTATCTAGGCAGGACAAATGGTTGTAGCTTCAGCGAAGATGAAAACTTGAGAGTTGAGTTAATCATTATCAGTAGTACGAAAGAATTAAGGCTGGTGATCGTTCAGGAAGACTTTCATTTCTTGATTTGATAAGAAAAATTAGATCAGCTCAAAAATTTGTGCGCAACTATTGTGGGGACCTACCTACAAAAGAACTAGTCCACACCTTTATAATATGGCTCTCAACCCTGAATGAGGAGTCACTGAGTAGTAGACTTGCCTCTGCTACTATTGACACTGTCAGCACTTTGCCTTCGGGTAGAGGGCGCTCTCTGCTTCCGAGCAGAGAGCACAAACCCAGTCGTGGTTCCGCCGGAGGGTAGAACCACGACTCGGTAAAAATAGACAGTTAATTTTTGGCTCGGCTATATGGCCGGGAATACCCACTATAAAATGACCATGTGTCACATCCAGCCTTGCGTGGGAGGGCTAGTGAATATAGTCACTGAGTAGTAGACTTCCCTCTGCTATTATTGACACTGTCAGCTCTCTGCCTTTGGAAGCAGAGAGCACTAACTCAGTCGTGGTTCCGCCGAAGGGTAGAATCACGACTGGGGAAAGATAGACAAATATTTTTAGCCGGGCTATGTGACCCGGAAGGCCCACATTAAAAAGACATTGTGTCACATTTTGCCTTATGTGGGGAGGTGACTAAATACTGTCACTGAGTAGTAGCTACAGAGTGAATGAATGAGTGAGTCAGGAGGCTGCGAGAGAAAGTACTCTCCAGTTTACGTTTACCTTTGTAATATGTTTTCCGAGAATATACTATTCAACTTTATACTCGAGTCCGTGTTATCTTTCTATGGCCCTTCGGTCATAACAGTACATTTTCAGTTAGTAGGAAATACCTATCTGCCAGACTCTGTCAAAATCCTTTCAAAATGTCTAATGCTATAGTACAGTTTTTTAATAGAGCATGATAGACTCTTTTTGAAATTATCGTTTGTAAATCAGTTGTTGATCCGGAGAAACGAGGACTATATTGCTTGTCTGAAAAATGATCCTGGAATGAACACTTATTAGTGCCCCAAAGAGTTTTTCAAAAATTAATAGAATGCTAATCGGCTGATAGTTGAAAGGGTTGGACGCCTCACCTGGTTTCTTAAAACCCGGAACAACTGATGAGGACTCACAACAGGAAGACAAAAAAGAGCCAGCGTGAATTTTATTATACAGTTTAGAGAGGACAAGAGCCAGTTTAAGGCCACACTTTTTAAGCACTATTACAGGAATACCGTCGGCTCCACATGATTTTGGGGTGTCTTGGTTAGAGATTATATCATAATCCATAGAAAGGGTAATGTGTATATCATTATATAGAGAGGCACTGGTATTCCGTATGAGTCAAGGATATTGTTTGAAGACGTTTATGGACAAAGCATTCTGCTTTATCAGTACAGGATATTAACACTTCAAATTGATTGAATATGGGAGAAATAGAGACTTTGCACTTATTTAATTCCCTATTACAGATTCACCAGTAATCACGAGAGCCAAAGTTGTTAGAGGCTATGCAATGACTCATTCTCTCGTCAAGCACCAACTTTGCTTCTTCGAGAACTCGTTACATTTATTACGAGAATCAACAATTAAGCATTTGTTACGACAAGAGATATCAAACTGACATAGCCGACAATAGTTGTTCCTGTGTGCCATAATGACCGAGCAGTGAACATAGAACATTTAAGTTATCATTAACAGAGTGGAGTTATACAAAGAAAATTAGACACTGAACATTAAATGTTTATCCTTTGATAATGGCTTATGTAAGCCGAAAGCTCAGACCTGATAAAAAAATCAACAATTATTGCTATTTCTTGTCGTCTTTCCATGACAATACTATCAAGCTAATCAGATCATACGAACGGATCTTACACAAAATAAATAGACAGAACTTGTCTATAATATTCAATGAAACCTATATATATATATATATATATATATATATATATATATATATATATATAGTACTGTGCAAAAGTATTAGGACAAGAACTAATTTATCTTTTATCAGGCATATTGACAGAAAATAATTTAATTAAAGTAATTTTATTTGATTTACGCAACAGATGCTTTAACAAGAAAAATATTTGTTACAAAATAAATTCAATATTCAGTATAATAGCCTTTTGCATAGATCACAGCCTTCATTCTGTCAGACATTGACATCACAAGGGTCTTCAATGTATCTAATGGTATCTCTTGCCAAGCAGCATGTATTTGTTCCCAAAGTGTATCTTGCGAAATAACATTAGATTTATCATTTTTTAATCCAAAATAGATGTTCATTAGGATTGACATTAGGGCTTTGTGGGGGCCAATTCAAATTATTAATATATATATAGTAATGTGCAAAAGTATTAGGACAAGAACTATTTTATCTTTTATGAGGCATCAAAATAAATTTTAGAGAAGAACTCAATAGAACTCAATGTTAAATTTATTTATTCAATAGAGTTAGAAAAATATAATTTAGAAAAATTTTGTAGATATTCTACAATTTCATGGGTAATACGTATTTCTAAATTGTATGTAAAATAATAAAAACTGAATGGTATGTCAACTAATATATTCTCTTTTATAATTTTTTTCGTTTCTCTTAATCGTATTTATATCATTGCTTCAGACTCAGTAACTCCATGCATCTTAGTAACTTTATTGCCTTACACTGGCTAAAATGATTAATATATATACAGTACTGTGCAAAATTATTAGGACAAGATATATTTTATCTTTTATGAGGCATCAAAATAAATATTAAAATCGCTCCTCTCCTAACACTTTTGCACACTACAGGTAATGTGCAAAAGTATTAGATCAGGTGTGATTTTCCTAAAAACCTCACTGAAATTCAAATACAGGGTTAAAATCCAAGTAAATTTCTAATAAATACTGATTATTTAAAATTAGGTGTAAAAGAAATGCATTAAAAAGAAGTTATATTTAATTTTTCTTATTTTATATTAAACCAGTTATTTTGAGACTACTCATTATTCTATTATCCTTGGATATGAACGACTTTTTCTTATTCCCCCACTACCTCTGGAGTTGACACACTTTCAGAACAAATACAAACTATTTGGCAGGAGATACTATTAGATACATTGAAGAACCTTGTGATGTCAATGTCTGACAGAATGAACGCTGTGATCAAAGCAAAAGGCTATTATACTAAATATTAAATTTATTTTGTAACAAATATTTTTCTTGTTAAATCATTTGTTGTGTAAATCAAATAAAAGTACTTTAATTAAATTATTTTCTGTCAATATGACTCATAAATGATAAACTAGTTCTTGTCCGAATAGTTTTGCACAGTACTATATATATATATATATATATATATATCGCATAATAAGCTGCTAAATATCTAGCACCAACACGCAAAAGCTCTTTTGTAGCAGAAAAATGTTTTTATTTTAATTTGCAATAATAAGAAAATTACTAAAAATATTGCTTCAGTTTTTTAAAACGCGCACACACATATTCACAAATATTAACTAAGGTTACCGTCCACCATAAATTTAAAAGACAAGCGTTTCTACAAAGACACACACATGCAGCATCACACACCTTGCCGTCGAAAACAATCCTCACGCAAGTATTTGAAAAACAAAAACTGTCAGTTGCTTAAACACATGAGTCATCGTTTTTTTTTAAACGCGCACACATATTCACAAATATTAAGGTTACCTTCCATCATACATTTAAAAGACAATTCGTTTTTACAAAAGCATAAACATCCACTATTATAGAATTTACCATACAAAATATTCCGCGCTCATATATTTAAAATTATATTTTGCTTTATTAAAGCAGGTGACACATTTTCTGACTAATGAGAAATAACTCAAAATCACAACCAGTATAACGTCTTTATTATTGATTTTTATTTTTGTTTATGAAAAAGCTTTAATAAAAGTTAAACATTTTACATCGAAATACGTTTTTTATTTGTTATTTATTCAATCATCTTATCGGATTCTGATCCATATTTTTTTAAACATACACATACACACACACATACACACACACACACACACACACACACACACACACACACACATATATATATATATATATATATATATATATATATATATATATATATATAGTTAACCTAGAGCCAACGGACCTATCAAGGTTTCACCGAATGGATCGTTAGGGCAAGTTGGCTTTTTAGCGGGTTTTTTTCTTTCGACTAGTACTTTTACTAATTTTCAAGTGCTTAGTTCGTTTCTTTTTTTGTTTCCATTTTTTCCACTTCGCGTTTATACTGGGTGTGTTTTTCGAGACGTGTTTAAAGATAAAGTCACAGTTATATATATATATATATATATATATATATATATATATATATATATATATATAATGTTTTTTGCAATAGAAAATCATAAAGTTGAATGTATTTTATAGATAAGTTGCCATCTAGCCGCAATTATTTAATTACTAGTTCTTCTATTTGAAAGTCTGACAATGGATCAGCGCAAATCATTTGATCTGCTTTGATAAGAGGAACAACAATTCCGCTTTACAATTCAATTTTCTCGTTGCCGTCTTTGTATTTTCTTTTTCTCTCTTTTAAAATGTCTTTCTTTTATCTATTTTCGCTGACCATTTTCCCTTCTTCAGCTTTTTAATGTTGCTATGTTTTCATCGACATATTTGCTAACTTTGTATTCCTTACCGTTTAACTCTGTTTAATCAATTGATCACGTGCTCGTATATGCAGACAACTGGGACATCAAAGAACAAAAAAACGTACGCTACTGAGAGTGACACACACACTGACACATGCACATACGTCTCACTCGAAGTTATTACACGATACTTACATTGATCTAAATTTATATATATATATATATATATATATATATATATATATATATATATATGGAATTTTTTAACATTTGCACATGAAAGGCTTCTACATGCATACACACCCACCCACAACCATAATTGATTAAACATATGCACATACAGTCGACGGTAAACACACCGATACAGAACGAGTCAGACGCAAGGGGAAATAATGTCAGCGTGTGTGTTAGGTTATATATAATCAGTATTCATATATTATCAGCTTTCTTGAAATTCATATACAGAATGTTGCTCATTCACACATAACGCGGCACCTCAACACGCTTGCACAATCCTGTGGGGGGCGCATCCTATAGCTAGGTAATTAAGTCTGGATATTTTAAAGTTTCAATCGGCCTTATATTTTTATGTGATAATGTCTTTATTAAATATTTCGTATAAATTTAGTCAGTAATGAAGATTTAGGATGTACTTCAACAATTGTAATTTATAGTACTTCCTAAGGATTCTGCCTGAAATTGTAACATAAACATTTACTTAACAATGGACAAAATTCATTAAATATGTATATAAATTAAGAAAACGTTTTGAAAAACATCTATCTATCTTTCTATAACACGATCCCCGGGCGTATCAGAGCCAAACTTTCCTGAAGCTCGACCAGTCCACCAACTCAGTGCTTGTTTGATCTCGGACCGCCGAAGTAGAACTGCCTGTTTTCAACTGGTTAGTTCAGTTCAGACTTGCGAGTTGACGATATGTAATTAAAACGCAATCACTGATTCCCACAGGGTGATAGTCCTTTAGTCAACACTTGGCTTCTTCAGGGCACCAAATAAAACACCGATCTGGTCACTACCACCAGATATAATATAATCACCATAGCTAGAATATAGAATATAGTCGGTTCAACAGGACACGGGTGTAGATTTATATATATATTTATATCCAATTCATGTGCCTACTACAGACAAGATCAAAATTAGGTGACACAGAAATTAGCTGGGTGGTATTTTAGTATCAAAATAACACTCTTAACAGTAATTTCCATCGGGAAATTGGTTTGCTCTAACAGCTCACCGATTTCAAATTGACCGTCTTATGCGAAATCATGAACTCAATTCCCTGATTTCATCTTCCACTTCGGTTTTATTGAAAACGCACGGCAGATTAGGTTGCTACGAAAATTCAATTTCCTGTATAAGTCTTACCAGATCGAAATGAAAATATCATTTTGACTTAGTCTTCTGCCTGAAAGGTGCAGGTTTTTTACTGTTTGCCTCTCCATACCAATAGCTCAGGTAATCGATGACAGGAAATTCTCACATTCCACGTTTGACCTGGAACCATGCAATCATCAAAACAGGACGACAATATTATGTTTACGGTCCCTCTACACAGATTCAATAAATCCCTTTTCACGATAAAAGTAAATAAATTTTTTCACATTTTATTCAATTTTAGAGAAAACACTTCTAATCTTTTAAATAAATAAAAAAATGAATACTAGCCATCTGGAAACAGAGTAAGATCACTCCCTAACGTCACCTGTCATTTATGTCATAAATGAGACTAAAACTGCTGGTTACACTATTCTCATGTCTAATAATTTTTAGGTTATACCCCCAGAAAAAGTAAATTTAAATGTCCTCTTATATTTGATTTTATCAGGCATTGAACGTATTAGTTTTAAGTAAAACTAATTAGAAATCAATTTCCACGCCTCATAAAAATGTCCTTCTTCTAATCCTATACAAATGCAAAAATGTCCTTTTAATTCTAGGCAGTAATTAAAATGTCCCTTCGTCAATTTCATGCAATAATTTGGTCCATATGTAACATGTATTTTAGATTCTTTTCCTTATTACTTTCATGCAACAAATGCCTGTTTATTAAAAAAAATAGGGTTCACAACACTTTTTTAACAGGAATAATAATAGGCCATTCCGTTTTTTATAATGTGATGTTCTTTGAATGTCTTTTTTGTATTCGTCGTATGGGTGTCGGTACCTTCGTGTTTCTTAGGGTTTATTTCTTTTTTGTTACCAATATCCCGTCTGCAAGGGGAGGTTTCAGTGACTTCTTGTGAGGAGTCGGTTCTTCTTCTCCTCGTGTGGTCAGATTCAATTGGATCTCGTCCTACCCTCCTGGATTTTTTCTGTTAAGATATGGATTTCTAGACGTTAATTCTCCCTTTGGCTGCTCTTCATTCACCAGACTTCGTTAATACAAGTCTCTCTGTATGCTTTGTTAAAATTTTCCACTCTACTACATCCACTGCAACAACGACCAGCAAAACACTCATCCCTACTGATTATATTACCATAATTAATTTATCATTCTTCTAACCCATATATTTTTCCCTACAGTATTTAATTTGTTTTTTAACTGAGCCATATTAATTTTATCTGTTGGCTTTAACATCTCCAGTATTCGCTCTATCGTGATCCTCGGGTATTTGTTTATTACTGGCTCCCATAAATGTGTGCAGTTATGTAAGGTTTTATCAAATTCGTTATTGAAACTTTTCCTTCAAATTTCTTTTCAACCTGGTAATATGGAGGGGTAGGTAGATGGACATGGCAATTGCAGAACACTCCGGAGGTAATTTTATCAGGGATAAGGTTGACTTCACCCTCATTCTCCTACTGGGTTCACTGTAACATAGCCTAGAAAAATCAATAAATTTCTGAATAAGCACTATTCAAACTTCATTATTTATAATGATTTCTTGCGCTAGTACAGAATTGGTTATATCTCGATCCAAAAATATTCCTTGATCCCCTATAACTCCATGAAATAATTTTAGTATACACAGCCGGAGTTCACTCGTCACATATATAGGACTCAGTCAGGTAAAAGTTTTCACGGCATCGTTCCTACACTTTCTAGATGTTTCTGTTGCTAGCATCATAAATTTTGTCATAGCTATATCCCCTATTTATAAATGATGACTGGCATTCTTGTGGTTGGAAATACAGATAAGCAAATGTATAAGCTAATATATGTAGAAGAAACTGTCTCTGTCTATGCACTAAAACCAATAATTTGTCATACTCTAATAAAGTCATACATCCCAGGGTACTAAAATATTTCCATAATTTCTATGAGGAGTCCACCGGTAACCTCAAATGGTGAGGTAACTCTGGTTCATTCTTGATAAACAATTCCCTTAAATGTCCAGGAGTCACTATACTTGGGAACAAGTGACCCAAGGACAACATGTGCTCTAGTAAATTTTTTAGGGACCGACTAGTCTGTCTTATTTTGTTAATTATAGAGGCGAATTGATACTTCTGTTATATAAACATTTTTAATTCTTGTACTTCGTTCAACACCGTTTCAAAAGTATTGGTTATTTATTGTCTTAGCTACTTTAAATTGTTAGTCAACCAATTTAGTTTCACTCAATTCTTCGTTAGCTTCAACCTCGTAATATTCAATATCGATAAGTTATCCTTTGCAACCTTAGCTAAGACTTTTTGATTTTACTCCAATTCTATGTCTTCATTTTATGACTCTGACCTCATTTTCGGTTAAGGTTCAAAATAAAACATCCAATGCTTTCCATATAATGGGGACTATTTCTTCCTTCTCGCTTGTAATAATTCCATTCCTTTCAGGTTATTTCCCATCTCTCTACACTGTTCCTTCTTCATTGTTATGCGCCAATCAAAAAAAGTATAGTTCTGGGTATGACGGTAAACTGCATCTGGGAACAAGGCCTCTGGTTGGGAGTTTGTGAGGAGCATAAAACCACCTCTCTTGTTCCTAGGTCCACCCTTACCCAGAATAGCAGCACCTGTTAGGGTCCCAGCTATGGGCAATTAGTTAACCCTCAAACTTTAGTCAAAACACTACGAAAGTATAAAAATACACTTTTACAGAAATATATATACATAAAAATGAACTTTCATAGAAACATATACATTTTTAAGGAAAAATATTACCAACAATACATTTTTGAAGAAAAAGAAATTTACTTTAACACATTTCTGAAGGAAAAAAATATTGCCATGATATATTTTTGGAGGAAAAAATTATTACCAGCAATACATTTTTAATACAAAACTAGAAGACATTTTCAGTTTTGTAAAATAATAAAAATAAAATAATAAAATAATCAAAATGTGACTAAATCAACCTTTTCATAATAACCAAAACTTAAAAGCCTACCTTGTTGGTATTAAATAACCCACACAAATTGATATGCTGTTAAACAAAACTCAAACTCAAACGTTTTAAAGAGCATAAAAAATTAAGGTGTCTCATTTCTGTGGGCTACTAATCTGCAACTTTTTGAATTGTCTGTGTCTATTTTTGCGCACCGGTTTGCTTGGCAATGTCGGAAATGGGTTGAGATCGATCATGAAGGTGACCAGCTACTTTGATCTAGTTATTACCACCTCGCTCGTTTTCTTGAAAATCGTATTTTAAACTGTGTTTCCAGCCGCTGTCATCACCATCATCCTCATCATCCTCAACCTCATCATCAGTTGCAGCAGCAATCTTCTCGTGCAGGCCATCCCTGCAAGGCAACAAGATATCCCAGTTTTTATTCCTTTGTCCATCTATATGCCTTTTCATTCATATTTAAAAACATTCCTTATTTTCTGTTCTTATCTTCTAATAGAGTAATTGAATTTCAGATAGGTACGCAGCCTTATGTCATTAACAATGACGCTGCTGGACACGCATCTAGGCAGAATTTTTTTTTAATCATTTCACCCCAAGCAAGGCATTCCGCTGCCACTATTGCGCATGGGGTTATATAGGGGAAGGTAAAGAGAAAGAGTGGTTAGATACAGGAAATGTCAGAAGGAGGGTGATAGATGGGTAAGGATACAGAGGCTGAGGGTTGGATAGATGAGAATAGTGTTTGAAGGAATGGATGCGAGTTAGTGTGTTAGGAGGTGTCTATTGACCTTATATTTAAACTCCTGGAGATTGTAGCCGTCGGGGAAACAATCATGTGGAAGGGAATTCCACAGTCGGGAAGTGGAAGAAAAGAAACTGTTGGAGTAGACATTGCGGTTACATTTTATCGGTTTCACTGTAAAAGGGTGGGATCTAGTTGCTAATCTAGTATCTCATGCAAATTCGTACCTACGGGGCACCAATGATCTAAGTTCATCGGAGCAGAAGCCGTGACTGCCCGAAAACAGAATTGGTAAGTAAATTCTTTTGCCCCTCGTAACCTACTAGCCTCACCTCCTAGTCCCTACATCCTTACTTCTTTAATGAATTTCAGATTTTCCTGCTCTTCAGGAATTTTCTTTCAGGGATAGCTCCGGACATGCATCTGGTCTCTTTACGATTTCTTCCAGTAGTTTTCGTAACTGAGAGAAAGATATTTCACATTTGTCATCCCATTTCATCGTCCTTGCATTCACTTAATTCCTCTTCCGCCTCGGAAGTTTCAAGTTAAATCTCTGAACTTCCTCACAAGGGATCTTTTCTTTTGGTTGAGGTAACTTTGGCTTAGCCTCTTACCTATTATCTTTTCTCAGTTCTTGTATGACGCCATCCGCCATCCCGACCTCCTTTAAGCTGTATGTTGCGTGCGTAAACTGGCCGTCAGTTAGTCGCAATTGTGTCTGCAGCTGTTAAATTCCGTTCCTCCCCAAGTCATTGAAGAATTTTCACTTTTTCTGACAGGTTGTGATTTCTGACTCAGAGAAAACGACAGACGTTAGAAAATAAGGGCCGCTCGTCTTTGTGCTACATTCATCGACAACTAAAAATCAAAAGGCAGTTGAGTGCATAATGCAGAAGTAAGGGAAACTGGCAAAAATAAAACAATAACAAAACAGTAACAAAGGCCAGTTTATGTGGATTAATGATTATATTGTACTCTTTGTTGAGCAAATGATGATTATATTGTACTTTTTGTAGAGCAAGAGATGATTATATTGTACTCTTTGTAGAGAAAATGATGATTATATTGTACTCTTTGTAGAGCAAGTGATGATTATATTGTACTCTTTGTAGAGCAAATGATGATTATATTATACCCTTTGTAGAGCAAATGATGATTTGTCATACTATCTATAAACTATTGAGAGAAACTCCGAAAATTCGATAGGACAGCAATAATTCTTCCCAGAGAAACGCAACCACAGGATCGAGAATCTTAGGGAATACAGACGAAAAGTATCGTCCCTGCTACTTGCTAACTTGCTGCCACTCGTTCTCGTCGGCTTCTTCGCTCATTCTCCTCGATTTGTTGTCACATTTTCTCGATGACTTTTCACGGATCGTTCCTGTCTGCTTGTTTTCACTTATTCTCGTTGAATTGTCATCTCTCGTTCTTGGCCACCTTAAGGTTTAATCCTGGTCGACATGGTACCATATTTATCACAATCCCTGGGTTTATCTGAACCAATATTGTCTTAAATCTCTTCTTGACATTTTTCTGACCAACATTCATCACCTCTTCTTTCACTAACTTTTCTCTCGTTCACATAATTTTTCTTTATTTTCCGGTCGACTGGAGTTGAAGATGCATGTCTCTAACAGGCATGTTAAATTAGCTATACCCATAAATATAATCCGAATTTGCAGATTAAATAAATGATTATATTCTCTGTAAATTAAATTTACATCGAACTCTGTGTTTGATTAATTTAATGTTTAATCGATATTACTCGGATCCTTTGGGATTATTTACCAATCATCTCTTGGATTTGTACTACTATATATATATATATATATATATATATATATAATTTAGTGTTTAAATGTTATTTATTATGTTTACTGATAGCTGAGCAGATTTTCTGTTTTTATTTATTTATTAAACAGTATATATATATATATATATATATATATATATATATATATATATATATATTCCATTTCCATCTACAGGTGTGAATATTCGAGAAATTTCCTTAGAAGAATATATGCTCTAGGCATATGTTTCTAACAATATTTTTTAATTGTAGATTGTCATTTTTAACTTGGTTATGACTTCCGCAATGAAAGCTTGAAGGAGGTAGTCTAACCGCATAATATAAATGTCTTTGCTGTCGATCCTGAAATTCCTGTAATCTTATTGTGCGTCATCGCATATCTTTCTTTCTTTTCACTTGTAATTTTATCAAAACATGTTCCCTATTATCGTGCCAACGTGATTGGTGTATAATATTAGTACAGACGAATTTTTTGAAATTAGTAAACCTTGATGTCTCGTAAAAAAAAAATCTTGCTATGATGATAAACAGCATCGGGCAGCATACCTCTGACCGGGAATTCTGAGGAGCATGGAACCAGCTCTTAATTTTTGTAATTTCTAGGAGAACCCTAACCCATAATATATGAAAATGCATTTTTATCATAAAAATACACGCAATACGTTTTTATAGTAAGACAGTTTCCAGCAGTATTTAAGTTATTTACATTAATCGGACTATTGTCCTCATCTTTGATGCCATTTGTACAATAGAGACAACTACAATTTCCAGCAATAGCTTTTTACATTCAATTTTAAAGGCAGACTATCTTCAAAGCTCTCAAGAAAAGTACATCTCCTCATTAAATGACCCATTATATGCCATTAAACAAACAATAAACTAAAATCAGTCGTATTCTCTAACCGTATAAAACAGTGTTCTAAAATGCCTTTTGAAAACTATATATCTGACAATATACGTGTCAATCATTTAAGTGTCATGCGTTTGAGCTATCATATCTTGTAATAGACATGACTGACTTGGCGGAAGAATTTCTTGTAGTCGGTTGCCATTATTTCTGCAATAGTCTGGTTGCCAAATAAGTCTATAGATCCCAGTCTAACCTGTTCTTAAATCCAAAACTGGTGTGAAGAGACAGATTAATCCATTTCCCAGGGTTATTTGCGCGTAAATTAATGCAACGAATTAAACTGAAATTCGAACTCGGCTCTCTAATTTCTGCTTTCGAGTCGATCACCACAGTTCCACAAAATACATCCATATACGTGTATATTGAACAAAATACTATTAACTACGCATTTATACGAGCTCATTTCTGTTATGTTCCGCACGTACGAATTATTAACGCAGTATATATATGGGTGATGCATATAGCAATAGCAGAGAGCTTACATTTCTTTTGAAAGTAAGATTCTTTTGAAAACACGAGGATATACTTAACAAGAATTGCGCTTCGTGTCCCAATTCCATCACCACTATATTCAGTTTTGCTACCTATGACCAGAGTTAATCAATGAATGGCCGGCCTGATGTTACGCTAGAAAAGAATCAATGGTCAAGCACTCACTGAATATTTCCCGGATGTTCACTGTTATTAGATAAACATTCATGTTTTAGTAATGCACACAAAAAAACAAACTAAGTTCAGAATGAATCACATCTTTGTTGCGGTAACTACCCGGAGTTCAAATCAACGTATTTTACGAGCGCCTTCCATCGTTCATGATCAAGATCACGTATTCCGTATCCCATTTGAGTGGTAAAAATGTTACAGATACTGCAGACGGAACAACATTGTTGGGTCTTGGCAAAACAGTCTGGTTAAGCTTATGATTTAGAATTCTGAGTTTTTTGTCCTTTTTTTTTAAATCCGTTATCAAGACGATAAAATACGGAGGATTGTATGAAAGTAAAAAATAAATTAGGCATGGGCTAACTAAGATTCAAGGAGACGGAAGTTGACGACTGACGTTAAATTTAAATTTTTGAAGGAAATCAAAGAATTGAAAGTGCGTTCCAAAATCGAGAAATTCGGAAGAAGAAAATGTCCCCAGAGAACATCTGGTTACGTCTAGGAGATACAATAGTATATTTAGAAGGTTAATTGGCAAACTGACAATGTGTTTAAATACGTGAAATGGCGGAGCAAAAATTACGGCCTTAGTATTTATAGAAAGGCCTTATGAAAATCTATGTTACAGAAGTGGGAAAAGGTCTGAAGCCGTAATTTCAGCTTAAATCTGTTAATATTAAAAGGCTTTTGTATAATGTCAAGACTTACTAGATACCTAACAAATACTGTCATGCATAGCAGTAAAAAATCCAAGAGATAATTGGTAAATAATCCCAAAGAATCCTGGATACTGTCAAAACTTACTAGATACATAACAAATACTGTCATTCATAGCAGTAAAAAATCCAAAAGATGATTGGTAAATAATCCCAAAGAATTTTGGATGCTGTCAAGACTTCCTAGATACATAACAAATACTGTCATGCATAGCAGTAAAAAATCCAATGAATAATTGGTAAATAATCCCAAAGAGTTTTGGATACTGTTAGGAATTCTGAGATACATAACAAATACTGTCAAACATAGCAGTAAAAAATCCAAGAGATGATTAATAAATAATCCCAAAGAATTTTGGATACTGTCAGAGAAGACAGAGTATCAATATTGGATACAAACAGAATTGGTCAATTTAGAAAGATGCAAAGTTAATTATGTAGGTCAAAATGGTAAACAGAATATCTTTGCTGAAAACTTAGAAATTCATTCACTATAGTAATTCTACTTGATGTCATTGGAAACGAGTAAATAACAATGTACAGTGAATTTATTATAAGCCAGCTGATTGAATAAAAAGGGTTCTGAGATTATTAATCGATAAGTTTTGTTTTGGATGGGTTTAAATTAAAAGTTATTTTTTATCAGATAATAACAGACCGGTTAATTTTTGCTGAAGCATATGTGTTCTGCTATTTAGTCCATATCGGAGAGAATATGAATTCTGCTTTTTCTAAGGGTAATAGTGCGAATTGTTTAATACCAACTTCGGCAGAATTTGAACCCAACATAACAGTTTTACGTTTCACACTTGTATCCATTTCACTACCCGTATATCCTTTCATAATGCGGTCGATCCTTACTGCAATCTTCTCTGTTGTTTCTCTGTATCAGACTAAGCAATATTTGGAATTATATCCCAGTCGCTAAGTCGAACAACCTTCTAATTAATTCCAATTTGTGTTTAGTATATGAAATCAGGTTAGAGCTACTAAATTAATACTGTAATATTAAAGTAGAATGCCCTTATCATTTAAAACGTGAAAATAAAACCGAAAAATGTATAGAAATTAATTTTACAGTTATGAATATCTTATTCAATCCTTGGCGTGTGTGTACCCGTTTCAATGTTTATGATATGGGATATGTCTGCTTTTGGTATTACTATACAGGTATTGATAGCCGTTTCAAATGACTAAGAATCTGTACTACACGACCCAGAGATAAAATTCATCGGAATTATTATGCCAGCGTATTCAACTCGGGAAGAGGACATTTCTCTGTATTCAAGACACGAGCTGTTCTGTTTAATGCAATTTTCACCATCAAGAAGCGAAAAATTTACTCACTTCTTTTCCCAATTTATTTGCTCTTTTTTGCTTTTATGCAAATCAGTTTGCATTCTTCTTTAGATTTTTCTCAATTCAGTTTAAGTTTTTATTTTTCCAGGTTTTTTCAACGCTCTTCTGTCTAACAAACTTAATTTTTCCACATACAGCGTGTGAAAACACGTGCTATAACCTGTCGTCATCAACTGTCAATCAGAGGAGGTAACACAGTTTCGGTGGCTGCATTAGTACTGCCACCCCTGGCACCAACAGCTGCTTTTGCCACATGAGAGAATATTGTTTTTTTGTATAAAAGTGTCAGTCTTTTGCGATTTTTTACTACTGTAAATCAGATGTAAATCAGCTGGGTTAAGTGTTTGCTTTAGATCGTTACCCAATAACCAACACGCTCGTATCGACCGTTTTTAATGTCATAGAATGGAAGATAAACAGAAAACTTTTACATTGGATGTAGCATTGTGTTGCGAGCATGGTTTTTAATTAACTTTGTCTGTTTTATATTTTGATCAGATCCAAACCAATGCCTGTTAAGATGGGGTCTGGAGACGATGTGAAGCACTCTTTAGATTCTCACCTTAAAAGCAAAGAAATAATTGACCTTTCAGGAAATGCACGGCACCCAATCTCAGTAGGTAGTATATAACATGTTAATCCCTTTTTCAGGCCTTGGGATCACAGCGAATCCTAGCGGTTTTTACTTTCGTTGTTGCTCCTCCAAGCTATTCTCATCCCATGGAACCGGTAATTTTACTAAGAGGACACGCCTCTTTTAATTAGACCCCACTACACTACCAGAGCTTTCGTCTGTCTGAATGATGTACAACGGAATTTGCAGAGGTATTCAAAGAGCAACTTGCATAGTATAAAAGTAGATGTATTGACAGCAAAAGAGAATTATTTACAAGAGGTAAGGATTAGTAGAATACAGAACAAGGTAATTAGTATACAGTATCTTCGTAGAGACGTGATAGATTGACTAGTAGAATACTTCCGGTGCAATACCGGAAATACCCGACAGACTCGCTCACTCGACTTCCTTTCTCGAGGTATAATCACTACTTTTTACATAGTGGTTCTAATAGTCCCTTTCCGTTGAAAGGTGGAGAGCGCCCCAACAGTTATAAAGTCCAATTTATTTCGACGGGTAAGTTTTTGGTACCCATCTCAACAGGCTGCAAAATTCAAATAGTCTAATTTTATCGGAACATTAATAAACATGAAGTTATGTGGCAGGACAAAGAAAAATTAATAGGTATTATACAGTTATTGTTATGAGTGGAATAACAATAATTATATGTGTAAGAAAGATTAACATCACAACTGTCAAATGTAGTTATAACGGAATCATGTTAGCTAAACAATCGAGATACATACGCACAAAATCATACATACATGTAGACATATACACAATAGATTTGCACACATGGAACCGGTAATTCTACTAAGAGGACACGCCTCTTTTAATTAGACCCCACTACACTATCAGAGCTTTCGTCTGTCTGAATGATGCATAACGGAATTTGCAGAAGTATTCAAAGAGCAATTTGCAATCTTCAGGCACGTTTTCTATAGGATTGGGAACTATTTGGGTTTTCCACACAGGGCGGTCACCTTCCTTGTGAAAACTGATCTTATGCTCTCTGGCCGTTACAAGCTTTTATTTTGCTAGCGGTTGGTTGCATTTGGAGATCACAGGTAAATCACATGAAGTATGACTCTATTACAACCTGGCCATTCAATGATAGCTTCATTGGATCAATATCAATACATGTAGTCGATGGGTATTGTTTGAACTAAAATATAGCATTAATTGTTCGCTGCTCTTTCTAGAAATTCCCGATTTCTTGTCTCATTTTCCATTTGTGTCCTGCTTATAGAAAAATATTTACTTTTGCTGCCCAGGCCAGCGCGATTGGTTCGGGTTACCCTCATAACATCCTTTGTTTTTAGGCTGTATTTCGCTTGTTGTGTGCATTCTACTGCCCACCGCTTTGTGCTAGTTTTTATGTCTGCCCTGCGGACGAACTCATCGGCTGAGATTCTCATCAGTATGTGAAGGAAAGGAACTTTTGATTTTTGGTTTAGCTTTGTTTCTTAAGATGCAATTGATAATTTTTGTGTTGTTGGAGAGAAGAGACCGCAAGTAGATATGTTAGACGGTCATTGATTGCGACATGTGCAGAAAGGAAGCTGGCTCTGACTGTAGCACAGTGTGGTCCTTAGGTTGCCCACTAGAAGCGCTAGCAGGAACACCTATCTGTGCTCGTCATTGCACTGCAAGAACCCCGCTATTATGCAACTTTTGGACAGAGTAGCAGCTCTTGACGCTACGCAAGAGTTATCGATGCAAAATACCAGTCGGAAGCAAGCACCAGAAAACTTTCAACACGATATCCTGAAGATGAAGTGTTATTGCCACAGACCGGACATATCACAAAAAAATGCGGGTGCACCAACATTGAGCACTAAGAATAAAAAGAGAACCGGGAACCACTTCCTAAGCAGCGAGCAACCCTCTACTCCTATTCAATAAAATTCGGAGGAGTATGAACCAGATGATAGTAAGATCTATCTACTTTGATTTTAAAAAATAAAGTTAAATTTACCAAGTTTATATTACTTATAATCAGAAGATCACTTAATGGTTCAGTAGAGAACTTTGTTCAGTAACTAAAAAAGACAGAAATGCCAAACACAGCCCAGAATTGGAGAGGCTAGACACCAACGCAATAATACGATCTTAGAAAGTGAAGAGAAAATATATCACAGCCCAGAATTGGAATGACCAGTTAAATGAAAATAATGATCCATTTCGACAGACACGTTCACTTATTTTTAGCGTAACCTAAATCGAGCAAAATGATTAAATTTGGTCCTAACTACCCTAAATATGCCACACGGGCTAAAGAGGTCGAGGTTGGGAGTCACTCATCAAGGAAAGAGAATGGCAAATCAATTCTCGAAACAAAAAATCAAAATTAAATTTAGTCCCTAAATCAAGAGACTTTTATAACCAATTAGAAAATCCACGTAAGAGCAAACATCCATTGAAAATACTTCATTAAATTTAACCTATCTCTGTAAATTGTCAATTTATCAAACGGAATGAAAGTTGTTCGTAATTAACATGTTTACTTAAGATTACGTTAAGCCTTATAGTGTAAATAAGGAGGGGCTTTATATCATTAAAATTAATCTCTCTTTGTTCATTTTTAATTTAATGTACTTATGCTATCAGATTTTTAAAAAATCTAACCAGATCTACGCCATGACAAATATTTCTTTACAGGGATTAGCTTAATCTGGTAAACGACTAAATGAGAGCAAAGTAAATGCAGTAAATTCGTATGAAGGCCTTATTTGGAAACAACGTTTCTTCCTGTTTTCTTAAAAAATCGATTTTAGCCGAAAGGAAATACGTAATTGTTATTCATCACAGCAAGTAAGTAAAAAAAAATATAATCTTCATATCAACACAAACTATTAGAGTATGCAATCGTCACAATAGGAAAGAATTATACGAGATCTCTTGCGTAGAGTCTATAATAAGTCAGATGGATCTCCTGAAATTTGACATTCGAGAACTTGATTTTTATCCAAGCTGAAATGTCAAACACTGGTGAGTAATACGGTGTTATAGCAATGGTGATTTAAATTCCTAACATGACAGCTGGTAATGGGTTTTTAATTTTAGTACATAAAATCACGCCTAGGCCGTATTAGAGAAAACAGTCTGTAATGGAGGTGAGGTAACAGATGTAATACACACACACACACACACACACACACACACACACACACACACACACACACACACACATATATATATATATATATATATATTAAACAAGACATTTTTAATCATGTTTTTGAAAAATCATTTCATTCATTTGTAATTAAGTCTTGAAAGTTTCATTAACATCCGACAATTATTTGATTTTTGCAAGAATTTTTTAAATATTTGTCAGGGGAAAAAAGTGAGTTATGTAATAATACGTTTTCCATTATAAACTCTCCTAACGATAGCAAAACAAGGTTTTTACCAAAATTTCGACCAGGCAAATTTAATTAGGCCGGAGTGATTAGGAAAGAATTATGGGAGATAGTACTGAAACACGTTTAAAATTACGAATATTGTATTGACGTAAAATTAAGAAAAAAATAGATTTACAATAAAAATACTTAAGTAAAGAAAGAATTATCCAGTATAGCATAAAAAGAAAAAAAAATAATAAAGCTCACAAATCTCCGAATAAATGAAAGGATCTTAAAAAATTCTTTTTCTGCTTGCACAGTAAAGGCAAAGATAATTTTAAGCATTAGCTTCCAAAAGTAATAAGTGGAGTTTTTGATTTGCCTGTATGCAAACTGAAAAACAAGTCAGTCGAAAAGAAAGACGAGCATGACTCATTATCAAATAGGCGTGGTCCAATTAAATATTCCTGCACTGATTGCGACACAGAGGTATGATCACATCGGTTCAGATACTTAAAAAAATGAACATGAAATTATGTTCATTTAAATCCATATTCCTCTACTATGTTACAAAATCATTATTTTGAGATATATATATATATATATACAAACACAAAATGGAAAATACATCATCGTAGGTGGTTATTGTTACGTCGGGTAACAGAATTATGTGAAATAATACAAAACAACGTAATAGTATAAAAGTAGGTGTATTGACAGGAAAAGAGAAGTATTTACAAGAGGTAAGGATTAGTAGAATACAGAACAAGGTAATTAGTATAAAGTATATTCGTAGAGACGTGATAGATTGACTAGTAGAACACTTCCGGTGCAATACCGGAAATACCCGACAGACTCGCTCACTCGACTTCCTTTCTCGAGGTATAATCACTACTTTTTACATAGTGGTTCTAATAGTCCCTTTCCGTTGAAAGGTGGAGAGCGTCCCAACAGTTATAAAGTCCAATTTATTTCGACGGGTAAGTTTTTGGTACCCATCTCAACAGGCTGCAAAATTCAAATAGTCTAATTTTATCGGAACATTAATAAACAGGAAGTTATGTGGCAGGACAAAAAAATATTAATAGGTATACAGTTATTGCTATGAGTGGAATAACAATAATTATATATGTAAGAAAGATTAACATCACAACTGTCAAATGTAGTTATAACGGAATAATGTTAGCTAGACAATCGAGATACATACGCACAAAATCATGCATACATGTATACATATACACAATAGATTTACACACCCATACACCATATGCTTGACATATATAAAAACACATGTTCACACATATACACACATTTAGGTACACGCATTCACAGACTTCAAATAAAACTCATACATACACATATAAATTGTACACTCTTACACGCACATATATAAAGTAACTATCCATTTAGACAGACTTATTTAGTTTTGGTGATCACCATTTTTTAGATAAAGAAGGGACTCGCCGATGTGTACATATAATCCTGCCTACAGAGAGCAGCAGCTGAGTAGTAATTGTAAAGCTGCTACTTTGTCACTGTCAGCCCTCTGCCTTCGGGTGGAGAGCGGTCTTTGCTTTCGAACAGAGAGCACTAACCCAGTCGTGGTTCCGCCGAAGGGTAGAATCACCACTCGGTAACAATAGACAGGTATTTTTTGGCCGGGCTATATGGCCCGGAAAACCCACTTATAACTGACCTTGTGTCACATGTTGCCCTTAGTGGAAGGGCCAACTAAATATTGTAGTGGTTGTAAAGGACAGTTGAGTAGTTGTACAGTCGCTTAGTTGGTCAGCAAGTTATTGCATATTAAGTTGGATTTGTTTTGGATATAGATTCATTTCCCGTACATACTTCTTCACTACAAGACTGTATATATATTGATTCCTACTAACAATATTCCTAGTATTCCTGAATTGACTAACCTGTGTTCCACTTGGTATAATTTTGTTCAATATAATTTACATTTTCTATCTCTATCTCTGTTTTTGTTATTTATTATATTTCGTGGTTTCTCACAAAATTTAGCAACAAATACCAGTTCCTTCAAAATTAATAAACATGAAACGAAATTCAAACTATAAAAAAGAAATTCAACCTACACACACACACACACACACACACACACACACACACAAACACACCCATATACATGGGTGTGTGTGTGTATTTATTTCTGTGTGCATGTGTTGTGTCAATAAATATAATATATAACAAAAACAAATATTGTTTTCACTTTATATCAGAAAAAGATTGTCTAAAGAAAAACAATTAACGATGAGTTATGGACATTAATCAATATGTGTGTGTGTGTCAGCTGTTCAAAAAACTATTAATTCGTAGCTACTGATAATTTTTTCTTCCTGTTCCCCAATGTATTTGTCCTTCATGACCAGTGGCTATTCAGTGGAAAATTGATATATTTACTAACATTTGAATCACTTCATGAATAACAGTGACTTCACTTTAACGCATTTACTCACACAACGATACGCAAAAACACTGAAAAACTTTATATATATATATATATATATATATAACAAATAAAGAAAAAAACATATTATAATATTCATAAATAAATTGGTCAACGTTCAATTGGCACATTTGATACAATTGCCGCCATGTCATAAGCCAGTTGCATACTCTCAAATGTTTCATAAATTGACACCAAAAAACATAGCTTTTCACAACATGTTAATTCTCCCCTCCACCTCTACCACCTTACTTCATTTTTCTGTCCATCAATTATTTACTTTTTCTAAGTTAACCTATTGTAAACCTCCTTTTAACTGACTGGATATGGTAACAAATGTATTTTTATCAAATTTTAAAAGTTGTAAATTTATATATATATATATATATATATATATATATTAATGCAGGTTTCATTGAATAATATATACAAGTTGTGATTTTTTTATTGTCATTCAACGATATCACCGTCAAGTATATCAGAGAAATTAATAGACAAAACTTGTCTATATTATTCAATGAAACCTGCATTAATGAAAAAATGATGCCAACATACACCCAATTTATATATATATATATATATATATATAAATGAGTTGTAGTAGTAACATATTTTCCTGCCTTATGACGTACTAACAAGTAGCACCAATACACGAGAGCTCTTGTGTTCGAATAATTTTTTTTCTAAACATTTATAATGAAAAATATTACTATAAATAATGGAGCATTTTTCAAAAAATAAATAATACAAACACTGGTCGGTTAATCCGTTTGTTTGTTGTACAGCTAATATAAATATATACATCGCTCATTCACTAATGAATTAAAGCACCCTGGCTATTGGGCGTGTATAATAACAATATACATGCTAAAAAGTCTGCCTTCTTCTACCGTGCGCCCATGGCCCAGAGATAGAACCGCCGACTGACGCCACTTCGGTCGGGTTTCAATCCTGGGTTAAAAGCAATCGGAGTCCAATCGTACTGATGAGCTGTGATACAGTGAAACAGATCTGTCTGCGGATGACTATATATATATATTGATGATATATCCCGGAAAGGAATATCAGTGTAAAGATTAGTAGAAGAATGGTACTCGACACAGGAATACGATATAACGGATTTATTGTACTACTGTACAATTAAAAATAAGATATAGATAAGCAATCAACGAGTAGGAGCTCAAAAAACTATCAACTAGAGAATGCCTTCGCTTAAGACGTTTGCTCTTTTCTCGTACCGCTTGTCACAGACCTTTATAGTCTAGAGCATTCCATTCTCGGGGATGGCAGGGTGTTCCACTATAACAATTGAAAACAAAATTAGGGGGTTGTCTAAAAGAGAGATCTACTATTATTATTGATATTATTTATCTTTTGTATAATACATTAAGTATGCATAAATATATTTGTGTCACTACACGTGTTTCGAGTGAAAAGTTGCCTATATTCACGCGAATAAATCTCTGACAATTTATATTTCGAGATCCTTTCGTCTTTCTGATAACCGAAAACACCGGGTATATATAGATGTATATATAGATGTATAGGTTGGTGGACAGGCCAGAAGTTTGATATGCATGTGTTCTTTTGCTGGTTATTTTCACACAAACTTGTTATATTTTTCTCAGTTTTGAGAATTGTTCACTTTTCAGTGAACAGAAACAAATTTTCCCACTGGCTGGTGAAATTTGCTTTGGTCTGCTTTTTAAAATTGTTTTCAGCAATTTTAATTCTATTCTGCATGTGTGCAATTCTACTTCTTAGTGTTAAGAAATGACATTTAATTTAGTGTGTGTGCGTGATAGCTTTTTTCATGTTATTTAGTTAAGGCAAGGCTTGTTTATTTTCATAAATATTTCTTCCTGCATCATGATCATGTCATACTCTGCATTTTAGTAGATAGTCATTATTCTGAATTTACCTCGACTACATCGGTATAAGTGTTAAGAAATATTTTATTTCCTGTTATTAGCTAGTTTAATGTTGTTGTTTTCTTCTGTGTAGAGCTACTTTTTCATTCAGGCCTTGTGTCGCCTTCACTTATAATTTTGCGTATGTATCGCATGCCACAGCATAAATTACGTTTTTATAGTTACGGCTCAGATTCTTTTTTATTTCGGATGTAGATGTGTTTTCGATTTTGAAGTGGTTTCCTTCGATTATTAAATTGCAGACACCGCCTCTTTTCTTTGTTGCATTTTCTTACCCGGTGTTTTGTGTGTTGCTCGATGTTTGATAAGGTATTTTTTGTTTGACGTTTTGCGTTTAGTGCTTGCCTTTAGGACTTTTTTCATTTCATCATTGTTATTGAGTGATTGTTGTCTTTTTATCTTTGTAAATAATTCAGGGTTGTTTTTGTTGTGTGTTGACACGTATGCGAGATTGTTTTCTTTTTCGTGTTTTTTTAATTGACGAAGAGTAATGGTAATTCTTCTACCCGTTCAAAACCCTTATTCATTAGTTGAGTGGTGTATTCTCTTATTAATTATGGAGACTCAATGTAATATATAAAAGAAAAATAATATTTAAAATAATAACAATAAATCTTAACTTCAAACAAAACGCTCACGATTTCTAACACATTTTCAAACACACACACACACGCATATATATATATATATATATATATATATATATTAATGCATGTTTCATTAAATAATATAGAAAAGTTTTTTCTATTTTATGTACATTTTTTTCATATTCTCTGATAAGCTTAATAGCATTATAACGAAAATTACAATATTGATACATAATTTTTTAATAATCCGTTCTAAGATTTCGGCTTACATAATCTATTTCCAAAGATGTCAAATAACTTAGTATTTCTTGTTTTCCCTCTCGCTTCGTAATGTGTTACGTCACGAGCTGTAATACGATATTTGCTTCCAGCGTCTATATGCACGATTTTGTTGTTGCTTAGAAATCTTCCATGTATACAAAAACAGTTTGTCATTATCATCTGTGTCCGCAAAATATTATAATTCATAATGTAAAGAAACGACTACGCTTATACAATAGGAAATAAGTAAAAGTAAAGATGACAAATCCTTGGTAAAGTTTGCGGGAAAAAGGCTAAATCGAAATCCATGACTTACAGAAAGATAAAATGGTCCGACATATGGCTTAAGTTCTTCAATATGGCAGTGAAGGTTGGACAATATCATCAAAGATGAAGAAAAAACTTGAAGCAGCTAAAATGTGGTTCTACAGTAGGATGCTGCGAATATGATGGCTCGAGCCTGTGAGCAATGATGAAGTTTCGGAATGAATGGAAACAAAAAAGAAATTAATACTGAGCATCAGAGAGAGACAGCTGAAGATAACTGGGACATGCAATGAGGAAAGATGGCTTGGAGAAACTGATACTAACAGGCCAGATAGAGGGAAAAAGAGAGAGGGGAAAGCAGCGGACAATATATTTGAAGGATGGATGATGGAACGAAGGTTGCATGGTGTAACAGGGGAAGGAGTGCTATGACCCACTAGGGATAGGGAGACGTGGAAAGCCATGATCGCTTACGTTCTGAAAGAACAGGGCACATAGAAGATATGGCACTTTTCCAAGTTTCGTTAAATTCTACTTATTTAAAAGAAAAAAATCGACCATCTGTTCCACGTTGCACGCGACAAAAATTTAAAGCATATGCCAAGTAGCTGTAAAATAGCGCTAAAGTAAGGTCTCTATAGATGGAGACAGGATCAAATTGTAAATGGGTTTAAACTTTAAGAAAACTTGGTGCATGTTCATCAGCAGATGATACAACCCAAAATGCCAAATACAGGTGGGGTTAACAGAATCAAGCAAGTAAAAAATTTAAGTACATAGGAAGTGTTCTAACAGAAGATGGAAAGTGCGACACGGAGATCCGAAGGCGAATTGGCATGACAAAATGATGCGTTCCAGAAGCTGATTGTTTTGTGATTCTGTAGCACCAATCAATGAGGTTTGACGAATGATGGTCCTAATTTAAAATAAAAGATAAAGACGATATAAATTACGTAGTTAGTGTGATTCATTCAAATTTCATTGAACGAAGGGAATATGCATCCTATGAAAGTTCTGACGATTCTTCAGTAATGCACGAACGTCTCACATTCAGTCAGTTAAGTGCCATACGTGATACACGCTTGGGCGGTCATGTCTCGAAAGAGACATGACTGACTGGGCAGAAAATTATCCCGCAGTAGGTTGCCATTACTTTCTACGGTAGACTGGTTGCCGACCAAGGCTATAGAACCCAATCTGTCCTGCTATTTAACCCATAACTGGAAGGAAGAGACGGATTAATACCTTTCCCAATGGTATTTGCGCGTAAGTGAATACAATGGATTCAACTGGAATTCGAACTCGGCTCCGTTCCGAGCCGATATCCACTGTACCACAACACACATCCGTCTCACATTACATAGATATAATTAGGTAGCAAGAATCGAACAAAGACATTCTAAATCCGAAGAATAGATAAAGGAATGATGGTCATCATCAAAAGATCAACCCAAAATGCCAAATACAGGTGGGGGATAACAGAATCAAGCAAGTACAAACATTTAAGTACCTAGGATGTGTTCTAACAGAAGATGGAAAGTGCGACACGGAGATCCGAAGGCGAATTGGTATAGGCAAAGAACGTGTTCCAGAAGATGAGCAAAATACTAACACACAAGAAAATCTCAATAAAAACGAAGAGTGCTAGACTGCTACGTGATGTCAGTTCTTCAATACGGCAGTGAATGCTGGACAATATCATCGAAAATGAGGACAAAACTGGAAGCGGCCGAAATGTGGTTCTACAGAAGGATGCTACGGATATCGTGGACTGAGCATACAAGCAACGACGAAGTGTTAGAAAGAATGGCAACAAAAAGGAAATTGATGCTGAGCATCAGGAAAAGACAACTGAAGTTCCTGGGACATGCAATGCGGAAGGAGAGCCTGGAGAACCTGATACTGACTGGTCAGATAGAAGGAAGGAGAGACAGAGGAAGGCAGCGGATACCATATTTGCAGGGTCTGATCAGGTGGATGACGGAACGGGGGTTGCCAGGAGCAACAGGCTCAAACATACTAAGAGCCACAAGGGGTAGGGAGATGTGGAGAACCATGATCGCCTACGTCCTGAAGGGACAGGGCACATAGAAGAAGAAGGGGTAGTTAGCATGGCTATCAGCACGAATACGTTAATTCCCGGCTAAAGATCTAGATCTAAAACCTAACTGCAAAAAAGTACACAGCAAAAGCAAATGTTTTGTCAAAGGCAACGAACTGGCAATTAAGGGTATATTTAAGAACAAGATTAAGATTCCCTTACAATATTGTTCAAACATAATTACGCCCAGACAGAGTGTTCCTCTGAAACAATATAAAGAAGATAATAATGTGGTAATTGACAGTGCCTTGGGAAGAGCTTGCAGAGGAAAGCCATGAATGGAAGAGATTAAAATATGATAAAATTACTTCAGTCAGTCAGTTAAGTGCCATGCGTCATACACGCTTGGGCGATCATGTCTCGAAAGAGACATGAATGACTGGGCAGAAGATTATCCTGCAGTAGGTTGCCATTACTTTTTGCGGTAGACTGGTTGCCAACCAATGCTATAGAATCCAATCTGTCCTGTTATTTAACCCATAACTGGAAGGAAGAGCCGGATTATTACCTCTCCCAAGGGTATTTGCGCGTAAGTGAATGCAATGAATTCAACTAGAATTCGAACTCGGCTCCCCGCTTTCTCGTTCCGAGCCGATATCCACTGGACCACAACGCACATCCTTAAAATTACTTACGAGTAATAAAAACAATGTATGAAAAGGAAATTTCAGCCAATCGAAGCGAGCGCAAGAGGGTTCATTCCAAAGTTCTTATGCAAAGCCCTAAATGATATTGGTTTAGTAGGAGCTAACAAAGGACGTGGGTTGTGGTGCAGTGGATATCGGCTCGGAACGACAAATCAGGGAGCCGAGTTCAAAATCCATTTGAATTCTTTGATTTCACTTACGCACAAATACCCTTCCGAAAGGTATTAATCTCCCTCTTTCATCCATTTATAGGTTAACTACTAGGACAGACTGGGTTCTATAGCCTTGGCTGGCAACCAGTCTACCGCAGGAAGCAATAGCAATCTACTGCGGGAAAATTTTATATCCAGGTAGTTATGTCTCTTTCGAGACAGGATTGCCCAAGTTGTGTAGCAGGTATTTCACTAAACTGACTGACTGAATATAGCAGTTAAAAATATGATTACGGTTTCTACGCGGCATAAAATGGGGATCAGTTTTATATTGTTATGAAGTAATAAATTGATTCCCCACTAACTACTACTTAATAATATAATACATCTCTCCCCACTCTAGCTATGAGTCAAACAATAAGACAGATTGGTTTCTGTAGCTTTGGCTGGTAACCAGTCTACCACAGAAAGTAATGGCAACCTATTATAGGATAATCTTCTGCCTAGCCAGTGAGGTGTCTTTCGAGACATGATCGCCCAAAGCGTGTATCACGTAGCGTATTTAACTGACTGTCTGACAGGAGGCGATCCGAGCAATAACTGATGCAACAGAAAGGACAAGAAAATGACTTTGCATTAAAGGAAATATTCCTTGGACTCCAATGGAACAAAATAGATATTAATAAATAATGGGGAAAAAGAAGGAGTGTAAATGGTAGAAATTCTATTGGGGAAACAATATAATTATCATATTCAATGTTTAAGTACCCAATATGAATATATTGTGAACAGTGTATGAATATCACAGTTCTGTTCGTAAAATGTGTTATTTATGAAGTTGTATATATTTGTATTCTATACTTAATTTACACGCTTTTTTGTTTTTCAATTTTTAGCGATTAAATTCCTCGCATTCACTTGCGCACAAATACCTTTGTGAAAGGCATTCATCAGTCTTTTCCCTTCAGTTATAGGTTAAATAATAGAACAGACTGTAGGATAATATTCTGCCCAGTCAGCCGTGTCTCTTTCGAGACATGATCGCCCAAAGACTGTATCACATATGACACCTAACTGACTGCAGCGAAATATGCATCTTAAAGCGTTTTGTTTTCAAATCCTACCTTTTTTTTAAACAGCTATCAGTCAGTTAGTCAGTTATGTGCCATACGTGATACACGCTTGGGCGATCATGTCTCGAAAGAGACATGACTGACTGGGCAGAAGATTATCCCGCAGTAGGTTGCCATTGCTTTCTGCGGTAGACTGGTTGCTGACCAAGACTATAGAACCCAATCTGTCTTGTTATTTAACCCATAACTGGAAGGAAGAGACGGATTAATACCTTTCCCAAGGGTATTTACACGTAAGTGAATGCAATGGATTCAGCTGGAATTCGAAATCGGCTCCCCGATTTCTCGTTCCGAGACGATATCCAATGCACCACAACGTAAATCCTAAACATAAAATATGTTATTTGTAAAATTGTATATTTTTCTATGTTTATATCTAATTTTCCACTTGTTCAGTAACTTCTCTATCGAGACAAACTTAAGGCCTTTTGTCTAAAATTTGGATTTATTTTCCTACTAAGGATTTAAAAGCCTGAAATATACCGTAAGTCTAATATCATCTTATTTATCTATTTACTTTATTTTATTTATTAATTTAATTTTTCGAAATTGAGCCTATTCACACCATTATTTCGAAATTTTCGCCATTGCAATTTGTACACTGTAGTTAATTAATCTTTTATCGATCATCGTTTTAATACGTTTTTCTATTCATAGTTTTAAGTTATAGATTTTATAGTACAAATCAAAATTAATGGAGTAAATCAGCAAACATTGTTTGACGAACAATATAGGGTAAAGAAAAAGAACGTGAAATTACCTCTTCAGATATTTGGTGGACAGCACATTCATAGCTGCTATAAATTTTGAAAGATTTCCAAATTCAAGGTATATGAACCCATTGCTAAATCCGCTGCTATAAAAGTCGCTTCTCTGTGTAGGGCCCGGAAGTTTTTTCCGTCTAAATCTATCCTGCACATATATAAATCTACCATCCGCCCGTGCATTGAATACTGCTGCCACATCTGGTCGTGTGCCCCTGCTATTATCCTCGGGCTTCTCGATAAGGTTCAGAGGAGGGTCTGTAATGTGATAGGTACCGACTTGGCAGACCGCCTGCAGTCTCTCTCCCACCGGCGCGACGTGGCTTCCCTGTGTCTCTTCTATAAATACTTTCACGGCTTCTGCTCCGATGAACTTAGATCACAGGTGCCCCCTAAATACGAATTTGAACGAGATACTAGATTAGCAACTAGATCCAACCCTTTTACAGTGAAACCTATAAAATGCAACCGTAACTTCTACGCCAACAGTTTCTTTCCTCGCACTTCCCGCCTGTGGAATTCCCTTCCACACGATTGCTTCCCCGACGGCTACAATCTCCAGGAGTTTAAATGTAAGGTCAATAGACACATCCTAACACACTAACCTGCTCCTATTCTATCAAACACTCTACCCATCTGCCCAACCCTCATCCTCGGTATCCTTACTCATCTATCACCTTCCTCCTGACATTCCCTATGTCTAACCACTTTACCTTCTCCTATGTAGCCCCATGCGCAATAGTGGCAGTGGAATGCCTTGCTTGGGGTGAGATGATTAAAAAAAAATGTAATTCAGAGCAGAAGGTTTCTTGGTTAAATATGCATTCTGAATTAGGAACAATTAATCAAGATCTGAAATCATTTATCGAACCACTTGCTGGACAAATTTGAAAAACTTCTAATAAAAGTTTGAATCTGTATCAATACTGGAAATATCGACAGCATTTAGCGCGCATCAGAAAGATATTTTCTGAACATATATTTCAATAGAAAGATTTCATAAATTTCTACTGAATGTTGAAAATTTCCTTATGAGCAAAGGACTAACTAGCATTACTACCTAGGTAAATATCAGCGTACCTTTGAATATGTATCCGAGTATACGTAAAACACACACACACACACACACGCACACGCACATATTTATATATTTATATATATATATATATATATATATATATATATATATGGGGGCGTATGTATGCATGCGCACACCACATTCAAAATATCGTCAAAGCATTAAAAACAACCACCTGAGCGAAAAAAGACAATTACGAAGAGACTTGTAGATAAGGAAGGCGCCTACAAGATAATTTTAACGTACTAATGAGGGAACCACAAACTAAAATCATTTCAAATTGGGATAAGCACTTGATTCATTCATCTATTTATCTATTTATTTATTTATCTGTTTATCAATTTATACAGGTGCTGATGTGATAAACCACAGAAAATCCAACTCGCCAAAATTTGATTTATTTTATCTTATTTTATTTTATTGATTTATTTGTTTTTTTCTCTACTTACTTATTTATAGACAACAACTTGGCCCTCAGAAACAAAAAGAAGTCGATATGTAAAGCCACAAGTTTATTCGCCTGAAGACAGTCAACTTTAGACTCGAAACACTTAAAGTATCATAACATGTATAATAACAACAACAATAAATATACACTTCAAACAAAACATTCACGGCCTCTCACACTTTTTATTCTATACCAATTTCTTTCGTTCTAGTTTCCTCTTTTAAACTTGTTATACTTAATTGAACGATTGTTTTTTTTTTCTATCTTGGCCGAAATTTCTCTGATTTTCGGATTATGTTTCTTTCTTTCTTTTTCGTAGTAGGCTCTTAGATTAGTTGTTTGCTTTTGTTTTTGTTTTTTGTTTTTTTCTGTCGGTGATTCTAGATTCTTCTACCCCTTTGATGTACAGATACTGCGTACAGTCGACAACCAATCCTTGCATTGTATTCACCTGGACTGACCAAAATGTTCAAAGTTATTTTCTTAGCTTCCTGGCAGAAGCGTGTGGGATGGTTGCAACTTTCTTTAAAATAATCTTAAAAGTAAGTCATGTGTTTTTTTTAATTAGAGTAGATAGACTAAACTATTGCCCGGTTCACACTCCACCCTCGTCTATTAATCAGGAGTAGAAACTTATCCCTTGTTTCCTGTTTAGGATGTGGTTTCCGACTTTCTCCTTTCTCTCCTCAGACCTCAGTATTGGTGCTTCCGTGCAATGTGTTTGGTCTGTGGCAACTTCTCATCATTGTGAGGGTACCGGGTTGGCAGTTTCCTGGTTGCTGCTTCCGACTGGTAGTTACGAGCTCTAACTCTTGCGTAGCGTCAAGAGCGGCTGCTCTGATCAACAGATGTATAATATCGGGGTTCTTTCAGTGCCATGTCATCTATGGATAGGTGTCCCTGCAAGCGCATTTGGTGAGCAACCCTGAAGCTACACTTTGAGGCAGCCCGAGCCAGTTTCCTTCCCAGCACAGATCGTGGATAACGACCGCCTGCATCCTCTACTCTAGGTCCCTCGCTATCAACAAACCATAACATGATAAACAGAATCAGAAAAAATCCTAAACCAGCCAAACTCAAATCACCAAAATCCCTTAACTTTTCTTTTACTAATATCCGGGGCATTCGTACCAAATTTGTAGCGTAGAAGCTTTCCTCCACGAAAAGTCCCTCGACATCCTAGCGCTCTATGAGACTCACCTCAACTCATAAATTCCCACCTCAGACTTTCGATCCCTGGTTATCTTCCCCTCTTAAGGAAGGATTCCACTGTCCACATGCATGGGCTGGGGGTTTACGTTAGTGTACACCACCCTATAGCTAGGGTGACATCAATCGAATCCCCTGACTACCAATATGTATGTCTCCGTCTGTCACTTCTCAGTTCGGTTAGCTATATTTTCTTTCTTTAGCGTTTTCCCTCCTCTCCTAACTGCTCACTTCTAGATAGCATTTCTGACAACATAGCTAGGGCTATTTCCTACCACCGATTTGCTCACATATTTGTATTCGTAGATCTCAACGCCCATCATGCTGAGTGGCTTAAAGACAATGTTACTGATTCAGCGGGCATCATCGCCATGAGCTTTGCCATTTCCCAATCCCTTACGTAAGTGGTGGACTTCCCGACACGCTTTCCAAGCACTCCCTCTGGACACGCCTCTCTACTGGATATATGCTTTACCTCTGTACCTGAATCTTGTCAAGTCACGCAGCTTTGCTCTCTCGGCAACTCCGACCATGCTGTTGTCTCTCTCAATATTTCTTTCCATCTCACTCCCCCAGGAGATTCCTACCTATAGGACCTCCTACTCCTACCAAAAAGCTGACTGGGACTCCTTTCGCGATTTCCTATGCGACGTCCGCTGGGGAAAAGTGTTTGATCTCCCAGTTGATGACTGTGCCTCTGAGATTTCGTTCTGGGTGAAAGCTGGCATTGATGCCTTCATACCTACCAGGAAGTATTGTCTCAAACCTCATTCCTCTCCTTGGTTCTCTCCTGCCTGTTCGGCTGCCATTGCCCACAGGAACCACTACTTCCGACTATTCCGGAGACAGTCATCTGATCACAATAGGCGCCTATTCACGTCTGCTCGAAATGAGTGCAAGAAAATCCTGAATGACACCAAGCGGTTGTTTGCCGAGAGAATGAAACAGCGCATAGCTGACCGCAAGTTCGACTCCAAGGACTATTGGCGGTTATGCAAACGGGTGCTGAACAATAGCAAATCCTCTATACCTTCTTTAATCAATGAATTTGAGGTTCTCACATCATCTGCGGATAAATCTGAGTGCGTGGCTCGCAGATTCTCATCCTACTCAACATTTGACTCATCCGGAGTACCCTCACCCGACTTCCCTATTAGAACTGAGGTTAAACTGTACGATGTATATATTACCCCGACAGTAGTATCCTGAGTAATTTCAAAACTTGAACCCCATAAGGCGAGCGGTGGTGATGGAATCCTGCTGATAGTCCTTAAGAAATATGCTCCTGAACTCTCCCCTGTCCTCTCTAAACTGTATAACTACTGCCTTTCTGCTTCCTGTTTTCCTGCATGCTGGAAGTTCTCTTCTGTCGTTCCTGTATTTAAGAACTGTGGTGGACCCTCAGACCCATCCAACTATCGCCCTATCAGCCTTCTACGAATTTTCGGGAAAGTGTTCGAGGCCATAATTAATGCTGAAATAGTTTAACATCTTACTGCCCATAAATTCTAATCTGACAGGCAATATGGCTTCCGATTTGCCAGGTCCACTGCCGACATGCTAACGACCGTTGGGAGTACATGTTCCAGGCCCTTGGGTAGTACGGCGATGCTCGTGCTGTTACTCTGGACATCTCCAAGGCTTTTGACCTGGTTTGGCACTCTGGCCTTCTATGCAAGCTACGGGGTTACGATATTGCCGGATACTTGCTTGATGTAATACATTTTTTAAATATAACGGCAAAATGAAGGTTGTTTTGAATGGGCATGCCTCTACATCCTACAGCAAAAACGCTGGTGTTCCTCAGGGCTCTATCCTTGTCCCGACTCTCTTCCTTATTTTCATAAATATCAAGATCAAGAGCCAAATAGGCATCTACGCAAATGAAACCACAATTTACTTCCGCATCAGCAAAAAACCCTTCGTGGCGGACAAACATAATCTCGCTGTTGACCTAGAAAGGGACCTACACTCTGTGGCGAATTGGGGTAAGAAGTGGCTTGTCAATTCCAATGCGTCTAAGATCAAGCTGTTGTCTGTCAATCATCACAGGCAACCTCTCATGCCTCCCATAAGCATGGACCAAGCGAGTCTCCCTGAGAGCAATACACTGCGCCTCCTCGACCTTACCCTCTCTTCTGATCTCAAATGGAACCTCTACATTGAGTTCATAGCTAAATACACTGCTAAGAAGGTTGGGTCACTGTGTCGGGCCAGGATGCTTTTTCCGCCTGAAAGGATCCTGCATATAAAATCAATCATTTGTCCATGCATGGAATACTGCTGCCATCTATGGACAGGCGCTCCTGCTGTTCATCTCAGTGTTCTCGACAGACTCCAAAGGAGAATCAGTAATGTGATAGGTACCGACTTGGCGGCTCGACTACAGCCACTTCCCCACCCACGAGATGTGGCCTCCCTTTGTCTGTTCTATAAATACTTTCATGGCTTCTGCTCCAACGAACTTAAGTCACTGTTGCCTCTGCAACAGGTGTATAGTATACTTGTGCAATCAGATTGGCAACTGGGTCCCACCCATTCACAGATTAACCAAATGCTAACGACAATTCTACTCCTGAAGCTTCTTCTCTCGCACTTCCCGCTTGTGGAACTCGCTTCCATATTCTTGCTTTCCTGACGGCTACAACCTCCAGGAATTTAAATGCAATGTCAATACTCATCTATTAACCACTTGACTCTAGTTCTTTCACCACTCCGTATATCCTTTCCTTTCTCTCCACATTTTGCAACTGTCATCACACCTGTATTCACATCCCTCTCTTGCTCCTTTCTAACTGGTTCGTCTTCCTCTTCACTCTCTTCTAATTAATCTTTTTACTTTTATGTAGCCCCTTGCACATCAGTTTCGTTACCGCCTTGCTCGGGGTGATACGATTAATAATAATAATAAAATAAAACTTATTACTATATATATATATATATATATATATATATATATATATATATATATATATATATCCGAAAAAAGCGACTTGGTCGTATAGTATCCTTTATGGATACTATAAATATTAAATATTGAGACTGATACAGTTCTTGTTATTCTATCTTTTAATTTTTAATTTATGTTTAATTAGTTCCGGTAGTTCTGATCAGTTTTGTTTCTTTCTCCTTCTCATCCCTTCCGTTTTATTATACCCTTCTTCTTCTTCTTCTTCTTCTTCTTCTTCTTCTTCTTCTTCTTCTTCTTCTTCTTCTTCATGTGATGTGTCCCTTCAGGGCGCAGGCGATCATGGACTTCCAATTGGCTCTGTCTCTTGTCGCTCTCAGTTATTATTCTTCGTCAACCATTAGCTCAAACCTGACAAGTACGTCTCCCGCTGCTTTCCCCTGTCTCTTCTTACATTTATCCGACCTGTGAGTATCAAGTTCTCCAGGCCCTCCTTCCTCATTACGTGCCCCAGGAACCTGGTAATCATTATTAGTTTTCTTCTCGTTAGCATACATTACAACACCTCATCGTTGCACACGTGCCCCATCCACGGTATCCTCAACATCCTTCTGTAAAACGACATTTCTGCTGCTTGAAGCCTCTCCTTCATCTTTGATGAGATATCCCGTAGCAATCCAGCTCTTTTTTCTAGGTTTGTTACACACACAAACAATTTATTTTCCTATAATGTTTTGGTCTCGCTGACGAGATGTGTGGTTAAATATACCTATCGAATTGCAATCTGAAAGGAAAAAATGAATTTTTATAAGTAAAATTGGAGTAGATAGACTAAACTATCGCCCGGTTCACACTCCACCCATGTCTATTGAATAGGTGAAGTGGCTCATCCCTTGTTTCCTGTTTAGGATGTGGTTTCCGGTTTTCTCTTTTCCAACCTTTTCACTCCTATGTAGCTCCCTGCACATCAGTTGCATTACCGCCTTGCTCGGGGTGATATGATTAAAATATATATATATATATATATATATATATATATATATATATATATAGTACTACGTACGTAGTACAATTATTGTTTATCAACATCTTTATTAATTATTGAAAATGAATTTTTGTAAGTAATATATATATATATATATATATATATATATATATATATATAGTACTACCTACGCAGTACAATTATTGTTTATCAACATCTTTATTAATTATTGAAAGTGCAAACAAAACTGTTCAAAGAAAACGATTTTTGTATCCTTGATTTTAATATTTAATTTAATATTTCTTAGATATTTGCTAAACATTCATGTGATTTTATTTGCTGTCTTTTCTCAAATGTTATTTTACGAAGTGCACAAGCTTTGTTAAAATAGTCTTGCGATAAATCCTCTGTGTATTTTTTGTTTCTTTTTTTTTTGAATTTTTGATTTTTTTGCCAACGACAGGAAGCATCCCGGTTTCTTTACAAGCCATTACATGCAAATAGATTGTAAATCTGTAACAGGGGAAAGAATCATCGACGTCGAAAGAGAGGAATACTCACATTAATAATATTTCTTCAGGATAAAAATATCATTTTTCAGATGTTCAGTTTTATTGATGTTTTTTCTTCCACTGGGAATTTTGTTTAGAAATATGCTTTCATGATATTTAACAGGAAGAGAGCTGGCACAAGTTTCATTTTATTTTAATCTGTAAAAATGAAAAAAAGAGAAAGAGCTGTTGAAACATCCTGTGATATAAAGTGTTCGAATGTATTTAAGAAAAGATTCGGAACATTCATCGATCAGATGATTATATAGTGATACAGGAACTGATAGTCGGACAGAAAATATCTGTAATTACCATTACGTCCAAATATAGGCGACATCACATATTTTACTAAAGATTTGGCCACCCAGACATAGCTGTATTCTTTGTTTGCATTACAAACTAAATTTTTTTTTTTGGAAGGGGGGCAATGGGGAAACTATTCAGGATTTCAATGTATGGATCATTTGTAAAGAATGATTTTTAAAAATTGATAAGATATACACTGAAGTTTACGAAAGTAACGATTGTTGATGGGTAAGATATGGGTAACTGAGATTATATGTACATTTTATGCATAATTTTAATGTATTGTGTATTTTTATGGAATTACCTACTAAAAGATTTTACTGAAGCAGTATATCGATAGACGTTTTGTCAGGGACGTTCACTGACCTGGAATTGGAATCATAAGACTTTTATTGACATAATAAATGACATAATATTCCGTTTGGAATTAAAACAATAAAAGAAACTTACATGTGATATTTAAGTCAATAGCTTGCCCATAATCTATTTATTTTATGATGAAATCGCATTTACACAAACTTGTAATAATGATAATAATAATAATAATTATTATTATTATTATTATTATTATTATTATTATTATTATTATTATTATTACAAGTTGGGATATTAGTAAGCTTATATATTAACGCTGCATAAACAGATATATGTAAATATTCGCCTCATGATACTCAATCAGATAACTTATAGCAAGAACAGAATATAATGAGATCTATGGTTTTCTGGTATTTATCACAGAGACTGCATTTGGTATCCACACAATTGTATATGATGTTTGCCTGAAAGTCTTTGTGAAAAGACTGTGGCCTTGTGCTGCTCGAATAAAGCCTTCAGTTTCAGCCTTTAATCCAGATCATCGTAACTTTCGATGATTTCTTATTTTATCAACATCGGTGTTATTATTACGTTCTGGATTTGATTTATACAGAGGTTTTTCTTGCCAGGGTTGTTTCAAGAGACTTATCATGGGCTTCTTTTTCACGTATTGGCAGCAACATTTGGTACTTCGATTGCTTTGATTTTCTACAGAATTTGGTTCTTTGATTGCTTTGCTTTTCTACATAATATACTAAATGTAAAATTCGTTTGTATTTACAATTTTCTTTCATGATTGGGTAGTTTTCTTCTTTTTTCGTGTTGTTTGACTAATTGTATCATGCAGTCCTTCGTTTTTCCATGCATATTATTATTATGTCATTTTTCATCATATTTCGATTTCTGCTTTGGTCTTACTACCAACCAACTCTGCAGGGAGACCTAAAGCAGTTCGTGGAGTGTTGTTATGACTCCATTTCATGTTTTTCTATCTGCCCTATCATTCCTAGCATTACATAGATAAAGTTTTCCTTAGTGTATGGGCTGTACTTAATAAGACAATTTTGTGTATATATCTTAAGCTGGGGTTTCCAGGGATTCTTTCAATATGTTGTTTTGTTCCATTTTTTATCATTCCAAGTGCACCTACTATCACTGGAACCACTCTTGTTTTCAATTTCCACATTTTTTCTATTTCAATTTCCAGGTCTTTATATTTTGACAGTTTTTCAAATTCCTTGATTGCTATGTTACAATCCGCTGGACAAGCCATATCAAGTAATAGACAAGTTTTCTCCTTCTGGTTTTTAACAATAATGTCTGGCCTGTTTGCTTCAATTTTTCTGTCTGTGTAGATGGTGTAATCCCATAGAATGGTTACATCTTCTATTTCTGTAACCGGTGCTGGGTGTTGTTCATACCAGTGTTTGTTTACAGATTTTCCATAATGTTTGCACATTGCCCAATGTAAATATTGCCCCACTCTATCGTGGCGATTTTTATATTCATTTGGAGCAAGCACAGAAGAGCCTGAGATTAGGTGGTCTATTGTTTCTTGGTGTTTATCACAAAACCTGCATTTTGGATCCATATTATTATGCATAATATTTGCCTGAAAGTTTCTAGTGAAAAGACTTTGGTCTTGTGCTGCAAGAATAAAGTCTTCAGTTTCAGACTTTAATCCAGATGCACGTAACCATCGATGAGTATTAACTTTGTCAACATTGGATTTATTGGCACGTTCTGGATATTGGCCATGCAGAGGTTTGTCTTGCCAGCGTGGTTTCATCTGTTCAAGAGCTTTATCTTTGGCTTTCATTTTCATATTTTATGCCGCAATAGTTGGTTCTTGGCTTCTGTTTTGCTTTTCTACAGAATCTACTAACTGTAACTCTTGTTTGTATTTACTGCCTTCTTTTATTATTGAATATTTTTCTTTCTTTCTTCATGTTGCCTTACTAATTGTATCATCCAATCCTTTGTTGTTTCTATGTATGTTAGTAAGCCAATAGTTGTTGTCTTGTATGACAATTCCAGCTGAATAAAACCTCTTCCACCATCTTTACAGGGTATGTATAGACGGTCTACATCAGCCTTTTATTATTATTATTATTATTATTATTATTATTATTATTATTATTATTATTTCCAGTTTATCTGAATAAGGGTTCAACTCTTATCATTTGTCAAGATTTTGACATACGAACTGCTGTAAAGGAAAGTAAGTGCAGCTTTGCAAGAACGTGGCGCTGGTGTATAATTATATAAAGTCTAAAATACACATAATGATATCTATTCTTATATGAATATACAGGGTGCTTGAATCACAGTCTAATTTACATCATATGTTTCCGAGTTTGTGATAAAGCAGCTCATATCCTTGTAGTTGATACACAATTAAAACAAATAACTTTAGATCCGCTTAGATAGTAGGATTTCCTTAACTATATATTTGTATTGCTATGAAACCTTGACCCAAGTATCTTCTAAGTAGCAAGCGTACATTTGATTTCCATTGGTTAGCATAGATTTAAAAGAGATATTCTCTCCTCTATTACAGGTATATTATATTCCATATATTTCTCAACTTGAAAGGATTTTATTGGTTTCGTAAAATGTTCATTCTTTCTCTCATTCTAATTATTTTAATTGTATTTAATTATTCACGTAATATCTCCACCGTAAAGGGTGTCACAAGTAAAATTTATCTACTGTTGTAGGTTTTCTATAAACATATATTTGGTCAGATAGTTTTGTGTTTAGAGAGTTTCTATTGTTTAATATATACATTAACATTTCTGAAAGTTATTTGTTGTTTGGCTTGGAACCGAGCTCAAATACTTTTGGTCAACCGATCCCATTTTGTTCATACACAATCGTAAATCATGAAATGGTATTGCAACTTTGAAGTAGTATTTGATAACATTAAACATAGACTGTGTGTTTTGAAAGACGAAATCACTCGTGTTCATGTTATGATTGTTATCAATCAGGGTAGATTACTGATTTCCTGGTTTGCATGTGCATTGTATACATATATAGACCGTTTAGGGTCTTGTTTCCGGTGCAGCAGGTGTTGAAAGGAGTTTACCGGAAGCGCTATTCCTGAGAGACGCTTTGCATAATTTTTCGATTCACTGACCTGAAACTTAAGATCCTAAGTAATAAAACACGTTTTTGGTTCCTAACATATAACAAATATAACCAAATAGCCTACTTATTCTATGAAGATTAATTTATGTGAAAACTGCAAATAAGAATGAAGAAAATAAATGGAATAAAATAATGAAGAGGAAATGTGTGTATAATTACTGAACTTGGAAAATTGTAAAATTGCACTTAGAAAATTGGCTACGTAAGAAATTATCCCAGCGATAAAACTAATTGTAAATGTTATCGACATATTGAAGAGATACGTTAACCAAAGATCGTGAATTAGTAAAGTAATTCAGTGCAGATTTCCATTCGAGAATATCTCTTTACATATATATAAATATTTCCAAGCAATGTCATTAATATCTTATTACTGATTTGTGGTATAAATCGAATAACGCATTGGCTTAAAAATCTCTCCCGAAAATGAAATTAGAAATCAATTTATATATTGAAACTAAATAGTGATCAAGACATTAAAAATAACAATTACTCCAGATATTATTGCTATAAATAACTTCACATAATAAAGCTAAAGATTACATCAATTATTAACACTATAAATCACTCCAGAATTTAGTGCTATAAATCTCTCCCCATAATGCTCTGAATCACTTCAGATATTAATACGTTACGTCAATGTATATATTAAAGACATAAATCAATCAACATATTGAAAATTGAAATCACTTAACACAAAAGAAGAATCACTTCAATCCTAAATATGCTTCCTATATTAAACTTAAAAAGACAGTATATGTTAAACAACAGTAATTTTCATGTTTAATCTGACTTTGAAAATTGCAAGTAAAAGTCGCATTCAAAATTGCCATTGAAATCACTAAATATTTTGAAAGTACAAATCAGTTTTGATAGTCATAGTAAAAATAACTTTATGAATTGACACAAAAAATAATTTTGCACATAGAAATTGAAAATAATTTTGCAAATTTACACTAAAATTCTATTAATAGAACCTGACTCAAAATATATCGCAAATTAACGATGTAGATTAATTCACGCATTAAAATTAAAATTTACACTCATACAATAGAACCAAGAAGTAACATCAGACACTCAAAAGCAAACTACATTAAAATACATTTTCTATTTGCACTAAATATCATATATAATCATTTACACAAAAGAAATTTGCACACTGGGACGTAGTATCGCATATGACACAAAATGTTAATTTATTCACATTTCGTAAAATGAAAATTGATTTCATAAAAATAGTAAAAATAAAAACGTAGAAAATTTAATCTTGCTAGACAAAATGAAAATTTGCACACGTTGAATCAAAGTCATTTAACAGATTGAAAGCAAAGGGCAAATTGACAAATCAATTCGCATATCAAAATTGATAAATCTTTGTTTAATTAAGCTCAAAGTTACATCACACAGTTATACAAGAACGCAAGAGAATTAAATGTCACCACATACATTCACAGTAAAAATGAAATCATACACTGAAATGCATAGAATTCCAAAAATACCTTGTCATGAAATGATTTACTTATATAACAAAAATATTTCAGCATTGATTTAATTTTACATTGGAATTTTCATATATTTGAAAGTAAAATCAAATAATATATATAATTATAATTTCAAGCAATCAAATTAAAAAAATCACTAAAGAAATCATTTTATTAATTTAAATAAAAGAATGCTTTACGCATTTGCAAATCATTTCACAAATTAATAATAAAAATGATTTGATATGTAAAGACAAAAATCAATTCATATAATGGCATTTTTAACATTAAAATTCTTGAATGTAAGTGAAACTCATTTTCAAAATGCTACTGATGTTTTACTATGTTTATACTGGCCCGAATTCAGTTCGTAATTGCCCATGACTATGCATTGTAAATTTCAACTGAAGTAGAAAATGTTATTGGGTTAAAACTGTAAAACAAATAAGATGTAGACGATACCTTTACATCACCAAACAGGTACAGATATTGCACCACGATCTAGCTCTTGTACTGAGCATACCGGAACAAGTGTAATTATTTTCTGTCAGATCAGTTTATATATATATATATATATATATATATATATATATATATATATATAATTCCAGGTGAAGAGGACTCAAGGCTTTTTTATTTTGAGTGCTCTGGCATTTATTTCATTATAAACAGTGCTCAATATAATGAGTATTATAGAGCTTAATAAAATTATAATTATATATTTCCATGTCCCAATGTACCATTGATACATAACTATATAGAAAAAATTGATATCCGTTTACAATTTTGTCTTGAAAATATTGAAAATTGAGATACTTAAATATATGAACAATAACAAGCTTTTAAACCAGAGGCATGAAATCACAGTAAACAGCAAGCATATCAGAGAGCTAACATTACAATCATGCTAACAAAAACACTACAAGAGCCAAGAATATGACCCATACATATAGGTGTATATATACATATGTGTATATATAAAAAATTTTTTACAAGATTTAATATTAACTACAAATAAGGTGTATAACCATAATTAGTATTGACAAAAAGAGTAAGGTTGGTTAACATAATCGGTATTAAGATTAATTAGAAAGTAAGGTTAATAGCTAAAATTAGTAAAGTTAATAACCATAATTAGAGTAAGGTTAATAATCAATATTAGTATAGGATCAATTAAGGTTAATAACCATAACCATAACCAAAATAAGATGAATTATATATTGAATAGATATTAAAATAGAAGTTAAGAATTAAAATAAGGTGTAGAACCATTATTAGTTTTAACTAATAAAGTAAGTTTAATACTCACAATTGATGTTGATCAATATTAATTATGAAGTAAGGTTAAAGACCATAATTAGGAAGGTCAATAACCATAATTAGAGTAAGGCCAATAACCATAACCATAATTAGAGCGAGGTTAATAACCATAACCATAATTAGAGTAAGATTTATAACCATAAATAAAATTACAGTAAGGTTAATAACCATAACCATAATAAATCGAATCATATATAGACTAAATATGAGAATAGAAATTTATATGAGAATAGAAATTTATATGAGAATAGAAAATTAAAACTTACAAATTTAATAGTGAAAATGATTTCCAGAAAATGATCTAATTAAAAATCAAAGATTCAACATTAAAAATTGAATAGAGAAAGCGGTTCCCAAACAATGATATAAATAATCAAAAATTAAAAATGTAAGTCAAATAACACATTCCCTAAACCCAATATTAAGATTAAACATGCAAACTTAAAACCGATTGTAAAGACTCTGCAAAAATAAAAATAAACAAAAAAAAATATCTGTACCAAGTAATAAATTCTAACGGTCACAGACTGACGACATTATCTTGCTAACACCCACCAACACACACTAACACTCTCCAGAAAAAATTCCAGTTGTCAACGAAATATCACAATATCAACCCCCACCAAACAATACCTCTAACAAAACGACATAAATGAAAATAAAAAGGATTCCCAGTACCACATCGCCTGACGAAGCATCGGTACTCCGATGCAGAAACGGGCGCGCCTTCAAAGCGATTATATATAGAGAAGTTACGTACATGTTCTAAAATATAATTTATCATAAATATTCACAGCTCTATATAGAAAATTGTATATCAAGCACTGTTTTAAATTAATGTTTTGGACGTGGAAAGAATTCTTCGTTCTGTATTCACTCGGATATATATATATATATATATATATATATATATATATATATATATGTATATATATATCTTCCATTTTTAAACGAGTTATTTCGCTACACAGGTTTCTACCATGAGTGTCTTCAGGTGATTTTTAATAAAAGAAAATTATTATTATTATTTTTTTTATTATAAATCATCTGAAGACACCACTGATGATAGAAACCTGGGTAGTGAAATAACTCGTTTAAAAATGAAAAATATTCAAAAGTTCTACAATATAATTATATCGAACACATTTTAATACAAATGTGTACGTGTCTAACGCTCATATGGTCAAAACTAAATATTAATCTACCAATATATATTGTCATCCGCAGACAGATATGTTTCGCTGTATCACAGCTCATCAGTACGGTTAGACTCCGATTGCTTTTTAACCCAGAATTTGAAACCCGACCGAATTGGCGTCAGTCGGCGATTCTACCTCTAGGTTATGGGAGTTCGGTGGAAGAAGGCAGACATTTTAGAGCATATATTATCATTATACCCGCCCAATAGCTAGAGTGCTCTAATTCATTTTACTAAATGAGCGATGCGTACACGACAGAGTAGGTACTGTTTTTCAATCTTCCAGATTGCTCAATCATATATATATATATATATATATATATATATATATATATATATATATGTCTTAAGTAGGTTGTTTTTAAAAAAAATTAGCTAAGCTGTCGAAATTGTCTTCTTCTACGTGTCAAGTAGGGGACTTTAGCAAACTCAATGGAAAAACACGAATATTGACAGCAGAAAATTGAAGAAATAAACATATCACTAAAGAAGAAGTATATTAGAAATGACAGAAAAGAACTGGAAAAAAACGAATGCGGTTTAAAGACATTTGCTGGTGAAGCAAAGGACAATTGTGCATCATATCATAAGTATGTTCCAAAATCTTGAAGTTGGACGTCTAAAATCTTTGAGGATGAGCTCAATGACATCAGAATTAGTCATCAAGAAAAAGGAGTTATATACGAGTTAATTCTTTAGATAAATTCCCATAGTTGCTCGTTTGTGGAATATCTGAGATAGATAGATAGATAGATAGATAGATAGATAGATAG